>CM035209.1:8771662-8793666 GCA_020233015.1 Callinectes sapidus | reverse complement strand
GAGAGGGAGAGAGAGAGAGAGAGAGAGAGAGAGAGAGAGAGAGAGAGAGAGAGAGAGAATACATATGCAGATTGCTAAAATATAGGAAAAATAAAATTTTAGATAATGGTTTTCTTTAATAAACAAGTAAACAACAACAATACTAGACTACATAATTATATTCTACACATTTATTAACTACATTGATTTTACTTAGATTAGTATTTTTTTGGCCTTATGCTTACATTTGTGCATTTTACTATTAAATATTATAGTTTTTAATATTTTTCTTCCTTTCTTTTTCTTTAATTTCTGAATCTCATATTCTCTCTCTCATTTATTTTATCTGTCTCTATTTATCTTGTGCTTTTCCTCCACATTTTAATTTTCACTCATCCTTTTTTTCTCTCTTTATTTCTCTGTCTTCCTCTTCTATTCTCTCTCTCCCTCTCTCTCTCTACATGACAGCACACACACCTGACTCCTTCTCCTTCTGCTGTTCTCCCTCCTTCATCTCTCTCAGCCTCTGGTCAATGATGGTCTTCTGCTGCTGCTGCTGCCGGTGGAGCTCAGTCCTCAGCTTCTCTATCTCCTGGTTTAGCGCCTCCTCCTTCTCCTGGTGGGGGAGGAAGAGGGAAGAGGAGGCAGGGAGGGGAAGGGATGGGGAGGAGGGAGGAAGAGGAGGTAGAGAGGTGAAGGATGAAAATGAGATACGGAGGAGGAGTAGAAAGGGAAAGGAAGGGAAAGTAGGGAGAAGTAGAAGGGAAGAAGTAGAGAGAGGGAGTAAAGGAAATGAGTAAAAGTAAAATAAAAGAGGAGGAGAGAGGCAAGGAAGAAGGAAGAGGAAGAGGAAGAAGAGGCAGGGAAGTGAAAGAAGGGAAGGGAGAGGATAGTGGAGGAGGAGGATGATTAAAGAGAAAGAAGGACATATGGAAGAAAACCAAGATAAGAGGAAAATCAGGAGGAAGGATAAAAGGATAAGGAGGAGGAGGAAGAGGATGATGAAGAATATGAGGAGGAAGATGAAGAGAAGAAGGATGACATTACATAATATTAGTGTGGGTATTTGTGTATTGATATTTCTATTCATGAAAGCAATATATAAACAAAAGGAGGTGGAAGAGGAGGAGGAGGAGGTGGAAGAGGAGGAGGAGGAGGAGAAGGAGGAGGAGATAATGGTAAAAAGATATGATAGTCTCTCTCTCTCTCAATAATAACAATTACATAAACTCAAAAAAATCTATCTTTCATTATCTCTTTTCCTTCCTCTTCTTCCTCCTCCTTCTCTTCTTTCTACCACTCTTCCTCTCCTCTCCTCCTTATCTTGCCAATCTTCTCTCCTCTTCTTCCTCCTCCTCCTCCTCCTACTCCTCTTTCTCCTTACCTTAGCCATCTTCTCCTCTTTGGTAGTCCTCTCCCTGGGCCTGGCCTGCTTCCCTCCCCTCTTCCCCCCTCGTGCCGGCCGAGGGGAGGGGACAAAGGGAGAGCGGAAGGGGGGCTCCTCTCCCTCTACTTCTCCTCCTCCTCCTGCTTTCTTCCTCTTCCCTCCACCTGGTGAGAGTTGGAGGAGATGAACAGAAGAAACAGAGAAACTTAATTTAGGTCTCTAAGATGTTTAATTAAGTTGATACGATATGTAATTTACTTAAAGCTAACCTAACTTAATACTACCTAATCTGGTTTAACTTTACTTAATGTGACCTAATATTAATCCAACTTTACACAACTTCATTTCAGCGGTGGGTGGGTGTGTTACCAGCGGACAGGCAGTGGTGATCCATTGTCTGTCTGAGAGTCACTAGTTATTCGTTGATAAATGAAGAGAAAATGGAAATATTGAACGTTGGTCGTGAGAGTGCTGGAAACTGAGCAAACCAATGATGCTTTATTGGGAATTGCTGCACAACACAACACAACACACCTCAGCAATGACACCTGACAAATTCACTGAGTGCCATCTGGGTTTCTTAACTTGAAAATTACAATAATGTAAGTGGTAACGCCAAAACTTTTTGATGCAATACTGGTAGTGCATTACTTTGAAAATCCTTGCATTACCATGGTAGTGTGTTGCCTATTATATAGTAAGACAGTAACACAACCAGTATACAATAGAAATGATGAGAATGGAACTGTATCTTCCAAGTATTCAGTGCAGAATTAACTTAACCTAAACTAATGTAACCTAACCTAACCAAACTAATTGAGAAACTGAAGACATTTAAATCTCTCTCTCTCTCTCACTGAAGCTTGCATTGCCAGTCAAATGATGTCAGCAAGGCAGGACAGGGCAGGGCAGGTCAACACTCCCTTAGCCTGTGAGCTTCTGTGATGTCAGCAGGTCATTCCCAGCTTAAGCCTTGCCATGTTAGGTCATAGATCAGCCAGAGGTCAAACACAGGTCAGTATTGGGTCAGGTCAGATCAGGTCGGCTGGAGGTCAGTATGAGATGAGGTGAGGAAGGAGAGGATGAAGGAAGAGAAGATAGACCACAACAGGAGGAGGAGGAGGAGGAGGAATACAAAGAAGGACAAACAGCAACAGAGCCTGAGATCCTTACTAGGATGTGTGTGTGTGTGTGTGTGTGTGTGTGTGTGTGTGTGTGTGTGTGTGTGTGTGTGTGTGTGTGTGTGTGTGTCTCCTTGGTAGTAATGAGGCTGTGAGACTGTGTATGGCTAGCTGTGGTGTGTGTGTGTGTGGGTCTATACTGGAGATGAACATGTATGTGTCTGTGTGTCCGTCTGTTTGTATGATTAGCAGCCTAGTACAGATCCACAGAAAAATAGCAGTAAGTTTATGAATGTGTTACAGTGTACAGGAAGGAAAAAAAGAATGACTTCTATATCAGATTAGCCTTAGAAAACAAGACCAACTGAGAAAAGAGAAAAAAAGGAAAAAAAATCCAGCAATATTCTATAGAGCAAGCCAGTAGTAGGTCACATTTGAAGCCAGCCAGCAATGAAGAGGTCAGGTCAGGTCACTCACGATCCAGCCTGCTCACTGCCCTTCCCCTGTGGTGGTGAGTGGAGGTGGTGGTGGAGGGGTGGTGTAGGATGGGGAGTCTTGTACCTTTAGTGTTGGGGTGCTTGGTGGGGGGCTGGTGGGGGCGGGTGGGGCGGGGTGCTGCCTTGCCGGCCCTCCCCTTCTTCTTCTTCTTGTTGCTGGTCTCCATCTGCTCCGCCTCGGCCAGCTCCGCCTTCAGCCAGTCAGGAACCTTGCCAGAGAGAGAGGGAGTGGTCAGCTGCGGTGTGTGAAGTGACTATAGAGTTAAAAAGACAAATGTAGTTATTGTAGGAGATAGAAAAGATGTAAGTAAACAAAATAAATAAAATAAAATAAAATAGATACATACAGGACCCATGCTGTCATTCAAATCCTTGCTTGAGTCATCATCATCATCATCGTCGTCATCATCATCATCACCATCATCTTCCTCCCCCTCTTCTTCCTTCTTCTTCCCTGCTTCCTCCTTCGTCTCTTTCTGTTCTGCCTTGTCCTTCTTCACTCCTTCCATGTCTGACAGGAGGGAACTGCAAAGGAGGAGGAGGAGGAGGAGGAGAAGGAAAAAAGTGAAGACATTAAATTTCAAACTCTTAATTTCTTTCTGTGTTAAAAAAAGAGAAAGAGGAGGAAGAGGAGGAGGAGGAAGAGGAAAGAAAAGGCTTGAAGAAAAAAGAAAAAAAAGAAAACACACACACACACACACACACACACACACACACACTGGATAACAGATGCAAAGATAGTAAACAATTTTCCTTTCTGTTAAGTTAGGATGAGCAATAGTAACAGTAGCAGCAGTAACAGTAACAGTAACAGTAACACAGATAATACAACCATAAATTCCTTTCCTAACATCACCACAACTCAAGATAAGGTCAAGAGGAGCAATAGTAACAGTAAAACACATAATACAACCATAAATTCCTTCTATAACATCACAAGAACTCAAGGTAAGGTCAAGAGGAGGTCAGGTGACTTACATGCCAGCTCTGGGGAGTGGAACTGTTGTGTCCACCACCAGGAAGATGCTCTGGTTCTGACAGTGGATGCTGGACAGACTCAGTGTCTCGCCCTTGCTGATCTGAGCGTGGGAGGCGTACAACCTGGTGGAGAGAGAGAGGGAGAGAGGGAGAGGGGAGATTAGGCAATATGAGAAGCAAATCTGAGAAAAATAGAGGAAAAATTAAGGGCAAAAAATGAAAAAAAACAAATGGAAGAATGATTGAGAGAAAAGAGGGAGATCAGATTGTATTACAGGCAAGAGTATGAAATAAATTAAATGAGAGAGAGAGAGAGAGAGAGAGAGAGAGAGAGAGAGAGAGAGAGAGAGAGAGAGAGAGAGAGAGAGAGAGAGAGAGAGAGAGAGAGAGACTTACGCTAGTATTTCCTGAGGCTGTAGCAACACATCCCTCATGTCAATATTCCGAGGCTGCCGCCGCTGCGATGCCTCGGCCTCACCGCTGCCACCTGTAGTAGTAGTAGTAGTAGTAGTAGTAGTAGTAGTAGTAGTAGTAGTAGTAGTAGTGGTGGTGGTAGTAGTAGTAGTAGTATGGTTACTGCATCATTATCCTTTATAAGTTTGGCTTTTATGAACAGTATTGGTCATTCATTCACTTGTAAAAGATACACATGAATAGATTAAATTCGATTATGTTAAGTTAGATTAGGTTAGATTAACAACATTCACTACTGGGACAAGTTTTTATATATATTTTGCTTATTGTTTGTCTATTTCCTACAGCCTCAGAAACTCATGTAGGGATTAAAATAGTATAGACTGTGGCCATTAATCTTCTGACCTCCATAGACCCTTCCTAATGTCAATAAAATCATCCAATCACATCCAAAACTCATGGTAAAAATGTGTCCCAGTACTGAAAGGGTTAAGTAAGTAAGGTTAGGTTAGAGATCAACATGTTAAAGCAAACCTCACTTAACCTATCTTTGTATCCTTCATATATACATTACAACAAATAACCTAAAAGTATTGCAACAAACAACAAACAACAACAACAACAACAACAACAAATATACTCACCACCAACAGCACTACCAGCCTTCTCCTTCCCATCCTCTCCTGCCTCCTTGCCATCACCACCACCACCACCACCACCACTGCTGCTGCTGCTGCTGCTAATAGTTGGGGTGCTAGTGGTGCTGGTGGTGCTGGTGGTGCTGCCCACTGCCGAGCCCAACACACTGCGCTGGCCCCAGGTGTTGGTGAAGCCCTCCTGTGGGGAATTAGTTACTGTGAGAGAGAGAGAGAGAGAGAGAGAGAGAGAGAGAGAGAGAGAGAGAGAGAGAGAGAGAGAGAGAGAAACAAAAATAGAAACGGGGAAATACAAATAAAGACAGAAAAACACAAATAGAGACAGAAACAGAAAAAGACAGAGACAAAAATAGGAATAGAGAGAGACAGAAGCAGAAAAAGAGAAAGCGAGAGAGAATGAGAGAAAAACAGAAATAAAGAGAATGAGAGAGAAAAACAGAAATAAAGAGAGAGAGAGAATGAGAGAGAAAAACAGAAACAGAAACAGAGAGAGAGAGTGACATACCTGAGTGTTGGGTCTGGTGAGGGGGCTGACGGCTCTGGTGCCCCACAGAAAGAGTGCGTTCTCCATGGTGCCGGCCACAGTGTACGTCGAGCCACACTGGATCATCTGTGCCGTAATGACTGGTGTTACTGCCAGTGGTGGTGTTGATAGCACTGTTGTCACTAGTGTTATCATTATTCATGGTAGAAGTAGTGGTAGTAAAATTGGGTAGTAGTAGTAGTAGTAGGGTGGTGGTAGTAAAAAATAGTAAAATGGGTGGTGGTGGTGGTAGTAGACATAGATAGAGAAAGAGACACAGAGAGACAGACAGAAAGAGATAAAAACACTGAGACAGATAGAAAGAGATAGAGAAATAGACAAAGAAACACAGAGAAACAGAGAGATAGAGACACAGACATACAGACAAATACAAACCGAGACAGACAGACAGACAGAGAGAGAGAGACAGACAGACAGAGACAGAAAACCAGAGACAAAGACAGACCCACAGACACAAACATGGACAAAGAAAGCAACCATACAAGAAAGAAAAAGAACACACAAACACACAAACTCACGGTAACAACTTTATTTGCCATTCCCCGCACAAGAACCGGCCGTGAAGTGGATCTGGTGTTCCCTCGACCAAGCTGACCTTCGTAGTTACGGCCAAATGTCAAGACCTGATAGAGGAAGGGAAGGGAAGGGAAGGGAAGGGAAGGAAAAGAAAGGAAGGGAAGGAAAAGACAAGAAAGGGAAGGAAAAGACAAGAAAGAGAAGGAAAAGAAAAGAAAGGGAAGAAAAGAAAAGGGAAGGAAAAGACAAGAAAGGGAAGGAAAGGAGACAAGAAAGGGAAGGAAAAGAAAGGGAAGGAAAAGAAAGAAAGGGAAGGAAAAGAAAGGAAAGGGAAGGAAAAGACAAGAAAGGAAGGAAAAGAAAGGAAAGGGAAGGAAAAGAAAGGAAAGGGAAGAAAAGAAAGGGAAGGAAAGAAAGGAAAGGGAAGGAAAAGAAAGGAAAGGGAAGGAAAAGAAAGGCAAGAAAAGAGAAGAAATGAAAAAGGATGAGAAGGAAAGTGAAGAGAAGAGAAGAGAAGAGAAGAGAAGAGAAGAGAAGGAAGAGAAGGAATGAGAAGAGAAGAGAAGGAAGAGAAGGAATGAGAAAGAAAGGAAAGGAAAGGAAAGGAAAGGAAAGTAAAGAAAAGGAAGGAGAGGAAAGGAAAGAGAAGGGATACGAAAGGGCAGGGAAGGGGATAAGAGGAGAAGGGAAGAAATGAATATGGTATAGAAAGAGTAAGATAGGGAAGAGGTCAGCAAGAGAAAGGATAGGATGGAATGGGAGAAGGAGAAGAGAAGATATGTTTAGTGGTATAGTCTTCATCTTGTTTTCTTCTCTTCTTTATCTTTTTTTTCTATTCCTTCTGTTCTCCTTCCCAGTTCCTATCTTTGTTTTTGTTATTGCTTTTATCTTCTTTTCTCTTCTTCTTTGCATTTTTTTTTTGTCTTTTTCCCATTATCTATTTCTGGTTTTTACTTCTTCCTTCCTTCATTTCTATTTCCTTGTTTGTTCTTAAGTTTTCCTCTTATCTTCCATTTTCCTGACTTTTCCTTACTTGTTTAATCATTTTTACCAATTCTTCCCTGTTACTCTTTTCTTTACCTATCACTTCTATTTCCCTTATTGTTATCCTTCCCTTTATTCATCATTATTTCTTCCATTCATTAATTTTGTCCAATCAAACAATTATTACCTTTCTCATTCTTGCCTTATCATCTTAATTCTCTTTTTCAACCTTATCTTCTATTACTCAACATTAATTTCTTCAGTACTGGGATGCATTTTCATATTTATTCAGCTTATTATTTGTTGATTTAATACACCTTTAGAAACACATATGGGGGATTCAAATAGAGTCTAACCATTAATCTCCCAACCTCCATAGACTCTTCGTAACGTCAATAAAATCACCTAATCACACACAAAACTTCCGGTAAAAATGTTTCCCAGTACTGAAGGGGTTAATTAACTTCACCACCTTCACTTCTTCAGCCTTCCCCCCCTCACCTGTCCCATCTCAGTGAGTACAGCAGTGTGTGACGGCCCCATTGCCACGTCCACCACACGACACCCTATGCTCCTCACTCTTGTAGCCACCAGCGCCTTGGGGACATCCTTCTGTTAGAGAGAGAGAGAGAGAGAGAGAGAGAGAGAGAGAGATCCATTGCAAAATTAATAATAATAAAAAATACTACTACTAATAATAATAATAATGATGATAATAACAATGATACTTCTAATAATGATAACAATAACAATGATACTACTACTAATAATAATAACAATAACAATAATAATATTACTTTTTTGTCTATTGAGTGTTTCACAAAGATAGTTGTCTAAGAAAGTCTGTTTCATCCACTTTTTCAGAACATAACCCATACACACACACACACACATGCACACACACACACACACACACACACACCTTGAAATTGATAGAGAAGAGTCCTGGTGCCTGGTTGAGTCCGAGCTTGTTGTAGGTGTTGTTGCCGCACGCCAGGAGGCCGCCCTGATCCGTCACCAGCAGCGTGCCATCACCGCCGCACCGCACGCTGGTCACCACAACCTCCAGGGGCAGCTCAATCTCTGTAGGGTGACACCTGAAGCCAGAAAATTAAGTTAGGTTAGGTCAGGTGAGGTGAGGTTAGATGTTTCAATTTCCATATATTTTTTTCCTTCCATTCTATAATTTTTTTCTTTCATCCTTTTGTTTTGTGAAATACTTTTTGTTTCTTCCTTCTTTTCTCTCATTTTATTTATTTTTTTTGGGGTGTTTTGTTCTATATATCATACATACACTTGCTAATTTTCTACATTGGGAGGCTGTCTGTATCTTTTAGTCTTTGCCCAGGTGGGGGGGTTGCAAGGTCCAACTTTCTCCTTTATCATATTCTATTTTCAAATCCAACAATAACTGCATCACTTAATAATCATGTTTTTTCTTTATTTTCTTTCATTTTATCATTTTTCTTGGTCTTCTTATAATTTCCTTACATTTTTTTTTCTCTCCAATTTTTTTCCATAAACTTCAATCTTTACTATCTCATTTGCTCTCTCTCTCTCTCTCTACAAAGCCAGCGGGTTAGTTCGTGGGTGCTCTTGTGCGCGTAAACTACAAAATCTGCGGACATGCGTGTGTGTGTTTCTGTACAAATGCTTGCGTGAGAAGAGAAGAGAAGAGAAGAAAGATAACAGAAGAGAAGGAAAAAGAAAGAAAAATCTGGAGACTCAATTCATATAAGGAGGTAATTTTGAAACTTACAATAATATCCAAGAGACTTATTGATGGAAATAGGTCGGTTTACAAGGGAGAATGAAGTGACAACCATTGAACGGAAAAAAGATATTATTGATAAACTTAAGAAAGGAGCAAGAATCAGTAATCTCTCAGCTGAGTATTGCACGGTGAAATGTACAGCAGCCACCATACTGAACAACAAGGAAGGAGGCTATTACAGGAGCTGATGTGGTGATGGGTGTGAAAAGCAACTTAAGCAACTTGTGGCAGTGGAAGAAATGAAAAACTTGCTATATTATAAAAAAATTCATTCTAATTTTCAAAAACTTAAGGCTTTGTTTAGGTAAGACCAAATTACCTGATTTATAGGAATCAATAGTCAAAGCGTTTAGTTACTCAAATAGCCACTTGGAGTTAATTAAGTTTGAGTATTGAGTCTCCACTGTAATTCCCAAGCAAAGAAGAAAGAAAAAGAGAAAAACAAATTAAAAATGACAACCAGCAACAAAACACAAGACAAATTGACACCAAAGCAACACCACCCACGCGTCATCCTCTGCTCCGGTGCCCAGCCTGCCTCCCTCACCCCTCCCCCAGGCAAACACCACCCCATCCGCCGCCACCACCACCACATGGTGCGACCCACAGCTGATGCCACACACGTCCACCGCCAACAACCTCTCTGCAATGGGGTTACTATGTAGGCATGAGTGTGTAGCGATGACTTAATTAACACTTTCACTGCTACTACTTGCTCCATCTTTCCTTCATAACTCAACACTCCAACACATCTTTCCTGGTTCCATTGTTACCCAAAATTGTTAAACTGGTTAGAAATTACAAAACATATCCTTTTTCATGCATTAATTTCTTGTGGATGCTAATGAACATCTGCATTGCTTTTGATATTAACTGTCTTCCATTGCAGTGAAAGAGTTAACGTGACTGCAGGGATGACTAGGGTTAACTGTGAAGGAGTAACTGTAGGAGTAACTGTGTATGGGTGACTGTGTAGAGATAGCGATGAAGGAATGACCTGAGATAACTGTATTGCTTTCTTTTTAATGTAAGACAGGGGGGGGGAAGCTGGTCAAGGGGAACAAAAACCATGAAAATAATGCCCACTAATTTTGTATGGATGAGTGGGGGTGACTATTATTATTATTATTCTACAAGTTAACTTATAAGTACTCATATACACAAACACAAGTATAAACTAACACAACAATTAGCTTAAGGTTAGTTGAGCGGTTTCAATCATTATACCCTTGAAAGTACCATGTCACACACACACACACACACACACACACACACACACACACACACACACACACACACACACACACATGCCATCTCACCAACAGAAAACAAACAAAATCATACACACACACACCCACACACACACACAAAGAAAGATTAGATGAGAGAAAAGGAAGATTAAAATGAGAATAGAAACAGAGACCTGACCACACTAGATTAACTTAGGCCCTATCAATCTCAACCATATAAATACAACTTGGTAAACAAAAATCTGCACACACACACACACACACACACACACACAAACACTCAAAGACAAATACAACTCAGTAAAACAAATCAACACACACACACAGACACACACACACACGCACACACACACACACACACACACACACAAACTCACCAATCAGCTTGGGTTTGGTAGAGCTGTTCCAGTCATTATGGCCGAGACACCCAAAGGTCCCATCACCGCACGTCATCACAATCCCGTTATCCGAGGCAAACACCGAGAACCCGTCCCCGGCACACACCCTGGTGATGGCCTTCCCCCTCAGAGCCTCCACCACCCCAGGCCGGCCCCGCCACACCTCCAGGGCCTCGTGTCCCAGCTGGCCCTTCTTTCCCTCCCCCCAGGTGTACACGAGGCACTCTGGGGAGGAAGAGGGAGTTATGTAGTGTGTGTCAGGGAAGGAAGAGGGTTGGATAGTGTGTGTTGGGGAAAGGAGAGGGTTGGATCTCATTGTATTAGGGAGGGAGAGGGGTTGAGTAGTGTGTGTTAAGGAAAGGAAGGGGGTTGGATATCATTGTGTCAGGGAAGGGAGGAGAGTTCAGTAATGTGTGTCAGGGAAAGGAGGGGGTTGAGTAGTGTGTGTTAAGGAAAGGAAGGGGATTGGATATCATTGTGTCAGGGAAAGGAGGGGGTTGAGTAGTGTGTGTCAGGGAAAGGAAGGGGGTTGGATATCATTGTGTCAGGGAAGGGAGGAGAGTTCAGTAATGTGTGTCAGGGAAAGGAGGGGGTTGAGTAGTGTGTGTTAGGGAAAGGAAGGGGGTTGGATATCATTGTGTCAGGGAAAGGGGTAGGGAGGGAGAGGGTTGGATATTATTGAGTATGTATTGTCTTAAAATAGAAAAAAAAACTCACACTATTAAAAAATTCAAATATAAAACCTACACAATTCAAATAAAAAGAGAAAAAAAAATTCCTACACCTGCCCCCCCCAAAAAATATGAATAAATAACACACCTCATTAAAAAACATACATATCCTTCCACTATTACTCACCACCACCACCACCACCACCACCCACCTGACGTCAGCAAAACCACGTGAGTATTGGAGACGGCCACCTCCTTGACCCTGGTCCGTGCCGGCAGCGGGACGGGGTTGATGCTGATGGAGGAGTCGTACACTTTGAGATGGTACACCACGGACCGCGGCGGCCGGGAGGACCTGTGGGGCGTGGCGGGTGGTTAGGTTAGGTTAGGTTGTCACTGGGAGAAAGGAAAGGGAGAACAACAACAACAAGAGGAAGAGGAAGAAGAAGAGGAAGAAGAAGAAGAAAGAAGAACCGTTGATATAAAGGAAAGAAAGTAAGGAGAAGAATTCGGCATAAAAGAAATAAGAGAGAGAGAGAGAGAGAGAGAGAGTATAACCCATCAGCTCTCACCTGGACACCTGGGTCTGCCGTGCCACCTCGATGGAGTGCCGCAGCTGCTCACTCACCTCCTCAGCGTCCATGCCCTCACAGCACACCTGGGCCAGCAGCTCCGGCAGACGCTCATTCAGCACCTGAGGGAGGAACAGCAGGTGGTGGTGGTGGTGGTGGTGGTGGTGAAAAAGTCTAAAAGGAAGAATGAAGTGATGACCATTGAATGAAAAAAGAAAATTGATAAATACAAGAAAGGAGCAAGAATCACTGATCTTGCAGCAGAGTAATGTGTGGTGAAATCTGAGACAGCCACCATAGTGAAGAGCGAGGGGGGGGGGGGGAGGCTGGCCATTAAGGGAGCTGGTGTGGTGATGGGTGTAAAAAAGCAACTTAAGCCACCTGCAGTAGTGGAGGAAATGGATAAACTGATGTCATACAAAAAATTCATTGAGATTTTTGTAAACTAGTTTTGCTAAGGTTAGAACAAATGACCTGATTTGTAGGTATTGGTAGTTTAACTTTTTGGTGAATACTTGAACAGCCATTTGGAAAGAATAAATTCCGAGTAATGAGTCTCCACTGTACACATTTCCATAAACCTAATAAATCAATCAATAAATAAATGTTAGGAAGTAAGAAGATACAATAAAACAGACTATTACAGTGACAAATGACAAGTGTAGTGCAATAGTGATAAACCAAACCATACACTGACCTAACCTAACCCTACTTGAAATGACCTGACAACCTAACCTGACCTGACCAAACCTGACCTCTTCCGCAGTGGGTCTGTACTCCGGGTCGCGCTGCAGCAAGTCCCGCACCAGCTGCTTGAAGCCCGGGGAGTAGTTGCCACGAATCGGAGCAAACTGACCCTGGGAGAGACAGGAGAGGAGAGGGAAAGGGTCAGGAAGTGTGCTCTCTCTCTCTCTCTCTCTCTCTCTCTCTCTCTCTCTCAGTTAATTCTTTTTTTTTTTTGTATTTGTTTCAATTTTTTTCTCTCAGTTACCTTTCTACTAATTTTTTTTTCTCTGTTAATTCTTTTTTTTTGGTATTTGTTTTTTTATTCTCTCAGTTGCATTTCTATCAACATTTCTCTCTATATATTTTTTTCCCATTTTCAGGTGCATTTTAATTTTTTTGTCTTTCTTCCTTTCACTTATTTCACTCTTTTACAATATTTTTCACATCTTTCTCTCTCTCTCTCTCTTTTCCTGTTGTTCCCATTTGTTTTATATAATTTTCATCTCTCTCTCTCTCTCTCTCTCTCTGTCTGTCTGTCTGTCTTTGTCTCCCTCACCTTCATGATCTTGTTGACGAGGGCGGGCAGGTTGGAGCCTTCAAAGGTCTTCTGCAGGCAGGCCATCTCATACAGGATGCAGCCCAGCGCCCAGATGTCACTCTTCTCATCATACTCCTTCCCCTCACACTGCACATACACACACATAAAATACAAGGGAACATAGTAAAGGATGGAAATTGTAGAGATATTAACCCCTTTCAGTACTGGGACACATTTTTATGAGTTTTTGGGTGTGATTATAAGATTTTATTGACATTAACAAGGGTCTATAAAGGCCAGAAGATTAATGGCCCAAGTCTGTACTGTTTTAATCCTCCCATTAGTTTCCAAAGCTGTATAAAATCAACAAATAAAAGCAGAATAAATATGAAAATGTGTTCCAGTTAAGAAGTAATAGTTTTCCTGATAGAATTGCAAACAAATGAATGAACTTAATGAGGAAATTGTGAATGCCAAAACTATCAGTGCTTTATAACAAGAAACTGGATAATGGATATTGTAAGATGAGATACTATAAGATTATTCTCTGGTTCTTCAAGAGTTGTATATAAGATTGAAGGTTTTTCTTTTATTCTTCTTTTCATATTTTAATTTATCGTTACTATCTTACACCACTCACTATTCCTAAAAAGTTATATACAAGACTGAAGTTTCTTATTTTCCTTTTTTCTTCTTCTGTACTAGTATAATTATATTGTGTATCATTGAGCACCACTCACCATCTCAGGACTGATGTAGTAGGGTGTGCCGAGGACAGTGTGGGCATGGACGGACTGGGTACTCATCATCTTGCTAATGCCAAAGTCCCCCACCTTGACCTGCCCCTCCTTGGTCAGGAAGATGTTGGCCGTCTTGAGGTCACTGGCAGGGTGAGAGAGAGAGAGAGTGAGTGGTGTGTACAGAAAGCCTCACTCTCTCAATGAAGCCAAGAAAATGTTGTGTAGAGAAAAGCAAACCACATCTACCCGACTCTTTCAGTGAAGCCAAGAACGAGTGAGTGAGAATCATGGGAAAAAGAAAATCTAACCTAACGTAACCTAACTTAACACATACTTAATTAACTTAGAAGAGTGAGTGAAGTGTACAGCTCATCTAACCTACTTAACTCTTTCAGTGAAGCCAAGAGTAAGTGAAGTGTGGGGGAAACCTAACCTAACCTAACTTGATCCATCTCTGTCAGGATAAAGGAGAGAGTGAGTGAAGTGTAGAGCTAACCTAATCTACCATAATGTGTATCTGTAAGCCAAGAAAATGCATGAGTGTAGATCTAAGCTATCTTAACCCTTTCAGTACTGAGACACATTACATGAATTTAAATCAAGCCTTTTGAAATAGTGGAGGTAAAGCACTGAAGTGTTTAAGAATACTAGACACACACACACACACACACACACACACGCAATGTCCCCTTCCTCCCTTTACTGGTGGTGGTGGTGGTGGTGGTGGTGCATGTGGGCAATGGCAGTAGTGATCTGGTGGATGATGGCCAGCAAAAAGAATAAAAAAAGCACTCATAAACCACCACCACACACACACACACACCCATGTCCCTTTCCTTCCTTTCTTTACCGGTGGAGTATGTGGTGGTGGTGCATGTGGGCAATGGCAGCCGTGATCTGGTGGAAGATGGCCAGCACCTCCCTCTCATCGATGCGCTTCACCCTCTGCGTCAGGTACTGTGCCAGACTCCCTCCATCAGCGTACTCCATCTCAATGCAAAGAATGGTGTCCCTCTCAAAGCTGTCCATGTAACTGCAGGGAAGGAAGGGATGTGTGAGGTGGTCTGACTGTCTATCTGTCTGTTTATTATTTATTTATTTGTTTATCTATCTATATACCCAACCATTACTAGTTTTTTTCTCAGTTTTTAGTCCCTCTTTCTTAACATTTTCTTTTTCAAGTATCTAGGTATGGGCTGTAACTCGAGGGGTTGTGGCCTCGCTGTCCCGGTGTGTAGTGTGTGATGTGGTCTCAGCCCTACCCAAAGATCAACCAGCAGGGGACCGTGACAATGAATAACACACACACACATACACACAGACACACCTGACAATATTGGGATGGTCAAGCAGTGCCAGTACGTTGATCTCATTGAGGGACATCTGGCGCTCCGAGGCCGAGAGGTCCAGCATGTTGATTTCCTTGATCACCACCAGCGCCTCATCCTTCAGCCGGCGGTACAACACAGCGCTGCCAAACGAACCTGGAGTGATGGAGAGAGAGACGGAGTGAGACAGTGAGGAATGAAGAAGTGAGAGTGAGAGAGTGTAGGAAAATAAATCAAGTGTGCAACAATAAAATTTTATGAAAAGACAGGGAGAAGCGAGAAGATAATAAGCAGGAAATGATGAGAAATAAAGTAGTGAAAAGGAATAAGAAAGAGAGAGTGAGAATATAGAAAAATAAATCAAGTGCATAACAATTAGTAAAAACTAGTAACAACAAGCACCACCACCACCACCACCACTCCTTACCCTTGCCAATAACCCTGATCTTCTCATACTCGCGGTCCAGGTCCTTAACACGCTGGTTGGCCCCACTGCCGGCTGTTTTGAGCGCTTCTTTCAGCTTCTGTGGATTGAAGTAGAGGTGACCCAGAGGTACCTTGGTGGTGGACTCTGGGCCCCAGCGCTCCACCTCCACCTCAGCTCCCTGCAGGTCCTTGACTAGCTGCACTGGGATCTGAGAGTGAAGTGTGCTTTGTTAGTTTTGAGGAGGAAGGGTTATGAAGGAAGGAGAAGGAGACAGAGAGAGGTGATAATTGCTGACTACATAGATTGATAAAAAGAAAGACAGCTCTAAACTTACTTTCTTGTCTTTACCTACATGGATGGCTTAGAGAGAAAAATGTTATGAAAGAGAGAGGAAAAGCTAAAATTGCTGCCTTGGTAGAATTTTTAGAAGTGTACGTTTGTTTTTTGAAGGTTGAAATATTTTTTTAGTAATGTCAACAAAATCATCTAACTGAAGGTAAAAATGCATTCTACTACAGAAGAGGTAAAAAAGATAATAAAATTTCACAATAACAATTTAACCTAATCACACCACACCAAATACCCCACACCACCACCACCACCACCACCACCACCACCACCACCACACACCTGCAGGAGCTCAGAAAGTGCAGTACCAATGGCCTGGGCGTGGTGAGGGTGGTGGGCGGGGTGGGCTGCCAGAAAGTCAAGGCGTGGATGCAGCAGGGAGCGGTCCAGGTGTGTGTTGACCAGGGCACTGAAGAACTCCCTCACTGATGCCTGCTGGGAGACTGAGTGAGTGCTGACAACCTGAAGGAGAAAGGAAGGGTGTTACTGGTGTGTGTGTGTGGGTTTGTAAGACTGTGTATATTTTTTCCTTCTTTTTTTTTTAATGTACAAAGGAAGTCCAGCCAAGGAGCACAATAAAACCTGAAGGAGAAAGGAGGGGGTGGTACTGGTGTGTGTGTGTGTGTGTGTGTGTGTGTGTGTGTGTGTGTGTGTGTGTGTGTGTGTGTAGAACTGTGTATATTTTTCTTCTTTTTTTTTTGATGTACGAAGGAAGTCCAGCCAAGGAGGAAAATAAAAAAAAAAAGGAAAGCCCCACTGAGGTGCCAGTCCCAAAAAAAGTTTGATACAAAATTAGAGTTTTTTCCCCTTCTTTATTTCCTGCTTTCTAATTTTGAGTGTGTTTTTGAGTGCTTTAAGTGTGTGTAAGTGTGTTTTTAAGTGTGAAAAAGTGCTGAAACCTGAAGAAGGAGAGAAGAGAAGCGGTACTGGTGTTTGTGGGTGTTTAAGTACTTTTTTTTAAGGTGAAGGTCCATTTTTTAGTGTTTTAAGTGTGTGTAAGTGTGTTTTTCAGTGTGTTTTAGGTGTATAAAAGTGCTAATAACCTGAAAGAAGAGAAAGGAGAGGTGAGACGTGTGTGTGTGTGTGTGTGTGTGTGTGTGTGTGTGTGTGTAAGTGTAAGTGTATGGATCTGTTTTTGAGCATTTTAAGTATGTAATTCTATGTAAAAGGTGTGTAAAAGTGCTGACAACCTGAAAAAAGAGAAAGGAAAGGTGATACTGGTGTGTGTGTGTGTGTGTGTGTGTGTGTGTGTGTGTAAAAGTGTGCAAGTAATTTTTTTGTGCTTAGGTCTGTTTTTATTTGTGTTAATTGTGTGTAAGAGTGTTTTTAAGTATGTTTTTTAGTGTTTTCAGATATGTGTAGGTGCATTTCTATATCTTTGAGTACATAACTGTTTTGGGGGGTTTTAAAGGAGCACAAGTGTAGTGTACCTAATAGAAAATAAATATATAGAGGAAAAAGACCTACAATTATTAGGATGTGAAGATATTTCATCATTTGATATACTTTGTAATGGTAATGATGGTAATAACAGTTAATGCAGAATACTGAAATAGAAAAATAAATTAATCAAAACATCCTTGATATGTTGGGATGTAAAGAAATGTTGCTAAGTGAAATAAAAGTATATATATATATATATATATATATATATATATATATATATATATATATATATATATATATATATATATAAGAAAAGAAAAACAAAAAATAGGTACATTAGCAAATTAAGATGAAGCGGTGTTTGAATTCCCTCATGATGTGGTAGTGTCAGTAATGCTCCTCACCTTCTCACCAGGCCCACAGAGGTGAAGCTGCAGCTCTGAGCCGTGCAGCAGCATGGCCATTGACTCCACTTTGCGGCCCGTCAGCCCTCGCCCCACCTCCCCTGCAACACACACACACACACACACACACACACACAGATATAAATTTCATGAACCACAAAACATTACTAACATAAGACAATATCAACATAAATTTGGACTAGAAATATTTCAAACTGTATAATAATAGTGTAAAGCATACAATCCAAGTTGATGCACACACACACACACGCATGCACGCACGCACACACACAGTAGCCACAAAAATGATACCAGAATTAAGAGAACTAACTTATGAAGAGAGATAAAAAGAAATGGGACTGCCAACTCTGCAAGTTGGAGGGAGAGGAGATCTAATAACTTTATATAAGATAGCAAATGGCATTGAAAAGCTGGACAGGCAAATCCTGGTGATGATGGAAGAAGGAAACAGACAGATGAGAGGACAATCAAGGGAGATAGAAGAGTCGGAATTAAAAGATCATAAAAAAGTACGGTTTGCGCTTAGAACTGTGGACACTTGAAATTATTTAAAAGAGGAGGTTTTTACAGCAACCAATATACATAAATTGAAGGAAATGTTGGATATATGGAGATATGGAGACAAGACACTATGAGCCCTGCTGGAACCCTGTATAATACAACTAGCTAAATACACACACACACACACACAGATATAAGAAAAACACAGACATATCAATTACAAACATAAAAAAATACACAAAATTACTAAAAAGCTAGTGAGTGAGAGAGAGAGAGAGAGAGAGAGAGAGAGAGAGAGAGAGAGAGAGAGAGAGAGAGAGAGCACCCAAACACATCACCTACCCAGTATGTGGTCCAAGGGGGAAGAGTCATACTTGAAGGTGACTAGAATGATAGATGGCAGGATGGCTTGTGTCACCGCCTCTAAGTGTCTGGCCTTGGACGACACAAGGAGGAGCCGCCACCGCTGCCGCCCTTCACTCCTGTCTGTGCCGGGGGTGGCAAGGCGGCCTGGGGAGGAGGGGGTGACAGGCCCATCCAGACTTGGGGCCATGGCTGAGGAGAACGGGGAAAAATGGTGTTGATGTATTTACAGGGTTGAGGGAGGGTTGTCTGGTGGTTAGATTAGGTTAGGTAAGGTAAGGTAAGGTAAAGTTAGGTTAGGTTAGGTTAGATTAGATTAAGTTTCTTTTCAGCCAAGTTAGATTAGGTTAGGTTAGATTAAGTTTCTTTTCAGCCAAGTTAGTTTAGGTTAGGTTACGGTAAGGTCAGTTAGGTTAGGTTAGGTTAGGTTAGGTTAGATTGGATTAAGTTTCTTTTCAGCCAAGTTAGTTTAGGTAAGGTTACGGTAAGGTCAGTTAGGTCTGGTTAAGTTCCGTTTGATTTATCTAAAAAAAATTAAATGAAGGGAAAAAACTTCAGTAGTTATATAATAATTATAAAGCATAACACTTCCAATTTGCTTTATCACTTTCTGAATGCATAAGAAATTGATTCTCGAAAAGATATACATACAGACACAATCATTAGTACTTAACACACACACACACACACACACACACACAATGTACACTCACTAGTAAATGCCACAGCTTCCTCACTGTTCTAGCCATAACTTATTCCCAGCCTCCATTTTCTGCCTTCACTTTACAACAGTCATACACTTATTCCACTTCAAGCCTCTACAGGTCAGGTCAGTTCAGGAATAGCTTGGGTCAGGAAGATGATGTTCGCATGTCTTCTAAATTCACTTATTTTCAATGTTGATTCTCTTTCCTTTTCCTCCCCTTTCTCCCAAACTCATGTGGTGGTAGTTTGTCTGTTTGCCATCACATTTCCACGTGGTAGTTTTACATCACTCCTCCATGTGTGTGCTTTCCTAAGTGTTTCCTTGGCACTTCTTTCGTCAGTGTCACTCAGGGAAGGCGGTGAGTGGGTGGCACGGGCCCTAGCAACGGTTTGTTTACGGGAAGTGTGGTGGTTGCCTGGCCCTGACACACACACACACACACACACGGATTTGAGTCAAAGTACTTAATTATTATCATATAATAATGAATTATTATCATATAAGATGTACCGAATAGCACTGAATAAACCTTAAATAAAATACATGTCCCACCACACAAATACAATATTTAAGTTACTCTCACTAACATTACCATTATTGTTAGTGCTACTTGCAGATATGTGCCCAGCTTATTTACTTGATCCAGTTTCTCCTCCTTCAGTAGTGTTCTCTTTAAGATGCTTATCGCCTTACAGAAGTAGGCGAACCCCCCCCCCCCCAAAAAAAAAAAAAAAAAAAAAAAAAAAAAAAGACCCCAGGACTGCCTGTCAGAGCAATGCTTCTTTGTGGCGCGTCATTCAAGTAGATGCGGTTCCTCCATGTCGTCCACAGAGACTGTCAGCTTCTCCACAACGCCGTCACACCCCGCGATCGTAGTAGACATCACGGGGCCTGCTGGTAGCCTCAGTACAGTAGTCAGTGGCCAGTCATGCCACACAGCTGCTGCTGCCGGCATTCCAACTCAGTGGGCTCTTGAGCTGCCACAACTTCTTCCCTCACTTGTGAGAATCCTGCCCTCAGTTCCCTCATGTGTGTTGCCTGCTGGTCTAATATTGTTATCGCCTGCTGGTCTATTTTCACTTTTATTTCTGTCATCAGGGATTGAAACATCGTCATCACGGCGGAATTTTCCTCTCCGGCCAATGTGACAAGTCGCGTAACTTCCACACGGTTCGGATGGGCAAGTGTAGCGAAGTGTACCTATAACAGCAGACACACACAGTTCACTTTGGCCAGTTTACTCACCAAGCAGTATATACACGTAACACGGGGGAAGGGCGCGCTCGGCAAGGCGACACACAGCCAGGTTGCAACAGGTCGGGCCACCTCACACCTCACACCTCTTTCACGGCCTCCCAGCAGGCTTCCACAATGTCAACTAGGCACACACACTGCCAACGCAAAGGCACTACTACATGGCAGTCAGATATTTTCAGGTATATACGTTATGTGTGTGTGTGTGTGTGTGTGTGTGTGTGTAATACCGTTTTCATTTTCTCTCAACTCATGGGGCCTCTCTCTCTCTCTCTCTCTCTCTCTCTCTCTCTCTCTCTCTCTCTCTCTCTCTCTCTCTCTCTCTCTCTCTCTCTCTCTCTCTCTCTCAATAAATAAATAGATAGCACATAATCATCAAGAAATAAACAAGGCAGCAAATTGTTTACCTTGTCCTTGGCTGTCTGTCTGTCTCACCACAGCCCTACAGACACCATCAGGGAGGAGGAAGACCAGCTGCTAGCTAGTCATGGGGAACTACTGCCGGGATGCTGAAGGAAGCGGAGCTGGGGAGATATGAGAAGCAAATTAATAAAGTTGATAAGCAAACAGTATTCACATAGATAAACAGCTGATTCTGTTACAACACACACAAGGAAATAAAGGAAGCTGCAATAAGATATTATCAGACCTGCCTACGAGAGAGAGAGAGAGAGAGAGAGAGAGAGAGAGAGAGAGAATAACTGCAAACATGGAAAGTTGAGTCCTGTTAATAATAACAACTTTACTCTCAAACCTTAGGGAAATCAGATGTCAGACAGTAAAAAGAACGTAATCATTGACAAATAAACAAGGCAACAAGTAGCTTACCTTGTGTCCTTGGCTGTCTCACGGTCACCAGCAGACATCAAGAGGCACCAGCTGGCCTGTCACAGGGAACAGCACAGGCGTGCACAAGGTGCTGGGGAGAGAGGAGACGCAAATTAATAATGTTCATCAGTTAAATACATTCACAAAAACAGCTGATTCGGTTACAACACGAGAAATGAAGGGAAGAAGATGCTGCAACAAGAAATCAGATCTGTAACTATCAGCAGGTCCTGTAGCAAACATCAATATACCGAGAGATTTATACGTATTATCAATCCCCTGCCTATTGATTAAGCACACAGACACACACACACACAAGCACACACGCATGCACGCACTCACACACAAGGTAAACCCAGTAAATCGTATTATATATGCAACATAAGAGTCAGGAAGAGAAGGCTGCAGGCGGCGGCCATCATTGTGACGTCACGGCTGATGACGTCACAGCCTAGCCCCGTGCTCTAAGTTGACTGTCTATATTTACGTACGTAGTTTAGGGGAGACCATTTTAAAAATGACCCTTCGAAAAAACGCTTTTAGAACAAAAAAATGGACATAGTCCGGCTGGATAAATACTCTAACTAATGCCCAAAGCAGAAATAAACTCCAAACAACAGTAATTGTAAAGAATTTCCGCTAGAAAAAAGGATTTTATAAAAATATGACCCTTTTTAAAACTCATTAAATACT
>CM035209.1:8699345-8764238 GCA_020233015.1 Callinectes sapidus | reverse complement strand
TCCTGTTAATAATAACAACTTTACTCTCAAACCTTAGAGAAATCAGATTTCAGACAGTAAAAAGAACGTAATCATTGACAAATAAACAAGGCAGCAAGTAGTTTACCTTGTGTCCTTGGCTGTCTCACCATGTCCCAGCAGACATCAACTGGCTAGTCACTGGGGGAACAGCGGAGGCGGTGCAGGAGGTGCTGGGGAGAGAAGAGACTCAAATTAATAATGTTCATCCGTTGAATATATTCACAAAAACAGCTGATTCGGTTACAACACAAGAAATGAAAGGAAGAAGATGCTGCAACAAGATATCAGATCTGTATATGGTAGGTCCTGTAGCAAACATCAATATACTGAGAGATTTCTACGTATTATCTATCCCCTACCTATTGATTAAGCACACACACACACACACACACACACGCGCGCGCGCGCGCGCGCATGCACGCACGCACGCACGCACACACGGTAAAACACAGCAGCAAATCGTAATATATGTGTAAGATAAGATTCAGAAAGAGAAGGCTGCAAGAGGGGCCATCATTGTGACGTCACGGCTGATGACGTCAGAGTCTGGCCCCGTGCTCTATGTTGACTGTCCATATTTACGTACATGTTTTAGGGGAGACCATTTTAAAAATGACCCTTCGAAAAAACGCTTTTAGAACAAAAAAATGGACATATTCCGGCTGCATAAATACTCTAACTAATTTCCAAAGCACAAATAAACTACAAACAACAGTAATTGTAAAGAATTTCCACTAGAAAAAAGTATTTTATAAAAATATGACCCTTTTTAAAACTCATTAAATACTCACTCACTACTACTTCAAAGGAACCCAAAACCACTTCATAGCACTTGAGTAATTCTTTCTAATTATTTTTAACACTTCTGAGTGATCTAGAGGCAGAAATAAATCATTCAAAGGCTGATAAATGAATAAATTAATGCAATTTTAACACCGCTAGCAAAAACTTTTAACCTCCACTGATTTCACTGAACTTTGCGCACAAAACATGGTGTGATATGGACTATCTTCGGCAATTAATAAGAACTTGATACTGCTTCAAATAAAGAATGGTCTTGGGCGTTCCAATAATTTTGGCGCAAAAAGCCGCCCTTATTTACGATCATAATAACGCCAACCAAAGCTATCTCAACCCCCCACAGGCATGGCAGACCTTCAAAACAGCCCACAGTACTCATAGAAAGCATTAAAATTTACTGTTGAGCCCAAATAAATAGTCCAGGCATAAATGAAAATATCCTTAAATATGAGCTGGCTAGCGGGCGGCCGCGGGCGGCCGCGGGCGGGCGGGCGGGCGGCGGCGGGGGCCCGGGGTTGGCTCCGGAACCCCCTCTCATATCTCACTTAAACCTTCACTAAACTTAAACTTGAGCACGAAAGCTATATCTGAATGGCTAATATGCAAGCTTAGTACAATGGCTGCATAATGTGGCAAGATGAGCTTATAATAATGAGTGATAAGGGTAAAAATTACCGATGAAATAAGAATCTAAGATAGCGCTGGGGTCTGTTGAGGGGTAGCCCCCCCTCCTATATAGGTAAATAAACATTGACACGGGAAAGCCTTGTGTCACAATGGCTGTAGTCACCTTAATAACGTATTCCAGCCTCTGTGATTCCATCTTGCGGTTTTAGTCCAGTATTAAGATGACACACTGAACACTGAAGCACCAGCAGCAGGGTCTCCTTATTATTATTCTGTCCTTAGATCGTTCAATCCCCTTGTCACTTCCTCCCAGGGTTTGAAAGGTAAAAAAACGTCTTAATAATACGTCACTAGAATGGTTAAACATTTCAAGAACCCGAGTTTGTTCAACCAGAGGCTTTTCAATAGGTTAATAAGACCTTTCCACCCGCTCACACTCTCATCCCACAACAAACTGAGCCAGACTGCCAGACCCTCGGCCCTCCCACCCACCCCCTGCTGACATATGGCAGGAACACACACGTCACGGCCTGGAACGACCAGTAGTCCTATCTTGCTAATTTGCTATTCACACAGTATATGCGCTAAGAAATCAAGTAGGTGATGCAACTAATACAGATGAACAATGGAACAATAAAGATAAAACACCAGAAACGTCAAAGGAAAACTAATTAACGAAATAACACATAAATAAGCGAACAAGGGCAACCAAGGCAACAATTTAACTTGACACTTGAAACACAACCAGAAAATCAAGAAATACAATAAAATCAATCTGAAATACTAAACTAACTAAAACAAACTAAACCAATAAAATAAGTTATCAAACACTCGCAAAACACCAAACCAATAAAAAAATGCAAAGGAAAACCGTAAGCAAGTAAACAAAAGAAGAAAACAAGGGGGAAAAACAATAATGCTGGAAAACATGAAAACAATCTCCCCCTCTCTCTGGTCCTGTGGAGACATGACAACGGACCTCACGGGAAAATTCCATATTCAGCCGGCGCTTAAATGTTCTTCACCCATGGCAACGACTACAGTTTTCTCACTTTCTCACACACACTGCAACATTATCTATCTATGTTCTTATCCAAAAATTGACAACTTTAGGGACCCTAACATTAGTGGTGGTGTCACCACGCAAGCTTGCCATAGAGTCAATAACAATATAGTACCCAGCATCCTAAAGATTTACAATTTTTTTACTCCCAGGATATGATTTATGGTTCAATATATATAAGGAGACGTACGTACGTGTCTATTAATTATTGTGGTTAACAGGAGGAAGTGAGCCACTCTGACAGTATTGTTGTGTCTCGTGTGTGTGTGTGTGTGTGTGCGTGCGTGTGCGTGTGCGTGCGTGTGCGTGTGCGTGCGCGTGCGTGTGCGTGCGCGTGCGTGTGCGTGTGCGTGCGTGTGCGTGTGCGTGCGTGTGCGTGTGCGTGCGCGTGCGTGTGCGTGCGCGTGCGTGTGAGTGCGTGTGCGTGTGAGTGCGTGTGTGCGTGTAAGTGCGTGTGTGTGTGTGTGTGTGTATGTGCGTGTGTGTGTGTGTGTATATGTGCGTGTGCGTGCGTGCGCGTGTGTGTGTGTGTGTATATGTGCGTGTGCGTGCGTGCGTGCGTGCGTGCGTGCGCGCGCGTACATATCTAAGTATAGGTATATATATATATATATTTTTTTTTTATTATTATTTTTTTTTTTTCCTATGTATAAATGTATGTAGGCATGAATATTTCCTTTCTCAAGTAGAATTATCTCCAAACAAATTGTAATGCTTTGTTTTGCAAGATCAGTTGGGTGGGCATCTCAGCATGGTCTCACTGCTCCCTTTGATGTATTCTTTTTCTTTTTTTTTACATCAATAAACAACCCTCGCAAATAAAGAAAATTAAAACAAATTAGAGAAAACACTAGGTCACCGAGTAAACAGCTTCCTCTCTCTCTCTCTCTCTCTCTCTCTCTCTCTCTCTCTCTCTCTCGAACATACGTCCTCTATTATCTCCAAAAGTACTTCATTAATACACCTGCGCTCTCGCTACTCACCTGTACTTAATGAAGGCTTTGTCCAGTGTTCACTGTGACGTAGAGGAATTATGGGAAGTGTGGGTTTTCTTAGTATCAGGGGCCAGGGTGGGAGGAGAGAGAGGGAGAGGGCATCCAGTCGTCTCTGTCTTGGCGGTGACTGTTGTGGTTGGTGGCTTTTGTAGTTTGTCGTCCCCCAGGAAGCTGTTGAAATACGTAGCTATTAGTGATTGTTAGTTCTGTCAGCGAGGGTATTTCACGTGGTGTTATCGGTTATGCATTGTGTTCAGTTATGAAGGTTGTATTGGTGGTGGTTAGTACACCGTGTCTGGCGTTATAGAGGTTAACAGCAGCAGCAGCAGCCCCTCTATTCAAAAAGACTGATCACCGCCACTATTTCAGAAGGCTCCTGTTCAAGTGTTCAAGAGTTTTCAGGGGTGTTTTCATCACTGTAGTGACAAATGGACAAGATTAATATATTATTGTTACCTTAACCCCCTTCTTCACACACACCTCCCTCCCCAACAGCACGGTCTCAGGCTACAGGGTTCACATTTGTACTGCCTGCTCCTCGTCCATTTTCACCACCTGCTGCTGGTCTACTATTGTTGTCGTCTGCTGCTCTTTCATTTGTGTCATCAGCAGGGCTTGAAGCATCGTCATCACACCTCAAACCTCTTTCACAGCCTCCCAGCAGGCTTCCACAATGTCAACTAGGCACACACAGTCCTGGCACACACACTGCCAACGCAAAGGCACTATTACATGGCAGTCAGTTGGTACGTGTATTATCTCTCCAGGAACGCGGGGAAGCATGGCAGCACTCACACCCTCTCTCACTCGTCCCTCTCTTTACCTCACTGGTCCACCACTGTCTCTCTCTCCTGACTCGTCAAAATACATTGGTTCGTAACACAATGCTTCACTTCCACAATCTCAAAAGCTTCATTTAAGTTGACAAGAGTTATTTCATTCATTTATAGAGTCTGAGAGGAAGATTGACCAGATTTTGTCATTATAAAATGGAGAAACTCCAATGAAAATATCGCTAATCATCTCTGTGGCCTTGGCAAATAGTCGTGGTGAGAGATAAAAAAAATGATATAACAATAAACAAGTCATCGTCAGATCAGGACAGGACAGGACAGGGAGTGACTGCTGACTGATAAGCAGGACACAGGACGGTGAGGCGGCTGTGCCGTGTCCGTGTCCCGACTCTTCCCTCCCCTCCAGGCACACACACGCACACACACACACACACACACACACCTCATGGCTCAGTGGTAAGAATTTTGCATGTGTTGACCACCATGAACGTCCAAGTCACATGTTCATTACTGCTTATACTTTCTTCTATTCTTCTTCTTCTCATCTCGCCACTCCTCTCCTCCTCTTCCCCGAGTCCTGTTGAGGAAAAAATCTCGCACAGAATGAGTTGGAACAAGAGATTAGATGTGACAAGAGTTCAATGCGGAGAGAAGTACAGTAGTATAGGAAGGACAGAGCGAGGATGTTCAGTGAAAGAGAGGGATACTTCAGTGTGGAGTGTCGCTGAGAGAGAGAGAGAGAGAGAGAGAGAGGACGACTGTGTACACGGAAGGTTGTGTCATGCTAATGGATGGATGGATGGATGTAAGGGTAGCATTTATAACCGAATAATAACAACTTTACTCTCAAACCTCAGGGAAATCAGATGTCAGACAGTAAAAAGAACGTAATCATTGACAAATAAACAAGACAACAAGTAGTTTACCTTGTGTCCTTGCCTGTCTCACCAGCAGACATCAAGAGGCATCAGCTGGCTAGTCATGGGGAACAGCAGAGGCGGTGCAGGCGGCGCTGGGGAGAGAGTCAGAATTAACTAGATATACCTGGAGAGAGAGAGAGAGAGAGAGAGAGAGAGAGAGAGAGAGAGAGAGAGAGAGAGAGAGAGAGAGAGAGAGAGAGAGAGAGAGAGAGAGAGAGAGAGCTTTCAAGACATTTATCCCTGACTTTCCAGTAATTCACCACTCAGTTAGTGAACCAACAAATGTCTACCTATGTCTGTCTGTCCTGAATCTAGGCTTATCTAACCCATTGCTGCTGTGTGTCCTGCCCTGCCCTGCTGGCTACTAATTTCTATCACCCGTTCAATGTTTCCTTTATTTATCCCTTTTACCCATTTGTAATGATGTCTAGGATGATAGACAGACTAGGAGAATGTTTATTTAGTACACATGACATGGTACTACGTATGTATGTTATGCCACACTTTAGGACCTACTAGATACATTAGTGAGTGTTTGAACAATGTTAGATTGGGTCTGGGTATACTTAGTGAATAGTACTGGTTCCAGTGCCACAGATAACCCTTCACGACAGCCAGAGGGGTCATTTACACATCGATGAGTGCGCACGGGGGGAGGGGGGGGATAAAGACTGAGTTGTTGATGGTGGTGGGAGCGGGTGTGGTGTGGGTATGTGGAGTATGAAAATGGTACTTATGAAGGAACGTCTTGTTTTATCACCACAACAATTTTCCAAGGCCTGGTTTTCAAGACACTTTCTCCTCTTGATAAACTAGATATCTTGCTAATCCATCGTCAGAACCACAAAAATACCCTTAAAACCTGAATATCATGAACTATAGGGCCTTTGGAGAGCAGTGACAGTGAGAGAGCAAAGCATTTCTAAATACGAACCAATAAATCTATCCGAATATGCTACTTGTATATTTATTTCCCTGTGTACCTTCCTTTCTAACAGCACACACTCATAACGACCACCGTGTGTGCTGTGCATTTACGTAATTGTTATGGTAAACAGTGGGGGGTGTGGTGTGTGATTAGTGGCGCCATGTATCAATCGTAGCTACTCTCGGGTATTAGAGCGTCTTGGCTTGCTGTGGGGAGAGTGAGTGAGTAGTAGAAGTTATTGTGGTTCCCGAGTGCGTTTCGAGTCTTGAGTTTTAATGGGTGTGTTCATGATTCTATTGATAGTTAACTTAGATCTAATTAGGGTTAGGTACTGTGTTGTTAGTGTATTATTGTTAGCCGTAAAGTTTAAATAAGGTTAAAGACTGTTCAGGTAATAACTGTTGGGACAATTTATTATTGACGTTGATTGGAAAAAAATATATGAATTCCCTTCAGTATTAGGACACATTTTTACCATAAGTTTTGGAAGTGATTAGAACATTTTATTGACATCAGGAAGGGTCCATGGAGATTAGAAGATTAATGGCCAGGGTCTGTACTATTTTGATCCCACGTGAGTTTCTGAAGCTGTATGAAATCGACAAGTAATGAACAGAATAAAGATGAAAATGTGTCCCAGTAATGAAGGGGTTAATGACGACAATAGTAGCAGTAACAGAAAACATCATGCAAACATAAGAAATTATCGTACATATTCCTTAAACGGGCGACTATCACGAGTTATGAGTCACGGGGCTAATAAATGTAGACATCCTGCGTGCTGGAGAACTGCAGGGCGATCACCAGGTAGGACAACACCAGACCGCACACCTGGGGGAGGAGAGGGGACGGTGGTGGTGGTGGTGGTGGTGGTATAAAGACTTAAGGTATTATCTAAGTATTATTCAACATTTATTCATCTTCACTATAAACATTCAAAAGACTCTACCTGATAAAGTTACACTAGTTTTACGAGTTTTTAATAGTTATAGTAACAAATTAGCAAGATTTACGTGCATTATCAGCAGAAGAAACACAGAAACAGAATCCAGTTACTTAATCATATCTGAACCTTTTGAAAATAGTGGTGGTGAAAGAATAGAGTGATTAAGAACCCCAGACTTACCGCAGTGATACAGGTACCTCCCAGACTGAACAGTTGAGTCACTCGTAATTGCATGGGTCTGTCTAGAGCTGCAGTAACCTCGCCAGCCTGCAGGTAAAAGGCTCACTCAGGTACAACCTCCCCTGTGTGTTAGACAAAAGACACTCAAGCTGAAGCTACCCAATCATGTATTGCTGACGTCTCCTTTTTACTGTCTGCCTTGTACACGCTTCAACAGGCGGGCTGTGGTGGGAATCATGGGGTAGTGTGGTTCCATGACTTTAGGGATGAGGATTTCACTTCATCAGTAGGAAAAGACACAAATGAGCTCGAATAACCATCTATGTGGCCTTTATAAACAGTCAAGGTGAAAGAATGAAGTGTTTGAAAATCTTGGTCCAGTTAGTTCTCGTTAGTGAAGCTGTATAGTACGAGTAGAGTAGGTATGCTTCAGCCTCAGCCTCAGCCTCAGCCTTCTTGCCCTCCACACTCAGGGTCCACCCACCACAGGCCACCAGCCAACACCGGCACCTCACTCACCATAGGCAGTGCCTCCACCTCGGGGTGCAACAGCAGCCGCCGGTACAGCCGTGCACACCGCTGCCGCTGTAAAAAGATAAATATCAACACCACCAGCACCACTATGATAATTCTTCAGTCTCAGTACCAGCCATGTCCTCCTCCTCTCTCCCTCCCTTCCTCCCTTCACTCCATGGGCGGAGTCAGACCGCCGCCTTACCTCGTGCAGCAGGTCCTCCGCCGCCATGTTGAGGTGCAGCAGCGTGAGGAGTGACACCACCATCTGGCTGAAGTGGTAGTACTCAGTGAAGCCAGCGTTCCACTTCAGGAAGCTGAAGTACGCGGAGAAGGTGAAGCTGAGGACGCTGGTCGTTACAATGACCAGCAGCGCCGCTCCTAAATACTCCATCAGGCGCGCCGCTACCTCCTCTGTCTGCAGCAACAAGGCGTGAGAGTGCCTCAGGAAGGGTGCCAGGGCCAAGGCAGTGGGGCCCGTGAGAGCCGTGGGGAGGCTGCCTGGCTGAGTGAAGATTGACTCTCGCCAGAGTGGGGAGTGTGTGTTCCCCTCCTTCACCTGGGCCAGGAGCTGCTCCCAACGGGGAGGAAGAGCAGTCCGTGCAGCGATGCGCAGGTGGACGAGCACACTGGTCAGTAGGAACATGACACCTGAGTAGGAAGGCCAACCGAGTACTACCTGCAGGAGGTGGAGCAGCTCCGCCACCCACGAGGCGCTGTTCGCCCACCTGCCGATGGTGTAGCACGTGTACCTGATGACGGTCCACACGAAGGACCCGAGAGTGACGCAGGTGTACACCAGGGTGAGGGGGCCGGGACTCCAGCACTCAGAGCTGCTGACAGCGGCCAGCATCTTGCCCAGAGTTGCCATCTCAGGGAGCAGGCGAGCCAGGCGGCGCGTGGCAAGCAGCAGCATCACACTGCAGCAGTAGGAGGACAGCTGCATGGCGTCAACAAACACAAACTCACCAATTCTGGCGGAGATACTCGCCCCGGACTCCAATGCCCATCCCGTGGCCTGCTTCTCCAGGTAGTACCACACCAGCAGCGCGCCCCGCACCGCCAAGAACACCGTGCACCACATAGCCGGCATCCACTCCACCCGATAGCCACCCTCGCGGGACACCGCTGCCAGGGGACACACACCCGCCACCTGTAGCCACGCCACTCCCACGCTCATACCCATCATGCTGCCTGCGTCTCCCGGCGGCCACCTGCGTGTCCGTTGTGCCGTTCTGCCGCTGCCACCGCTGTGCTCTGTCCTCTCACCATCGATTACTGCCGAGGCGTACCATGTGGCCAGAGAGGGACGGGGACTAGGAGGGGGAGGGGGGAGGGGGAGGGGGTCAAGTGTCGCTTTACACAAAGTCTAGTAGTTTAATGGTGTCATGAGCCTGGCTTTACCTTAGCGTTGCCCAGGTCACGCCACTGGCAGGGCGCCACCTAAGGATGCCTGGGAAGGGAACGCCTCGCAAACATAATCCCTATAACCGTGTATCCTGCAACTATTTTTTGTATTTCTAGTCATCTTTTTTCTTTCTTTTTTATTGGTCATCACTCTGACATGGGTATTATTTTTTTCTTTATACAACACACACACACACACACACACACACACACACACACACACACACACACATGTGCTCCTTCTTTCACGCTTCATTCTAACGAGACCATCACCACCGCAACCACCACCGTCACCACCACGAGGCTTCTAACTATGCTACCCAGCCAGTGAGTTAGTTCGAGACGTGCTTCGTGAATCTTTCTGGGTTAGCTTGAGACGCAGTAGAGTTGAGGTGCTGCCTGAGTAGTGGGGCTGGGTTGACAGTCGTCCAGGAGGCACACCAGCAGGAGGACGTGGAGGTACGGACTAGCAGATGGTGAGGGTGGTGGTGATGAGGTGTTGGGTAGTGGTGATATTGATTGAATCGGGTCATGTGTGCTGGTTGGTAGAGGTGATGTTAAGACTATGGTGGTGATTGGGTTGCGGGGTAAATGGTGAGGAGTCGTGATGGTGGTGACTGTCCTGTGGTAGTGGTGATGAGCTAGTAACGTTATTGATGACGTTGTTGACTTGATTGGGTTGTGGGCTCGGTGGTGATGACTGGTGGTGTTTAGGTGATGATCGGGGTGAGGCTGTGGGTGCTGTTGAATGGTGATTGCAAGCGAGTGACTGTATCTCTGATTGGGTGGGTGTGGTGAATACCATTGTAATACAGGCAATTAATATAATGGTGGTGATGGTGATGATTGTGATTGGGTGTTACGTAATGGTTTAAAGGCAATGAGGATGATGGTGATTGAAGATTGATTGTTCCAGTTATTAAGTTTGGTGTTGATTGGGTTTGACTGTTCGTGTGAAGCCTGAATGTTGCCGAAAGGAATAATATATACAGTATACCTTCGTCTTGGTTCCAATTTGAACATGGTACCGTAAGACAATGGTAGTGATGGTTAGTGTGTGAATGGTTTGCCTGCTGGTCAAGAGGAATGCCGCTAGTACTTCTGTCGTGATATGGTCCTCGTTTCTTTATGTAAGACGGGAAGCTGGTATATGGAGAAAAAAGATTGACAAAGGGCATGGAAGACAAAAAAATATATATAAAGTTTGGCGGTCCCGTTATAGGTCTGAAAGTATTGTTCAAAACACACGGATGCCAAAAGACGGGAATATTATACGTATTTCTATGGTCAGTGAGGCACAAGGGGTAATGAATGGGTAAGGAGTACAGAAAGCCATTAGTGAAGTGAGCGATTGCATAGGAATGTGGTAGACTATAATTCTTTGGTGATATAAGTTGCGTTCGTGTTTTTTGGTTATATACGTCAACGTGGCAAAAGACTTAAACGTTCAGTACTGGTACGCTTTTTTCACTCTTAATTTGCTTAGTATTTATCGATGTTATACAGCTTCAGAGACTTGTGTGGGGATTGAAGTAGTGCAGACTAGACGTTATTCTTTCTGACCTCCATAGACCGTTCCTAATGTCAGTCAAATCGTCCCATCACACCTAAAACCTCGTGATGAAATGTCCCGTTACTGAAGGGTTAATAAAGAAAAAAGGTACAGGAAGTGGTTAGTGAAGTGAGACGCTGTATCAAATGTTAAGATTGTAATTTTGATAGACTACATATAAGTATTAGTTTGGTTATACAAATCGGTATGAGACGTAATTAAGTGTACAGGAAATCATTAGTAAAGAGAACTGCTGCTACTAACTTGTAATGTCAAACAGTCATGATTCTGCGTAACTAATGAATAGGGATAGCGTTGTGGTGGTAATTGTAAAACGAGCAGTTAGTACCGAGACAGTTAGTGGCGATTTAGGGTCTGTTGAGGTCTATGTCGCGTGGCATTAGTGTTTTGTATTGCTAGTCTTGGGGATACTGTGATGAGCAGTTGGGATGTGTCAAGTGTTATTGGATTTAGGCTTACTATTGATGAGGTTATTGTGATGGGAAGTAGCGGTGGTGGCGTTTCGATATGGTGATTGCATGGAGTATGAGACGGGTAACCCACCATTGAAACTAGCAGTTGTGAGGAGTCGAGATTTAGTGCTGTCTACTCTCTCATTCCCATCTTCCTTGTCGTTTACCGTGTTTAACCCCTTCCGTACTGGGACATGTTTTCACTGCGAGGTTTAGATATGATCAGATGAATTTATTGACATTATTAATGGTCTATGAAGCTCAGAAGATCAATGGCTCGAGTTTATACTGCTTCAATCACCATACAAGTTCTTGATGTTGTACAAAATCGGAAAGTAGCAAACGGGTTGATATAAAACTCATCCCAGTACTGAAGGGTGAAGTGTATACTGTATAGGTCTGCGTACAGAAGTGTGTACAGTGTTATCAGAACCTTTCACACTTGAATATTTCTTGCGCAGATGAGAGAAGCAGCAAGGATGGCTCGGCTAGCGGCGATAGTGCTGGTGGTGGTGCTGGTGTTCACTGCAGGAGCGGACGCCCAACCGAGCTCAGGTACTTCAGGGATGGGGAGAGGAGAGGAGAGGAGAGGGAGATGCAAGGCTTCTGTGCGTTATTGCTCACAATTAAGCAAGTTTTAAAGCAGTTTTTAGTAATGGATTTATACAACTCCCCAGAGGGAAAAGCGTTTGATTCCACTCAATCTGAAAGAACGATGCGAGAGGAATGCTGCACCTATTTCTATCCCACTTGCTAGACGAGATAGTAATGAGCAATGCCAAGTTGATTAGAATAACTTGCATATCCTTCACGAGAAACAATAAATACGTAGATAATTCCACTTTCTTTATAGGTTTAGTTCCTTTCACTTCGTCCCTTTTCAGAAATAATTCTAATTGTATCTTTGTATATCCCTTCCCTTTGCAAGCGTGTCCCTGGCCCTGTCCTGACTACCACCAGCCCGTGTGTGGCAATAATGGCAAGACTTACGCCAACCCGTGTCGCCTCCACGAAGCCATCGCCTGTGACAACCCCTGCATTCAACAAGTGGCTGTGGGCCCATGTGGTGAGTGGCTGCTATAGACGGCCGTGTGTGTGTGTGTGTGTGTGTGGAAGTACTATTAGTCAAGAAAAGCCTTCATTCGTGTTCATCAGTAATATCTAGCAAATTAAAGTACGTGTATCGTAATAAGTCATTAATTTGGTGATGAAAGCCCCCCCCCCCTTCTGGCCACTGATTAATTTCCCAGTTCCCTATTCCATTATCTTGTTTACTTTCAGATCTACCACCATGGGACGGGTTGGTGGGAAGATACGGTGTGGTGGGAGATAGTGGGGGTGGAGATGGTTAATTCATAGAGTATTTATGGTTTTGGCAAGATTTCTAATTTGTTATAAGGAGAGACTATCTTGAAACCCCGGCTAATCGTCTCTTTTATCTTGGGAAGTTGTTGTGGAGAGAGTAATGCCCATATTCAGAAACGCTTTGCTCTCACCACGACTATTTTCAAAGGTCACAGACTAATAGCGGGCTTTTCAAGAGTGTTTCTCCAGTTAATAATGTAGAAATCCTGTCACTGCTTCTGGAACCCTAGAAACAAGAGAGGGGGGGGGGAGAAAAAGTATCATTTTGAGTGACTCCTTGTGAAGTGAAGCATGGAAGTCTGAGAATACGAACGAAATTTTATCTCTCCAGCTACGCCGTGTCCTGAGGTGTGCATAGAGCTTTACCAGCCGGTGTGTGGTAGTGACGGCCGCACCTACAGCAACACGTGTTACCTGGGCATGGCAAGCTGCAAAGACCCGTGTATTGAGTTCGTACATGATGGAGAGTGCGGTGAGTGATGGTTGAATGTGGTTGGTGTGCTGTGTGATAAATGGTGGTGGTGGTGGTTCCGTGATGCAAGTGATGTGTGGTTAGAGATGGATAGTGTACGTGTTTAGTTGATGAATAGAGATGGTGGTGTGATGGGTGATTTATGGTGAGGTGTGGTTGTGGTGATAGTGCAGTTAATAACCAAGAGAAGATAAATTAATAAGGGCTGGTGTTTTGCAGTCTTAACTTCCATGAGATATTGCAATAGTGGTTTTCATTCTGGTATCAATTCCTTAGTTCTATTCAAGTTATCCTGATAGTACCCAATATGTTGCTGTTAAAGGATTTCCTTCCATATATACCTCTTTTTCCTTTTTAACTTCTTGCAAAAGATTAAATTGGAGGGAAGTAAAAAGGAATATTGGAAAGTTAATTTTCTAGGATACAAATCTCTAAAATTTGAAAGCTTGTGTAAAGCCATAACTCTGACTTGCTTCCTATCTATAACCTTTACCCTTACAACAGGAATTCCTTGTCCCAGGATAATCTGTAAGGACTACAAACTAATAAAACTTGAAAACTTGCATAAACATTTACCAATTGCAGAATTCCTTCCTACTAGTAACCTTTTCCCTTACAGCTGGACTTGCATGTCTCAGGAAGTGCACTAAAGAATACAGACCAGTGTGTGGCACCAACAGCAAGACGTATGATAATGTGTGCCTCCTCAACTCTGCCACTGAGTGTGATAACCCCTGCATCACCCTGAGACATGAGGGGCCCTGTGGTGAGTACCTCGCTCAGTTCTGGTACCAGATCCATATTAACAGAATCTTAAGTGTGTAACTTTTCTTTTGAAGAGTTTCTACTCCTAAAATCCATCTTAACCTTCCAAAATTTATGTTGTACTTTAGCCATTATTTCATCAGCAGTAAATTTGAAGCTGTTGACGAGATAGTGGCTGAAGTACGCCACAAATTTTTAAGATGCAGTTTAAGGCTAGTTTTGCATGAGTGTAGAATTATGTCCATTGAGATAAATTCAATCCATTTGTTTCATAGCTCTTTCTTCACACATCAGTATTACAAAAGGCATATTTTACATCTATATATAGGCTTAAATTAATACTGACTGACTAGGTTTATTAGTTCTGTGGCCAATTGTTTCACTTTTCCAGTCCATAATTGTGGAGACCCATGCCAGCACCCAGTCAGTGATCAATCCGTGTGTGGCAGTGATGGCTCCACCTATCTCAGCCAGTGTCACTTGGAGGAAGCAGCATGCCACAACCCTTGCCTGATTGTGGTGCATAGTGGAGCCTGTGGTGGGTGGTGGTGGTGGTGGTGGTGGTGGTGGTGGTAGTGGTAGTGGTTTTTGGATTTGAGAATAGGTAGCTCTCCAGTGACTTAAAGGTCAAGCCAGTGCAGGATCTGCTTGAGGGGGTGGAACTGTATACCTTAACTATATCATGGATCTCAACCATACGTGTATGCATTCAGTAGTTCAATGCAATACCAGATTATCATGGGATGTGCCTTGTATCCATTGTGGTCCATAACTTGTCTCCATTCGGGTGTCTTTTTTTGTGCAAGTGTTCATTAATGGAATTTGTCATGTTCTTACTGTTTCTTCCTCCATCATAGGTATTTATTAAGAGTTAAGTCCTTGATATTAGTTAATGTATTCTATATATAATTTTCAATACTTAACATGGAAGAAGGAATAAGCAATACGACAGGAAAGTATTAGAAAAGTGATATGCATATGGCAGGCTGTGTGAAACTAAAGTACAAGTCTTTCTATTGTATCTTGTATGTGCAGGAGGTACTGGGGGAGGTGGAGGAGGAGGAGGAGGAGGAGGGATAGGGTGCCACACTATCTGCCCCAACCATTACAACCCAGTTTGTGGCAGCAACAGCAAGACCTACAACAACATGTGTGAACTGGACAATGCACAGCGGTGTGAGAGTCGCTGCATCACCCTGAGATCACAAGGACCCTGTGGTGAGTGGGGGATGGGGGGAGGAACACATGATCTGGTCTGCAGTGAAATCCACCCTAATTTCAATGTGTAGCCAAGGAGTAACTGCATTGCTGAAATCCTTATTAATAACTTCTGACACCTTCATCCAGGTTGGAAATTTCACTTAGCACAGATAGGATCCTTATTGGTAACTTTGAGGAAATATATTCAACTAGATTGCCTAAGCACAGATAAGTACTCCGACAGTGAGGTTACTTAAAGTTCCTGATTATAACTCATTGTCTAATAGATCATCCAAATTTAACTTTATTCTTTTCCCCTGCTTGCCCTAGAATGGGGCATTTAATCTCCTTACACTTAAGTAAACCTAATTACTTCTCTTGTTATACATTTTCTTTTATCCTTCATAGTCCATAACTGTGGAGATCCCTGCCCATACTCCAATGATGGAGTGTGTGGCACTGATGGCAACTCCTATCCCAGCCTGTGTGCCTTGGAAGAGGCCGCATGCCAGGACCCCTGCCTTGCTGTACAACACAAAGGCTTCTGCAGTGAGTGACCCTGCCTCCCTGTTTATAAACATGCACTTAGAGCTTTGACAGGGTACTTAAAATCTTTTTTTATAAATGTGATTTAATGTGAAGCATTCATGTACTCCACTTTGCTCATTTTCCTTTTTATCTTCCTCTTTGCTATAGATGACTGTCCCAAGCTATGTACTGCTGACTACAGACCAGTGTGTGGCACAAACGGTCAGACCTATAGTAACATGTGTGGCCTTCACTCTGCCACCGAATGTGATAACCCCTGCATCACCCTGAAACATGAGGGGCCCTGTGGTATGTTTGCTCTTCATTTGTATGTGTGAAAGCTGAACAAACTTCAAATATTTAATGAGCAAGAATGGTTGTGGTGCTTAGTGGGTTTAGTGTTTTAAGACTTGGTGATGAGTATTTAGTTGCTGAATATGCTTGCTTAATTCATTTGGAGCTAATTGGTTGTTCTAATGAAAAATCTGTCCTTAACTGCTAGCTAAGCTGGTTTTTCCGTTTTGTGCCAGGTTATGTTTGTGGGGAACCATGCCCACTGGTGATCAATCAACAGCTGGCCGTGTGTGGCAGTGATGGTACCACGTACAGCAGCCAGTGCCATCTACAGCAGGCAGCCTGCCATAACCCCTGTCTGACACTACAGCACAATGGACCCTGTGGTATGAAGCTTACTATGTATATTTGTCTCCAGTGAATGTTGCCAAGTTATTTAGCCTTAGTATAGTGTCCTCACTAATTCTGTGACTCTTCTCAAGCACTGCTGCTTGTACTTGATATTCAATAATTCTTTACAATTGGCATTTCAATGATGAATATAATTTGTACTTGTTTGGTGCCCTAACAGACTCGCAGCATTGCCTCATCCAATGTCCACTGCACATTGACCCAGTGTGTGGCACGGACGGCAAGACCTACAGCAACATGTGTGCTCTTAACGCAGCTGCCACCTGCACCAATAACCCGTGCCTCGCCCTAAGGGCAGTGGGGCCGTGCCGTGAGTAAACATTACTTAAGTTTATACAAAAATCTGATATATCCCTGAGTACAAGAGTACGTGGCTAGAGCTAGAAGGTTTAGATGGTGTTGTACATATAGAAATGAAAGGATAAATGTCCACTCCTTGAGATGCACAACTTTTCTTTTCAATCTTCTGACAGCTCGGGAGTGTGAAGATCCTTGTCCCAGAATTATAGATGATGCATCGGTGTGTGGCAGTGATGGCACCACCTATCCCAGCCTGTGCCACTTGGAAAAAGCAGCATGCAACAACCACTGTCTGGTGGTGGAACACCACTCTCCATGTGGTGAGTTGCAAATTTAAAGCTAATGGTAGCACGCTTGAAATGTTTCTCATTGTTCAAATTTGTTGCTGCAATATTTCATGGAGCCATTATATACATGCATCTGTTTGTTTTAAACCAACCCAAACCTTAAGTTTTTTTTTTTATTCTCTTCAGATGGCCAACCATGCCCAAAGAATTGCCCATTTTTCTTTGCCCCGGTGTGTGGCACTAATGGCATCACCTACATGAACCTGTGCACCCTCAACAATGCCAGCCTGTGCATGAACAACTGTATTAGCCTCAAAGGAAAGGGACCCTGCAGTGAGTACACCTTGCTTGCTGAAGGGATTTGCTGTGTAATGTAGTCATACTTAAGAAGTGGTTCTCTGTTGTCAACAAGTTGTAGACAAGTTTTATCCCATATTACACGGGTACCTCCAGCTAATCATTGTTCCTCTTTTGCCTTGTGGGTGTAGGTCACTTCTTGGTGTTAGGTCATGCATTAACCTATTTATTAATACTTATAAAAACTTGCTACAACTTTTCCACATCACTACCTATGACAACTGCACGTGTGTATCAAGTGATCAAAATTGACAAGTCTTCCTTCCCTTAATTGCCACCAGACCGGGATTGTGGAGACCCGTGCCCAGTGTCACAGCCGTCTGATGCAGTGTGTGGCAGTGATGGCACCACTTACCTCAGCCAGTGCCACCTGGATGAAGCAGCGTGCCACAACCCCTGCATCACCATAGCACACACTGGCCCTTGTGAGTGGTGTGGACCTGAATATTGTTGATCTCTTCCTGTGTGTCCTTGTATTCTGTGGCAGGTTAAGCTTTAAAGGAGTTTTGTGTTAAGTGTTTGTCTTTCTCTCAATGCTGCACTACAGGCTTGTGTTCCTTGACAGGTTCATTTTCCGAGAGGTGTACCATCGTGGACATGGTGACTTTCCCAGAGGTGAATGTGAAAGTGACTTGCCGTGAAGGAGTGCTGCTGGCTGAGGCAACTGGACAGATATCAAACCCTAGTGGTGGTGGTGGTGGTGGTGGTGTGTGAAGTTTGCTGCTTGTTTGTTTAATGTATACTCTTACTTTCTACTTTTATGTTCAATGTTTGTATTTGTGTTAATTGTTGCAGTATTTGGCTTTTTGTCAGCATTTGACAAGACTACTATATATTACTAGAATTTTAAGTATATGTGGTGTGGGTATTGAGTGTTGCTGAAGAATATCGGATGGGTAGAATGTCACTACAATAATTCGTGGCCTGTGGTGTTAGCTTGTAAGTACTTGATATATGCATTGTTGCCAGATTTGTATAACTAGTATTTGTGCACAGTTTGCAGGTTTGCAGGCCGTGGGTATGACCTTGGAGAACTTCTGAAGGACATGTGCTTCCCTATGATGTGCACTGCTCAGGGGTGGGTCCCCATCAGCCCCATCAGTGACTGCTGTGAGTGCTAACATGCCAGCAGGCTTTTGTCTTGTTCATTTCTTGTGCTATTGGTGGAAGTGTAATAATATGTACTAGAATATCCTGGGGTGTTGAATGTTAGAAGTACAAATACAGGTATCAGTAATGTGTTGGGATTACAAGAATGGACATAACTTGATCCTGCAAACCAAAGATTAAAATTACCCCTACCCTCACTTTATGAGATGGCTACATAGATAATTTGATTTGTCTAGAACAAAGATAATTTGATTCGTCCAGAACAAAGGCATAACATAATCTTCACCTTCCTATTAATGATGCTGCTAATCTTGCTTGACTGTCCCTCTCTCACAACAGGCGCCCACTGTCACCTGTACGGGGACCTGCATGTCTTCACCTTTGACAACGAGCTGTACCATTTCTACGACAGTTGCAACTATACAGTCACCCAGGTTGGCTCCTCCTTCAATCCACCAGTGGGCGTGTTCACCACTACTACATCCTGCAAAGGGACCTCGTACCCCTGTTTCAGCTCCACCACCTTCAAGAACGGCCCACATATGGTCATCACTATCAACCATTATAACATTTACGAAGTGAGTAAAGCCACCTTAAAGCATGGATGTACTGGTAGGGCAGTGCAGGAAGCCAAGTGTTTTTAACTTTGTGATTTGAATCTCTTGCCTCTAACCAAAGATTTTATTGTCTGTGTTAGTTTTGGAAATTAAAAATGGAAGAGACTGGAAAAACCTTATAATGTTACAATTCGTCTAACTAAATGGTAATCTAGTCCTTTAAAACCAAAAATACTTGGAAAAACTTTTTGAGTCGCACTACACCTGTTAAGTTAGTCTCTGTGGAAAAGGCAATGGTTTTCACTGGGGCCTTTATTCTCCAGATAAGGGTCAATGATGTGGTCTTTGAGGTGCCAGCCAGTGGAGAAGTTATGGTCCTGGACAACTTCCCCACAGGATCAAGTGATGTATGGTTGCTGGCATGGCGAGGCAGATGTGGCGTTTTCCTTGCTGGCTCCTCGGGCATAACGGTTTGTTGTTGTTGGTGTTGCTCCTTTTTTTTTTCCCTGAAGGTCTTTAAAGCCAAATCTCTTCTGGAGTATTCATTGCTTTGGTGGTGATGTCTACCAAACCTATTTCATACTTTTCACAATAGTTTTCATACCATTTGTTCTTGAACACTTATCTTCCCACAGATGCTGGCTTGTGTTCACCGCCTGGACGTGTGGGCTTCGGCCGCCCTCCTGAACCAGCTAGGTGGTCTCTGTGGCAACTATGATGGCTCTCGGGTCAATGAATTCCAGTCCCGCAGTGGCAGTGTTTATGATGCCAACCCCTGGCCCATCGCCTTCCCAGTGTCCTGGAGGGTAATGCGGTTACTGCCTTTCACTTCATCATTACTACCCCACTTCCCTTTGTTCTGTGTTGGCATTCCCCTTAAATACCTGTGCTGTATAATGCCACTAGCTAGGAATGATGTACATCCATTAATAGTATCCTGTATTCTTGTTGAACTTCCATTTTCATTTCCTCTCTAATCCCTTGCCAGTCTTGTCTGTTCTAATGTATCCCTCTCCTTTCTTTCAGTCTTCTATGTCAGCAGGGTCTTGCACGGATCTTGGCAGACAAATCAATGCGGTGAGTGTTCCAACTATATGCTGAGCCTAAATTGAGTAAATATTCCCTTACTGTACTGTGAACTGAATGTTGCCTCTGTTGCATACACCAGCCACAAAGTGCATCCATTGATTAGTGTATTGGCTGAAGAAAACTTGTTGCCCAGGATGCTTGTAGAAAACTTCAAAGCTGAAGGAACAACATTATTTCCATGCAAGATTATTTTTATGCCTACTTGTTTCTTTTAGTAGTAAGTAATCCCGTGTTTCAGAATGACCCATGCACTGCTGTTGAGACGTGGCGGTCTGTGTACAGGAAGACTTGTACTTCCCTGCTGGGTCAATACAAGTCCAACACTTTCATGCTGGAGGGTGCAATTTACAATGTTGACCAGTACATAGGTAAGCATGGCACTACCGACCATTCATATTCTGCATAACTTTTTAAGGCATTCTATATGCAACACTCTTACAGCTATAAACTTTGTGCTTTTCTCACTTAGCTAGTAATGTAGTACATATAGGAAAAAGTATCCTTGCATAATATTCCAAAATATCTAATTCAGACTTGTATGTTATTCCACCACAATGAATATCTAAGCACCACAATGAAGGGATTTGCCTGAATTCTTGAAAGATTTCAGTAGAATGGGACTACATCACCATGAATCATAAGTAAATCTATACTCTGCGGTTCCTGAACTGCTTTTTACTTAATGCCATTCCACCACTCCCGTCTGCAGAAAACTGTATCATTGACGTCTGCCTGATTCACACTGGTGGCATCCCTTCCCAGGCCCTGCAAAACTGGCTTGATGTTCTTGTTATTAACCTGAATATGACTTTGACTTTTGGACGGAGGAGAGCAGGTAAGTTCACACAGTGGGATATAAAGGAATGTCCATTAAGAAAGGGAGTATGGGAGAGTGTGGCAAAGGTTGTGAGATGTAATGATAACAATAACAATCTTTAAATATCCTTGGTATGGCCTTTGCTTTGTATAGATTATCTATAATGACTATATGTATTATCGACTCCAACTAATGTATTGATTCACCTCTGTACTAACTGTTTTACCTTCATTTCTTACCTTCCTCTATTTTCTTTTGCCTACCTCTATTTCTACTGTTCAGAAGCTCCTGCCCTTCTAATTCAACTCCTCCTTGCTCCCCAGAGTCCAATGATAAAAGTAATGGCTGTGACACCATCACCACCACGCCACCTTGCACCACTGCCACCGTTACGACCACTACCACTGCCACTATCACCACTGCTACCACTACTACACGGACCACCACTTCTACCACAAGAGTAATTACCACTACTACACGTACCTCCACCAGCACCACTACCACTATCCTTCCTGTCACCACCACTGTCACCACAACCACTACTGTCACCATACCAATAACCCCTTACCCTCTTCCCACTGTTACATCCACTGTTACTGTACATAGTAGCCCATACCAATATGATCCACAGATCTTTGGATACACTGCTTCCTCCTCATACTTTAATTCTTATCAACCTGACCCTTATGACATTCCTCACACACGGTTCACCTATACACAGACTTCTGTTCTAACCTCTCTATCGCCAACTGTCTCTAATCCATACTTTAATTCTTATCAACCTGACCCTTATGACATTTCTCGCACACAGTTCACCTATACACCGCCTTCTGTTCCAACCTCCTCTTCATCACCACCTGTCTATAGTCCATACATTAATAGTCCTTATGTCATCTCCTCCAAGTACTCTTATGATGTCCCCACCCAGTCTTATGGAACAATCCAGTCATATGACGTCCCCGCCCAGTCTTCTGGAACAATCCAGTTGTATGACTTCCCCTCCAAGTACAACCCTTATGAATCATTCCAGTCCTATAATAATGACCCTATTGCGTACAACCCTTATACAATCTCCGTGAAGTGCGAGACAAAGTTGTGTCCCTTTAAATGTGTTCCAAGCGGTGACTGCACGAGTTATAAGTTAAATGAGACCTACTGGTGCAGTGAAGGATGTGTGTGTTGTTTGCTGGGTTAGAGAAGTAATATTTTTGACTTGTTGTTATGTTTCTGTTTTGTTTTATGGTTTTATTGTTGAGGTTTTAAATTATTTTTGTTTGAATTTGTGATGGGATTAGAGTGCTTTTTCAAAATGTTTAGAAAGTTTTAGTTTGTAGTTTCCTTGTACAGTATATATATGTACTTGTATAATAATGCAACTACTTGTCAGTGCTTATGTATCGATTCTGACAATCTTGCTTGTTGCCTTAAATCTAGAATTTGCACAGGTTTGTGATGTATAGAATATATTTTTGTCACTTATTTTTGTTTTTAATTTCTCCATGTTATGTGTACATATGTTTATTTGTGTGATTTGATGGTCTTTCTCTGGAATGTTGCGGTAGCATACTGGAGAATAGGTGGGTTGAGAAAGTGGTAAGAATTGGCTTCAAAACTGGATGAGGTCTTCATTTGGTTGATGCGGCTCTGTTCTTGTGCCTCAAGTGCAACTCTCTTCAAAGTTTGCATGGTTAGGATTGTTTTGGTGTTTGATCTAGGACTTCAAGAATATAAAAAAAACTTCATAAGTAGTAATGGTAATATCTGGTGTAAGATACTTATTCTGAAGAAAAAACAAAAAAAAATTAGGCCATTTCCTTTATACGAATCGTGTCATCAAAATTAGGGAGTGAAAGCTGGAACTAACCAAAATATAAATACTCGACGATCATGTCTCAAAGTAAGGTGATGGTTTGTTTCCCTTACAGCGCCCACCGTTATTAGAATCCTTGGTCACGGCCCTGCCCTAATATCTTCATTACCTCCTTCATGTCTCTTCAAAGTATTCTTAATTTCTAGTTTTTCGGTTAGTTCCTTATGCTAACAATAGATTCATAAATTTCAGTGTAGAGAAGAAATCATGAAATGTGTTTTATTCAGAGTCGCGGTCGCCTGCTGGTCAGCCAGCCAGCCTTTTCCCCACGGAGCGAGCTCAGCTCATTGACCGATCCTCAGGTAGGGCTGAAACCACATCACACACTACACAATACACAGCGAGGCCACAACCCCTCAAGTTACATCCCGTACCTACTTGCTGCTGCTGCTGCTGCTAGGTGAAGAGGGGCATGACCATTTACCTCGCCGCGCCCGGGACTCGAACCCGGGCCCTGTAGGTTGTGAGCCGAGCGTGTACACCACCACGTTGCGTTACTACTACTTCGTGTGTGTGTGTGTGTAACACAGAGAGAGAGAGGCGGGGGGGGGGGGGTTTGTGGTGTTATTCGTAGCTTGATGTAGTATTACTATTGTAAGGGTGCAAATATTGTGTGTGTGTGTGTGTGTCGTGCTAACTTCTAAGCGGTCCCCTGCCAATATTCACCCTTTCCTGCTAACTTAATGATGCTTCTCCCCTCTCATTTTTCAGACAGGTAAAAGACACAAACAAGACGCGGATGGGATCTTAGGTGGCAAGTGTTCAGGCCGCCCATGTCCTTGTGTCCCCGGGGCCGCATCCACGACGCGCTACCGACAGGCGTCTGTCGCTATCGAGGAGAGTGTAGAGGTGAGCAGTGGGCGGTGTGTGAGTATGTGTGGTGAGGTTGAAAGATGAAAGAAAATATTTGAGGGTTAAATCATATTCCCTACTCTTCCTTCCTTCCGTCAGCAGCCGCAGTCCAAATTTTCCGGCGGGTGACCTAGTGACTGCTGCAATGGAAGTTATCTTTGTACGGATATAGGATCGTGCCACGAGGATTGCCTTGACCTCTAGACAATGAAATACCACTTCCCTTGGCATGAACTAGTAGTAGTAGTAGTAGTAGTAGTAGTAGTACTAGTAGTAGTAGTAGTAGTAGTAGTAGTAGTAGTAGTAGTAGTAGTAGTAGTAGTAGTAGTAGTAGTAGTAGTAGTAGTAGTAGTAGTAGTAGTAGTAGTAGAAGTAGTAGTAGTAGTGCAGACAAATTATAATACTGATGATATTATTAACAATGTTACGGTGGCACGATGCAACATGTTGAGCGGTGGACGGTACATAAGGTGATGGTGGTGAAATGATCTCCTTTGACCGTCCGTGCGTAATGCAGTTTGGCATGACGTTGGTAATATGATGGTCGTATTGAAGTACATTGGGGCTGTGAAGGAGTTCCTGCTGGAGATGTGTGCTAGATGTAGGAGTAAGTGGTGAAAAAACACGCTCTCTCTCTCTCTCTCTCTCTCTCTCTCTCTCTCTCTCTCTCTCTCTCTCTCTCTCTCTCTCTCGTTGTAGCATCAAGGTGTAAGATCAATCGAGTCACTCATTCAGACAGACAGTAAACATTGAGGGGAGGCTGCCGCTGAGGGTGAGAGGGTGGGGTACCAGCTGTGTCTTGCTGTTAATTTACCACGCTTCTCACTAACAATAGAATAGTTTCACCTTAGATTTGAGCAGTAAGATGACTGTATTAATAGAAGTAATGCACGATCTTGGAACTTCCCCAGCTCTATTGAACAGGGTGGAATCAAAAGCTTTTCGTCTTATCAACTCCTCTCCTCTGACTGACTGTCTTCAGCCTCTTTCTCATCTCTCTTGCTATCTTTTACAGCTATTTTCATGCTAACTGCTCTTCTGATCTTGCTAACTGCATGCCTCCCCTGCTCCCGCGGCCTCGCAGCACAAGACTTGCCTCTTCCTCTCACCCCTATTCTGTTCACCTCTGTAATGCAAGAGTTAACCAGTATTCTCAGTCCTTCATCCCTTTCTATGGTAAACTCTGGAACTTTCTCCCTGCTTCTGTATTTCCATCCACCTATGACTTGAACTGTTTCAAGGGAGAGGTATCAAGACACTTATCCCATTCTTTTGGCACATGAATCAGAACTTTCCCAGGGACCGGCACTTCAGTGGGCTTTTTTGTTCTATTTTTGTTGCCCTTGGCCGCCTCCCTTCTACATAAAAAAAAGAAAAGGCAAAATGGAAAAAGGGTATTTTAGACTCCCATGGGAGAGGCATTATCTGTGTTGTTAGTGGTGAGGAGTGCAAATGTGCAGCCCTTGTGTCGGCACGGATGTAACGCTTCTCTGTTGATCTCGAATTAGTGAATATTTGTTTCTGGGAAAATAATAAATGATTAAAAACACATCTACAGAGCTCCTTCCTTTGCCAAATTTGGCCGTTTGTCCCCTTGGATCTTTTTCAGAAAACTATAAATATTTGTCTAGTTAGATATCCCTGGCCAACTAAACCAAAACAAATATGTTAATCTAACCTAACCTAACTTTTTGGCATGATGTGTTGATTTTCAAAAGCATAAACATAAGCCAATAATGGCTCTAACAGATGGGAAGGGTATGAAACACCAACTTGAGACTGGTGTAAAAGTAAAAAAATATCAAAAGAACTTCATAGATGTGAAGTACATTGAATATACCACCACAATATGCAGTCATGTCGTGCACTACTGACAAGGACTTAGAGTAAACATTAACAATTATTGACAATTCAAGACTAATTTCACTACAGATCCCTAAACTACAATGCCTCAATAGGTTAATCCAGAATTGAAGGGTCAGGACACATATTAACAGATTCTTAAGTATGCAGCTTTTTCATAGATGAATTTGTAGTCTTAAATTAAAATCTATATTAATCTCTTGAAATTAGTGTTGTATTTTAGCCATTGTCTCATCAGCAGCTTCAAATTTACTGCTTGTAAGATAATGACTAAAGTAAAACACCAATTTGAAGAGACTAAGATGGATTTTAAGACTACTAAGTTCATCTAAGAAAAAGCTACATACTTGAGAATCTCTGTTAATATGAGCCCAGAGTAAATTAAGGTAGTTTTGAGAACTCATCCCTTTCCTATTGTCCCAGCAGACTCCGAGTACGTGTGACTGGAGCAGAACACGACAGCACAAGGGGCAGGCCGTGATGGGAAGACAGGAGGTGTAGTCTTACCTCACCGCACCACACACAGCTCGCCGCACACCACACCGGCATGAGTTAACACACCTTATGTCCCGCCACAACTGCCACCATGAACAAACTGAAGCTGCAGAGTCACCAGAAGAACTACAGGGGTTGGTGTGGGAAGAAATTATTGACATTGAAATAACTTTAGTGTGTTAAGGGCAGGCTAGGTAAGGTTAGCATCTTTCTTTCCTTTACTGCCTTCTTTCAGTGTTTTACATAAGGGATAATGTTAAGTTAATATTCACCCAAGAGTTAGGTTTAAATTGTTTTCTTTACTTTTCTTTACTTTCTTACTTTTTTTGTCTATCAACAGGAGAGTAATGTGTAGTATATATTGGTGGAAGTTACAGGTTAGGTTTAGAAGAGAGCCTAACATAGCTTAACTACTCCATTGTACCTTAACTTAACTCACTGCTACCCAACAGAGGAGGACCTGCTGGTGAACGTGAAGGATTTGGGACTGGAAGTGAAGGCAGGTGATGTCATTGAGATCTACCACCCTGAAGATGACCTGCCGCGCCTGTTACTTAAGATTCCCTCCACCCTCGAGGACATCAATCTCCAGAAGGGTAATGGGTCTCTAGTGTCTCATGTTGGGATTGAAAATTCAGTGGTACAGTTACAACTACCCTCCCCTCCCCTCCCCCTCCCCTGGTCTCACTCCACAAGACTTTCTTCTTCCTCTCATCCATGTTCTGTCCATCTTTCTAATGCAAGAGTTACCCAGTATTCTCAATCATTCACTTTCCTCTCTGGTAAACTCTGGAACTCCCTACCTGCTTCTATATTTCCAGCTTCCTATGACTTGACTTTATTTACGAGGGAGGTTTCAAGACATTTGTTCCTGTCTTTTGGCCCACTCTTTTGACCTTTAAGAGGACTAGCAGATTTGTGGACTTTATTTTCATTGTTTTTGTTGCTCTTAGCTAGCTTCTCCTCTTACATAAAAGAACAAAGCAAAAATACCCTCTATCTGCAAATTAAAACAATAAACATCGACCGATTGATAAAGCACACCTCTCTTCTCCCATAGACACCATAAGCATTGAGCAGAGCATCACCACCACCTTCCAGCTCCGCAACTACAAGGACGTCATTGTGAACACCGTGGAGCCCAAGGCGGTGGCGCTGGAGCTGGTAGAGTTGACATTCAAGGATCAATACCTGGGCCGCTCTGACATGTGGAGGCTCAAGATGCACATGGTGGGTGGAGGGGAGGGAATTATGGAAGGGTTATCACAGGGAAAGGGGTAGATAGATAGTTTATTGAGTAATGTCCACCGCATGTCACTTCATTCAGTATTGTGTGTGTGTGAATTGAGCTGCATTAAATCTGACATTATTTGATCTCCAGGTGAACTCAGTGGTATACCTCAACAAGAAGATTGAGTTCTGTTCTGGCAGCATCCGCACTCAGGTGTATGAGATGTGGGCCCAGGGTGGCAAGGTGGCCTGTGGTGTGGTCACGGAGAACACCAAGGTAAGGCTGGCTGTTTGGGCCCGCTACTGTGGTGAGGCTGACGGGAATGTGGATGGTTATGGGGCTTAAAGTGTGTGTGAGTGTATTCATAAGGTTATGTTATATTTTGTTTGTATATTTTTTCATCTAGGTTTGTGTGTGTGCATTTTTAAGTTGTGTTAGTTATATTATTACTTATGCATTGTATTAGACTTAGAGGTTTGAGTTAGGTCTTTGTGATATATTTTCTGTGTTTGCTTTTATTTCTATTTTTATGTGTGTGTGCATGAGTGAGTGCATTCATAAAGTTATGTTATTAGTTACTACTTATGTAATTAAAAGATTCAAATGTAAGTTATAGTCAAGTCACAGTTTTGTATATGTTTATGTGTGGATTTTGTTGAACACATTTCCTGGGAGTTGGCTAAATACTTACCATTCTGAGATCTTTCATCACTCTCCATAGCTATCTCTGAGCATTGTACTGGGAAAAAGAAATGGATAACTTTTTTTTCAATCACCCTTCATTTCCCTCTTTCTTTTCGATATACATGAAGGTTTTGTTGCTTCTAGTGGTGTGATGTGTTGCATATCTCAGTGAAAGAGTTCAACAACAACAATACACGCACCTTCCACCATCCAATATTACTTTGATCCATTCCTTACTACCCACCTCACCTAACCTAATTGACTACCCTAAGACCCCTCACTCCATTCCGCAGGTGGTGTATCGTTCCTCCACCAGTATGGTCTACCTCTTCATCCAAATGAGCTCTGAGATGTGGGATTTTGACCTCTATGGTGACCTCTACTTTGAGAAGGCTGTCAGTGGGTTTCTGTCAGAGCTTTTTGCCAAGTGGAAGGTAAAGACACAAGCAAGGTGATGAGGAAGTGTGTTGTGTGTGGGATGTTACTGCTTATAGGGAGCTGTACTATCATAAGGCTCTCAGGGTTGTATTCAGAAACATTTTGCTCTCTTACCGCAACTATTTCCTAAGGTCACAGAGATGATTAGGGAGGTTTTCAAGTGTTTCTCCAATTAATAATGTAGTAATTTTGTCACTCTACCTCTTGAACTGTAAAAATACCTTAAAAAAACTTGTCTCAATTGAAATGGAGCCTTTTAAAATAGTGGAGGTGAAGTGTTTTAGAATACAGACCTCATTGTTTTTTCTTTTTATCTAACATATTTTCCAGTGGTCTTTGCTGAGTTTCAACATCACACAGTCATAGTCCCACTCAGATCAGCCAGACCAACCCTATCAATCCTTCAGACAGTCTTTCATTGCATCGTTCTTCTTGGCGTCCCTACAGAAAGAGAGCAGCAACCATGACGTGACCATTGTACTGTTCTCCCGCACCTACTACAAGGCCACCAGCATCGACGAGTTTCCCACCTACATGAGAGAGTGTCTGCAGGAGGACTACCGGGGAAGGTTCTATGAGGACTTCTACAGGTGGGTCGTAGCTTTGTCCATTATTTGTAAACACTTTGCTCTCTCACTACAACTATTTTATAACATCACAGAAATGACTTGCGGGGTTTTCTTTATGATAAACTAGAAATATTGCCAATCCATCACCAAACGCATAAAAATACTCCTAAAAACATGATTATATTCAACAAAACCCTTTGGAAAATAGTTATAGTGAGAGAGCAAAGCATTTAAGAGTACAGGCATTAGTGTTTCATAGGATTCATTAGAGTAATTTAGACAGATAAAGTGAGGAGAATGAATTAATTAAACATGAATAGTTTAGACTGATAAATTGAATGAAAAATGAGTAATTTAGACCGAGAATGAATTACTTAACAAAGCATGAGTGATGTACTACCACACTCATTACCTTGCACTCTATCAGCCTGAACAAGTTAGGTTCAGTCAACTCTTTCACCATTACTTGCTCCATCTTTCCTTAATAACTGATCACTGTCATCTTTACAACCATTCACCAACCAACCTCCACCACCCCATGCGATCCCAACAGGGTGGCGGTGCAGAACGAGCGCTACGACGACTGGTCTGCCACCCTGTCACTGCTGCGCCGCATGTTCAACAGTTACCTGCCCAGCGTCCTGCAGCACCACCACCAGCCGGGCGTCACCGTTCCCGAAGCCGTCAACTCCTCTGCCTCTCAAGGGAACTTTCTCGAGGTTCTTAATATTTCACTCAATGGTAAGATGATAGTTTTTTTTGTTATTGTTGTTTTTGGGGGTGTATATGATTGGGGGATTTTGGCCAAGGGTAATAAAAATGATTAAATTGATATGCACACTTATTTGCCAGTTCCCCGACAGGTTAAAAGAGTTAGTCAGAAGTCCAGGAGAAATGTCTTGTGCGTGTGTGTTGTTGTTGTTGTTGCTGCTTCTGTTGTTGATTGCATTTTTCATTTCTTTTGTTGTGATATGGTGACGTTTGGTTTGTTTGTATATTTATTATTTTTATTGTTAGTGTCATTGCTATTGTTATTATTATTATTATTATTAGTAGTAGTAGCAATAGTTGTAGTTTTATTATTATTATCTTTGTTGCTATTTATTTTTTGCATTCAAGTTGTAACACTAATTTGATTCTCTCCCCCTCTCTCTCTCTCTCTCTCTCTCTCTCTCTCTCTCTCTCTCTCTCTCTCTCTCTCTTTCTCTTCTCCCCCTCCCTCTGTTCCTCTCCCTCTCTCTGTGCAGTATTTGAGAAGCACTACCTGGACCGCAGCTTTGACCGCACTGGGCAGGTGTCGGTGGTGGTGACGCCGGGGGTGGGGGTGTTTGAGGTGGACCGGGAGCTGACCAACATCACCAAGCAGCGCATCATTGACAACGGTGTGGGGTCGGACCTGGTGTGTGTCGGGGAGCAGCCTCTTCATGCCGTGCCGCTGCTTAAGGTACACAGGCAGTAGTGACGGTCTAGATTTTGTTGGTAGAGAGTTATGTGTCTTGTGTTTGTGTTGTGTGTTTGTTGTTTTGTGTGGGGTAGTATTGGGGTTTAGAATTTTGTAATTGTTTTATTTTTTTGTTATCTTTTTGTGGGGTAGTAATGGTGTTTGGTGTTTTGTAATTTATTTTTGTAGTTTTGTGGGGAAGTGATGATGTTTGGTATTTCCTTATTTGTTGCTATTTGTACGTCTTTCCTTAATCATTAATTGCGGGTTAGAATGGCGGCCAAGCTTTTGTTATTAGAAAGTTATACGTGTCTTGTATTTGTGTTGTGTCTGTGTTTGTATTGGTGTTTAGAATTTTGTAATTTTGGGGGAGGGGCGGGTGGAAGTAATGACGTTTCCCACCACCACCACCATCACCACCTCCCGTACAGTTCCACAACAAGAAGGGCGGGGTGAACGCTGACGACTACAGCATGCCCCACACCTGGATCAACCTCAGCTTCTACTCGTCCAAGAAGAAAATTGGATATGGCACTTTCATCCCACGCATCAAGTTACCACCAGAGAAACCCAAGACGTCCAGGAGGGAGCGACCAGACTGCCTCGCCTCGGCCCCCTGCATGAAGCCGGCCCTGCAAGACACTGCCCTGCCCAACTCCATCTTTGATTACGACTCCTACGATGCTCAGGTGTTCAAGTTGCCAAGTAGCCATAACAATAAGTGAGTCCTTTACTTTCTTGTACCTTATTGAGGGCACAGCTGGTCACCTTCAACCTCCTCCAGTACTGGGATACATTTTCGTATTTATTCTACTTACTATTTGCCAATTTTAAACAGCTTCTGAAACTTGTGTGGGGATTTAAATAGTACAGACTGTCCATTAATCTTCTCACCTCCATAGACCCTGGTTGATGTCAATAAAATCATCTAATCACACCCAAAACTCACGGTAAAATGTCCGAAGGGGTTAAGCTACCTCTGCCTTCCTCCCAGGGCATACCGCAGCCTACAGCGTCCCACCACCAGGAAGAAGGCACCACAGGGACACCCACCCTCCTCCTCAGTGCAGCCCATCACCCGCGTCACCCTGCACCGCAAACTGTCTGATCCTGACCTGTACAGTGGAGTGGAGCAGGTGTGTGTGTGTGCGTGTGTGTTTGTAGGGAAGTGTGGAAGTGTGGTGAATGAGGGAGAGATTATGAAAGTGTGTGTGTGTGTGTGTGTGTGTGTGGTGAATGAGAAAGATAAAGGTGTGTGTATGTATGAGTGAAAAAGAGATATATAAAGGTGTGTGTAGGTGTGGTGAATGAGAAAGATAAGGAAAGGTGTGTGTATGTGTGTATGTGTGAGTGAGAAAGAGATATATAAAGGTGTGTGTAGGTGTAGTAAATGAGAAAGATAAGAAAAGGTGTGTGAATGTGTGTATGTGTGAATGAGAGAGAGAAAGATGTATAAAGGTGTGTGTAGCTGTGGAAAGATAAGAAAAGGTGTGTGTGTGAGTGAATGAGAAAGAGAGAGAGATATATAAAGGTGTGTATGTGTGTGTATGTGTGTAGATGTTGAAGAATACAAGCATAACTCCTGTGTGAGGTGTGGTGTGGTGGTGACTGATGCCGTCCTCTTTCTTGCAAGCTAACAATTAAGTACCTTCTGATATACACGTGAACCTAAGACATATTCCCACACCTGTCACCCGTCACCCGTCACCCGTCACCCCACAGATCTCCAGCTCCTTAGTGCCCATGGTGAGTGGCGTGGGTTCAGTGATAGACAAGTCTCCCGCCATCAACATCCCAGCGCGCATCACGGAGAATAAGATGTACTCACAGTCCTTTGGTGCTCTCAATGTGGAAGGTGTGTGCGATTTGTATTTCTTGTTTTTATTATTACTTCTTAGTTATTTCATCTATTTATTTGTTATTTATTTATTTGATTTTTTTGCTTAACCAGTGACTCTTGCATTAAACAGGTGGTATTGAAGATGATTGTGTGTGAGTGCTTTTATTTCTCGTCTTTTTTGCTACTTAGTTATTACATCTATTTATTTGTCATTTATTTATTTGTTATTTTCCTTAGCCAGTGACTCTTGCATTAAAAAGGTGGTATTTAATTTGAATGTAATAGAAGTAGGAGACATTAATGGTGGATGAGCAAAGTTTGGATAGAAGGAGAGGGAGAGGAACTGAGGGAGAGGAAGTGAAGTGAGAGAACGGGGAGTGTGGAGGCATGTGAATTGATGGAGTGAAGGGACGTGAAATTGAGGAGAATAGAGAGAGAAAAGGAATGTAGAATGGAACTGAATGAAGGGACGGAAAATTAAGGAGATTAGAGAGAGAGAAAAGGGATTCATTAACTCTCTCTCACTTTGTCTGTCTGTGTGTCTGTCTCGGCAGGAGTGCAGCGTCCCCGCACACAGGCGCTGTACGAGGGAGATGAGACGTCCCCCTCCCACTCCAAGGTTGGGTCCAGCAACGGTGCCTCCCCCTGCGAGAGGACACAGGTGAGGAACTCCTAACCTCCTCCCTCTCTACTTCCAACTTCCCATTCCCTGACTGTATTTAAGAGGGAAGTTTCTAGGCATTTGTTCCTGTCTTCTAGTTATTTTGATCCTGTATGGGGACTGGCAAATTGGTAGGTTCTTTCCTTAATTTTTGTTGCCGTGGTTAGCTTTCCCCTCATACATAATAGAGCAAGGGTGGCAGGGAGGTGTGATGTGCTTAGCTGGAGGAGAAACTGTCTTCAAAACCCAGGTAGTCATTTCTGTGATCTCAGGAAATTGTCGCGGTGAGAGAGCAAAGTGTTAGATAATGCAGCAGGAGTAAGGAGCATCGCCACTCACCCCTGACCTGCTTCTTCCCGACAGCTCACCAAGAACAAGCCGGTCAGCACCCACCGCCCCGGCAGGTCACTCATCAACCCCTTCGACCCGTCCCACATGACCATCAAACTCACCTCAAACAGAAGGAGATGGATCCACATATTTCCTAAAGGTGAGAGAGAGAGAGAGAGAGATTATGACTGTAAAGTTTAAATTACAGACAGATAGACAGACATACAGGCAGGCAAAGAAGAAAAATCCTACAAGAAAGAGAGGATAGGAATAAACCAATCTTATTAAGTTAGAGAGATAGATAGACATATGAACCAATTTATGTATATTCATCTTTTGTCCTTAACCCCTTCAGTACTGGGGTGTGTATTTTCATATTTATTCAGCTCATTATTTGTTGATTTTCCACAACTTCAGAAACTCATGCGGGGATTGAAATAGTACAGACTCTGGCCATTAATCTTCTGACATCCATAGACCCTTCTTAATGTCAATGAAATCATCCAATCATACCCAAAACTTATGATAAAAGTGTCCCAGTATTGAAGTGATGAAGCCTTAACATATCCCACCGTCTACTTGTCACCCCAGACCAGACCGGTGTCCTCATCCAGCAGCACCACTACCAGGTCAGCAGCAGGGCCAGGGGCAACAACTCCTCCTCCTCACCACTGCCCACACCTGACGGGGACACCACATACCTCACACACCTCCACCATCACCATCACCACCACCTCCACCACCACCACCACCACCTCGCCTCCACGCCCACCAAGAACGGCCCAGCCTCCCCCGGTGCTGAGTTCCGGATGTACAATGGGTCTGGTGTGGAGGTGAATGGTCTGCGTCCCAGGAACCTCAACACTCAGCCCAGTCAGGAGAGTGAGTGGATCGGTCTTCTCTTATTAGTCATCCCATTCTTTAGGCTAACCTTCTCAAACCTGCTTGGGGACTGGCATTAAAGTAGACCCTATAAATTTAAACATATTAGTCATTGATTACCTATTCATTTTTACCATCACAACTTCCCTAACTTGAAAAAAAACAGACATAGAATTTTTGAGAGCACTGTACACAAACTAGCCAAACCTAACCTAACCTAACATAACCTTCACAAGACCTCTGTATTTCCCACCACTGGAAGCATAGGATATCTGGGCCTTAGAGAAGCAGTATTCACCTGTGTTCTCTCCCATAGGTATTAATGGAGTGAGGAGGGAGAGCAGGCCACGCACCACCTCCCAGAACAGCTCCCTTGCTTCTGTGGACAGTAAGACATGCTGGGGTTTTGTAAGGAAGGATTGGAGAGGCTGGCTGAGAGAGAGAGAGAGAGAGAGAAAAAGGGTGAAATAAGAGATAAAAACATACCATTTGGGACATTGTATTATTCTTGCTGATGAAAACAATGGTAGGGAAGAGGATGGGGAAAAGAAGAGAAGGGTGTGGACAAGAGAAGTACGTAGGAGGGACAGATAAAGAAAGGAAGGGAGAAATAAGAGAGGGGTGAAACATAACTTTTGAAACATTTAATTATTCTTGCCGAGAAAAGTGGGAGGGAAAGTGAAAGAAGGGAAGGGGATTGAGAAAGAAGAGAAATGAAAGGAAATGGGAAAAGACAAAGAGAAATGTGTAGATAGAGAAAAAGGAAGAGGAGGAGGAGGAGGAGAGAAGAGATTTAGATGGAGAAAAAATTATGCTAGGTGATAGAGAGAGAGAGAAAGAGAGAGAGAACCACCACCTGCTAGTGTTCCCTTTGTTGTCACCTCTACACCATTTAAAGAGTAGAAACAGGATGCACAAAAGAGGAAGGGGAAGGAGAACAAGGAAAAATGCATATCATATCTGTAGACCACCATCAGAAAATGAAAAAATATAGAGAAAAAGGAAGAGGAGGAGGAGGAGGAGGAGGAAAGAAGAGATTTAGATGGAGAAAAAAGATGATGCTGGGTGATATAGAGAGAGAGAACCACCACCACCACCACCACCAACAACCACAACCTAACCTAACCACACCATCTACCACCAGCAGTCACTCTCCGCGGCGCCGGGACCCCACAGAAGGGCGGCGGGTCTGGGGTGGGCGGGGCGCTGCGTCTGGTGGGCGGCGCTAATTCCGGCAAGGCTAAGTTCCCCGCCACACTCATCTGGGGAGCCACTGGGGAGCAGGAGTGGAATGCCGGACTCACTACAGGTAAGGCTTCATCACGGTATTTCTGCGGCATACGGTATTTTATTTATATTTTGATTTTTTGTTGATTTCATTTGATTTTTTCTTATAATATGTTTGGTTTTTTCCTCTTTATTTATTATTTGTGTATTTATTTCTGCGGGATAAGGTATTTTATCTATATTTTGATTTTTGTTGATTTCATTTTATTTTTTCTTATAATATGTTTGGTTTTTCCTCTGTATTTATTATTTATGTATTTATTTCTGTGGCATAGGGTATTTTATCTATATTTTTATTTTTGTTGATTTTATTTGATTTTTTCTTATATATGTTTGGTTTTTCCTCTTTGTTTATTATTTATTTATTTGTTTCTGCGGCATAAGGTATTTTATCTATATTTTGATTTTTGTTGATTTTATTTGATTTTTCTTATATATGTTTGGTTTTTCCTCTTTATTTGTTATTTATGTATTTATTTCTGCGGCATAAGGTATTTTATCTATATTTTTATTTTTGTTGATTTTATTTGATTTTTTCTTGTATATTGGGTTAGTCTAGTTTATTAATTGAACTTTGCTATATTAATTGTCTATTGTGTAGTTTGGTTGTTCCTCTATATTTATTATTTATTTCTTTATTCTTTTAGTTTTGTCTATATTTTATTTCTTGTTGATTTTTCTTTTCTTTTTCTCTTCCTTTTTTTATTGATTTTTCATATACAAGTGGCCAATTTAGTTTTGTTTACTGGGTGGTATGATGTTCCTCTGTTTTTACTATTTACTCATTTATTCTTTTATTTTTATCTATACTTCTTGTTGATTTTTCTTATTCTTTTTTCCATATACAACAGGCATATCTAGTTTGATCATTGAACTTTTCTCAATCAATTCTCTACCTGGTTGCATGATATCAGTGGTTTTATTGAGCATTTATTAGTTTGTTTATATATTTACTGAATTTCCTTTTTTGTCTTCATATACATTTGATTAACTTAGCCTAACTTCCCTTGAACTGATAATGGTGACACTAAACATCCCTTCCATTAGTGTACCTGTGTGGGGTGCAGTGTTCCTTATTTGGAGTTCCTTATATTTTTATTGATCTCTTTATTTATTGTTTTCTCTATGTACATGTGTGTGAATGGAGCACTAAACCCTCTTAATTGGCAATGCTGGTACTGTTACGTCTGAGGAATCTGTCTTTATTTCACTGTTCTGGAATAAAACTATAAGCACATCTGGATTCATGTACTTGTCAACCCCTGAGTCTCTTCTGTGCTGGGTCCTTATTGAAAGAATGGCATTTCAAGGGAGTCATACAACAAACTAACACTCCCACTATAGTACCTTTCTTTCTACAATGTGGGATTTTCACGGAGATTTATGGGCTAATGGAGACCTCCTATCTGAAAACCCACCCATTAGTGAACCATTACCCTGAGTGGATGCCCAATCTCCCCTCGGCCAGGATTTGAACCCATGCACTTAGGGATTTCAAGGCCCCCAGAATGCATGTGGCTCCACTGTACCATGGGTTTGAGTGATTAAGATTACCCCTCTCTTGTATCAGTCTTTTAGTGTAGCAGCGTCCCGAGAAATCTGAGGGTAACACGTTCAGTAATCAAGTAGAAGATGGAGGAACAATAGACACTGGATTCTGTGGCTGTGTGAGTGACAGGGAGTGGAGTGGAGGTACTTTGTTGAATGGAGTAAAGTATCTGGCCCAAGGAGGAGAATAGTTTTAAATTAAGTAATGAAATGTGTGTGTGTGTGTGTGTATGTGTGATGAACTGAAATATGGAAGATGAGAGAGTGCAGTAATTGAAGAACAGATCAAGAGAATAACCAAAAACAAAAATAGAATAAAAACAAAAGAAATTACAAGTCAAAATATAACTGAAAAAAAGAGAGAGAGAGAGGAAGACCGAGAACGAGCAAGATAGACACCAAATCGCACCAACAAATAAAAAACCAACCAAACTCAACGCTCGACCCTTCACAATAATTAAAACTAAATTAACAACAACCCCACTGCATAACTAACCAGTGTGCATGTGTCCCCTTAGAAGCTTCCCCTTGCAGCCTCCCTTAAAGCAGCCCCCCCCCTTTGCAGCCTCCCTTAAAGCAGCCCCCCCCCCCTTGCAGTCCCCTTAAAGCCCCCCTCATTGCAGCCCGCTCCTCTACAGCCTGTCTAAGCCTGAGCCGCCATTCTTTCCCCCCACTTTCCATGGCAGCTCCTGAACAGAGGGACGTGGTGCGCACCAAACTAGGTTAGCGGTAACTGTTTTTTATTCACATTTTTTGCCCTCACCTCCACTGTAGTTGGTAGATTCACACCTGAGAGCAACAGTGGCTTGGTGTTTATTGTGTGTGTGTGGGTGTGGGTGTGTATGGGGTTAAGTGGTGTGTTTTAGGTGCTTAATTCATGTTTTCCTGTATTTTTAGTGTGTGTGTGTGTGTGTATTTTGGGGTACTGTGAATTGACATAAACTTGAAATATTACCATCTGGAATCGTTGAGCTATTTATTTCTCCTTATAAGTATTCCTTCTTTTTTTGTTTCTAATGGCGATAAAATTCTTGTAGTATATTTTTATTTTGTGTTTGTTAAGGAGGTGATTAGTACATCAACCCGTAACACGCTGTATAATTCTGTGCGCGTCATTTCTTTGTGTTATATTTCCCATTAAGCGAAGTGGAAAACCCTATGAGAAAGTTCTGTTTTGGAATTGCCTTCATTCGTGTATAAACTCTTCATTTTCATTATCATCAGTCCTCAGTGTTATTAGGCATCTAAATTTTGCTGGTGAGGTTCATTGGATGACGTTTGGTGTGCGTTTATTTACAGTGCACGTGGATGAGATATGCTCTGTAAAACTCACCATCCATAAATTCGCATATAAAAACTTGTAAGGATGTGCGGAAGGTCAAGAAACGCATCAAGTGAATCTGTGATGTGTATGTCTGTCTCTGCAGTTGTGGTGGCCGAGAGTTGACTGGTACTGTGTGGGAGAGAAAACTGTATAGTCTGGTAAATCTAGACTATGGAGTTTGACATGAGACCCCTGTTATGTGGCTGTCCCTGCAGGTGTTGAGCTGGCCGAGAGTTGACTGGTGTTGTGTGAAGCGGGCCTCATATGAATAGATTTTCTTAAGTATCTTTTTCTCAGACACATTTCTAGTCTTAAAATCTGCCTTAACCTCCTGTAATTGGTGTTGTACTGTAGCCATTATCTCATCAACAGCTTCAAATTTAATGCTGATGAGACAATGGCTAAAATACAACAACAATTTTAGGAGGTTAACTTGGATTTTAAGACTAGAAATTTATCTAAGAGAAAGCTACATACTTAAGAATCTGTGTTACTGTGGGCCCTGATGAGTAGCGGCTGTATATGATGTAGTTGAGTGTGCCACCAGAGCCCCTGATGTGTGCGTTCCTGGCGACATTGACTCATCTGTGTATTTATCACTTCCTCGTACGTGTGTAGAGGCATTATTACCTTATGAATGTGTCCCATGCACCGTTCAGATATTTTAGTGTAAGTTGAAGTTTGGCAGCACTATACAGCTTCAGACACTCATGTGGGGATTAAAACAGTATAGACTCTGGCCATTAAATTTTTGACCCTTATACACCCTTCCTAATATCAGTAAAAGCATCTAATCACACCAAAAGATGCAATGTGAAAATGTATCCCAGTACTGAGGAGATTAGTGATGGTGATGTGAGTGAGTGAAGAAGTGTTGAGTGAAGAAAGGTGTGAATGGTGAGAGCCACAACCCTTACCAGCGACACAAGGGAACAACACCACCATCTCTTACACTATAAACAGCTGACTGATAGAAGTGGTAGACAAATCTCTCAAGTCAAATATTCCTGCGTCATCCTGAGTTTAGTCCACCACCCTCACTAAACACCATCTGTATATAAAACTCCTACCTCTTCACAGTGACAGATTTCCTCACAGTGATGATGAAAAACACAGAAATCAGATCAAATATTCCTGGGTCATCCTGAGATTAGTTTACCATCTTCACTAAACACCTTCGCTATATTAAACTCCAACCTCTTCACAGTGACAGAAGAGATCACAGCATGGGTGTCTGCATTGGGGGGGAGGGCCTAAGGAGAGACATTTGCTCCCTCCTGGAATTTATAGAACCCCTTGTCCCTCCCATAGCTACCCCACTGCCTTAGATCTCTCCCCCACACAGCGACCTCTAAACCAATGCCTCATCTTGCACTTTTTCTGTGGACGCCCATGACTTACAGTGATAACAAGCTGAACTGAAATTAATAAGCCACTCACTTCACTTGACTCACCCCTAAAACACCAGCAAAGGGACTGAAGTGAAGGTTTGTCATCCAGAACCCCCACACACTTACTCCACAGTGTAGCACCTCCCGCCAACTCCAAGACACTATATCACTCGGGTCATTCATTCCTCATCAAGTTTCTTAGTTACACTTGAGTTAAATTTAATGAATGTGATTTACAACTTCATAACTAGTAAATACAAGTACCCACCAGTGTAGCACCTCCTGGTAACTAGAAAGACACCGCACCACTCACCTCACTCATTCCCTTCCATCATGTCGCTTAGTTACTGGGATTTATTAATAGAGATCCATAAGTATGTAACTTTTTCTTTGACGAATTTCTAGTTTTAAAATCCATCTTAACCTCTCAAAATTGGTGTTGTACTTTAGCCATTATCTCATCGTTAAATTCGAAGCTGATGACTTGAAATTTGTCTAAGAAAAGTTACATACTTCAAAATCTGTATTAGTACAAGCCTGAATGAATTGCAATATACAGGTGTGATTTACAGCTTCATAATGAGAAAAGCAGCAGCACTCTGGTCACTCATTCCCTTCCATCACATCACTTAGGTACTGACAAGTTGCAATTTGCGAATGATTTACAACTTCAAAATATGCAAATGTGCGTGATGATGATTTGGCTCTCCTCGTTTGTATATATGTATATAGGATTGGCATTTACAAATTGTCTTGGTATATGGATGCAGAATTGGTACCTATGAATGGAAATTTTTTAAAGAATGTCCTTTCTTCCCCCAAAAAAAAGAAACATGAAAAAATGCATTGACTGAAAGAAAATTGGTGTTTCGAATGGTTCGTTTAAAATTTGTTTCTTTTCGTGATTCATTTGTAAGTTGCAGTTTGTTTTCTTGGCAACACAGGAGTGGAGAGGAGAAACAAACCACAACCAACATCACAAACCCAAACTTTTGCCTCTTTCTTTCTGAATGAGAGAAACAATTTATGGTCTTTTTGGTCTCTACCTTTTCTTTTCTGTTTCTGTGCCATTGGGTCTTCCTCCTTTGCACTTAAGAAAAACAAGAGAAATGGAAATTAAACATAAACAAGTGAGCTAACCCAATGCTTCCTTCACCCCTGTGGTCCCCTCCCTCACCTGCAGGAGTGGACTGGAAGAGCCTGACGCTGCCGGCCTGCCTGCCCATCACCACCGACTACTTCCCTGAGGAGCAGTCCCTTCACAACGACTATGTGGTGGCGGACTACAACTTGCTGGTGGACGAGCCGGAGGAGTCGGTGCGCAGACCACTCACCACTAAGATGGTTTTCCTCGAACTGGTGTCACAGCGGCTGGCTCAGGTGAAGAGATTTACTTTTTTTATTCTTTTTTTATTCTTTTCTCTCTCTCTTTGTTTTATTTTCTCTTTCAGTTTTTTATTCTATCTAGTTTTTATTTATTTTTGTTTTTTCTTTGTTTTTTATTTTTTTTATTTTCATATCTGTTAGTTTTTTTCCATTTTTTATTATATTTATTTAGATTAGGTTAGGTTCAGTTCATTACACATAGCACTTTCTCCCCCACACAGGGCTTCCAGATGATCATGCTGGCAGAGAGGGGTGGCGGAGGAGCAGGGGGAGGGGAGCTGACATCAGGGAGTGCTGCAGGGTACTCTGGGGTGGGCTCCTTCATTCGCAACCGCAGCCGCACCCACCACAACACAGTGACGCAGGAGTACCGCCTCTCCATCGGCCGTATTTTCCACAAGATTCTCCTGTACGGCTCCACCATCACCGTCACCATCTACAGGCCCCGGTGTGTCTGGCGAGTTGTACTTTCAAGGGTGTGGATCATATTACTGTCTTGTTCTATGTTCTTACACAGCCCTCTTCTCTCTTCTAATTACCCTATGTCATCTGTTGTTTTTTTCTTTCCCTTGTTTGCTTGGTTCGTCTCTTCTAATTACAGTGGTACCTCTTGATTTGAACTTAATTTTTTCTTTTTGGCTGTTCAAATTGTGAAAATTTGAATAAGGAAGCAATTTTTACCATTGAAATTGATGTAAAAACATTTAATCTGGTCCAGTTTATTTTAAATGAAAAATACAACACTCAGCCCCTAGCTATTGTGAAAAATTGGTCCCTTAACATCGCCGCAATAGCTAAAAACACAATAGCCATTGTTAAGAAGTAATGGGAAAAGGCCCATCAGAGTGGCACATTGTTTTTCCCTCATCTCATCATAATTCATAGATATCACTCACATTTTGAGAGTATAAAGTAAACACAAACATGAAATGCATAAAAAAGATTTTTAAAAGCAGCATAACAAAAGACTTATTTACTTTGATGTGAAACTACCGAGTTCCGATGAAGATTAAACAGACCTCCCTCTAACGTCCCATTACAAGTGTCCCAGTGGTCCAACCTGGTGGTTTTCACAGCGAGCAGAAAACATGAAAAACCTTAAAAAACAACCTTAAACACCCTTAAAACCCTTAAAAACAACCTTAAAAATACCTCCCAAAAAACACCCCTAACCCAACTTAATCTAACGAAACTTAACGTCTCTTTACATGTCTCCCACTGTTATAATTTGGTAGTGTTCAGAGAGAGCAAAAAGCATGAAAGCCTTAAAAAACAACCTCAAACATCCTAAAAACACCTTTAAAAACCCTTAAAACAACCTTAAAAAAACACCCCCCCCAAGAAAATATCCCCTAACATAATCTAAACCTTCAAAAACATCAAGAACATGAAAACCGCCTTTGCATACCTCTTAAAACATCATCAAAAACATGAAAACACCTTAATAAAACCTCAAATAACATGAAAAACTCTTAAAAGCCAATATAAATATGAAAAACCCCTTTAAAAACAAAACAAAAAAAACCTTAAACACCCCAAAATCACCCCAAACCTAATATAATCTAATGTAATGTTAACCATCCTTTGCAGGTAGGACATGCAAAAACATCTTTTAAAAACCCTAAAACCACCTTCAAAAACCTTTAAAACTGCCAAAAAAACACCCCAACGCTAACCTAACCTAACGAAATCTAACTTCCCATTACAAGTGTCCCGGTGGTCCGAACTGGTGGTGTTCACAGCGAGCAAAAAACATGAAAAACCTTAAGAAAGAACCTTAAGCACCCTAAAAACACCCTTAAAACCCCTAAAACAACCTTATAAAGTACCCCTCAATAAACACCCCTAACCTAACGAAACCTAACGTCCTTTTACAGGTCTCCCAGTATTACAACTTGGCAGTGTTCATAGCAAGCTAGAAGAATGAAAGCCTTAAGAAACAACCTTAAACACCCTAAAAACACCCTCAAAACTCCTAAAAACAACCTTAAAAAATACCCCCCAAAATACCCCTAACCTACTTTAACCTAACCGAATGCCCCCACTTCACAGGTCTCCTAATGGTACAACATACAAAAAACATCTTCGAAAAACATGAAAAACACCTTAGAAAAACAAAAACAGCCTTAAAGAAAATCAAAACAACCTTAAAACCCCTGCATAGTACCTTTTTTAATGTTTTTTTGAAGTCTAATGCTGTTTGGAATGAATTTTTTTTGTGCTTGCATCTGTTTTTTCTTCTTTTTGTGTGTGTGTGTGTGTGTGTTTTTCTGTGTTTGTTTTTGAGGGGCGATGTGTGTATGTGTATTTTCTCACAGCATCATTTCCAACAGGAATTATTTCAAGAAAAGTATGAATTTTTTTACAAAACTGCAAAGTATTGTGCACTAATTTATTTATCCCTATGTTGTTTTCCTCCTCCTCCTCCTCTGTCTTGTGGTCCTGCTCCGCCAGACACCCATACCCTCAGCTGAAGCGCCAATACAAGTACAGGTTCCGCGCACCCGAGATGAGCAGCTACGAGGTGTCTTGGGTGGACTTCAGGACAGAGCGCCTGGAGACCTACATGTGGAACCATCTCGACAACTACATCTGCTTCCGGGGCGAGTCTCCAGACTACCCACTCATTGAGGTGCGCTTAGTGATAGTAATGATAGTAATTTAATCCCTTCAGAGCTGACACATTTTAATTTTTAGTTTGGATGTGATTAGATGATTTTATTGACATTAGCAAGGGTCTTTGGTGGTTAGAAGATTAGTGGTCAGAGTGATTCAGCTTATAAATAAAGTGTAGTTAGCGAGAGTAATGATAATAATTTAACACTTTCACTGCTATTTTCTCCATCTTTCCTTAATAACTGATCACTCTAAAACATCTTCACTTGTTCCATAGTTACATAAAGTCGTTAAACTAGATAGAAATTGCAAAATGTATTCTTTTTTATGCATTCCTTGTGTTGCAGATGCCAATAAAGATGTCATGTATTCCTATTGATGTTTATTGTCTTGTATCGCAGTGAAAGAGTTAAATTATATAAGTGGGACTCTTTGAAATATAGATTGAATTGAGTTTACAGGCAATTTTCACTTCAACACTGTTAGTAATGTTGATAAATAGTAGTTGTTATGGCGAGATGAAGCAGTAAGTCTCCACATGTCTCGCTCCGCAGCCCCTCAAGTTCTGGCGGTTCCGAGTGCTGCTGGTGGGCGACTGTTTCCGAGTCCCCACCCGGTCCATCCTGGAGACCGACACACTGACGGACATCTATGGGAAGCCCAGCCTGGAGGAGCAGCAGGTCTGTATATGTGTGTGTACCTTCTCTACACATTCCAGATCTACACATTTCTCATTTTTCCACACTGAACACACCACAAAACATTTCTCGGATAATCTAAGAAAGCCTTACTAACACATAACATTTGTCTTAGCTTCACTCAACATTCCAAATCTACACAAATCACTATCACCCTCCACACTGAACAACAACAACAACAGCAACAACACTCCTCAGACAACTTACTAAAGACCAACACTGTGTTCTTCCACCACCCTGCAGGAGACAATAGAAGGCTTCCTCAGGTTCCTGGAGATCACCGTGCACCGCCTCAAGAAGCCAGTCAACGCACGCAAGTCCCGGGTGAGTACTGGGTGGGAAAGGTGAACTGTGCACTCCCACCGCCACCATCACCACCGCTACCTTGTGTCTGATACTGGGTGGTGACTGCTTCTTACTCGGGTTATGGCTGGATACTAGTGCGTGTGTGTGTGTGTGTGTGTGTGTGTGTGTGGTGTGGTGTGTACTGTGTGTTTCTAATGCTAGTATTCTGAAATGCTCCGCTCTATCACAGCAACTGTTTTCAAAGGCCATAGAGTTGATTGGCTGTGTTCTTATGACTGCTTCTGATGTTCCCAATGTAGAAATCTTGTTAATCTATCACTTCAACCATAAAAATTACCTTGAAAAACAGTGTAACTTCAACCAACTAGAGCCCCTTTGAAAGTAGTGGTGGTGCAGCGCAGATGTGTTTCAGAATACTGTCTTTACACTGACATGTACATATTGACATACAAAGCACACACCTGTACAAAATTCATTCTTTGTATATGTTCTGTGGTGAAGGTATGAATAAGCTACACTCCCTCTCTGGTGCACTCAAGGTGGTCTGTGTCTCAGTGTGTTGATGAAGGAAAGACTTGGCTGTGTCCTGGTCTGGGGTGGCTCCTGTGGTGGAAATGAGGAGCTCCCTGCAGTAGTGAGGCAAACAACATGCAATAAATGAAAAAAACTTCCATAATACTTTTTAGGGACGAGCACCTCAGTGAGCCTTTTTTCGCCACTATTTATTTCACCCTCGGCAAAATAAATAGTGGTTAAAAAAAGGCCCACTGAGGTGCTGGTCTCTAAAAAGTATTATAGAGAGCCTTTTTTCCACCACTATTTATTTTACCAGGAAGGTTAACTCTACACGTTTTTGTATTTTCTTCATTGATCTTTTTTATTTTCAAGTTGTGCAGGGATAAAATTTACATTTCTCCCAAGTCAAAACAAGCAATAGTTCAGTGTTTCCTTCTGTTCAGCTTGCTTCACTCCAGTAGAGAAGGTTAACTCTACACTTTTTTGTCTTTTCTTTTATTGATCTTCTTTAGTTTCAAGTTACACAGGGAAAAAATCTATATACCTCCCAAGTCAAAACAGTGATAGTTCACTTCTATTCAGCTTGCCTCACTCCAGTAGAGACACCAGCAGACCACTCTTGAAAAGCCCATGAAGAGTGGAGTGGTGCATTCCCTTCACTCTGTATTGGCAATGTACTGTACACTCACTTCTGGACATGTACTGCTACTACCACTGTGGTCTGTTCATATTAACCTGATGGGTAAGCCCTGTACTCTCTCCTCTCCTCTTCTGTCTGTCTCCTACCAGTCATGTGCATTCCCTCTTCAGACAACCACCGCTGCTGTGTCAGGCGTTCGTATTCAGAAACACCTTGCTCTCTCTCTCACCACAATAATTTTCCAAGGTCACAGAGACAACTAGCTGGGTTTTCACTATGACCATTTTCCAAGGCCACAGAGATGATTAGTGGGGTTTGTTGATAAAGTAGAAATCTTGTCATTCTGCCTTTAGAACCTTAAAAACACCTTAAAAACTCATGTAAATTTAGCTAAAGCCCTTTTGAAATTGATTAGGTGGAGCACAGAATTGTTTAAGAATACGAGCCTTAGTCCCTTAAACAAGAATTGGCAGGTTGATAATCCAGCCTTGAGTGAGTGGTGTGGTGGAGAGAAGAGAGGAGGGTGGGGCTTGCCTGTCGAGTTAAGCTGAATGGGCCACACAGAGTTACTGGCATCGCTGGGGTGTAGTGGTGGCAACGGCTGTGGGGGTGTGGGGAGTGTGGGCCCAGAGAGAGAGAGAGAGAGAGATGTGGGGAAGAGAGGCAATTTCCAGCCATATTTTAAAGGGAACACAAACACAAATACAAAATAATAATGATAATGGTAATGATGGTTGTTTTGGTGAGAGGTATAGATATCTTTACATAAAAACTAAAGCCAAAGAGCGAAAAATCAATGAGAAAAAAACATACTTGTGATTTAAAGATACAGGAATTCATTAGCACTGGCCAGAAAATAGAAAAATAAAGAGAATGTTGAAGTAATGTAATAATTCATGACTAAAGACTACCAATACAATAAAAAAAGTTATAAAAATTGTGCTCACTCCTGTTATTCCATTTACTTCTGTTGTATTTGGGAGATTTCTTTGGATTTATTAGTATCAATTGTTTTGCTGGATATATATGGCTGGAAGTGTGATTCTCTCTCTCTCTCTCTCTCTCTCTCTCTCTCTCTCTCTCTCTCTCTCTCTCTCTCTCTCTCTCTCTCTCTCTCTGCAGGCCCACATTCCCAAACATTCCTGTACATAACACCTTCTCCTGGCTGAGTTTTTTGAGAGTGGCCACATGGATTTTGCCTAGTGTGAGTGACCAATGGTTGCAGTGATAGAGTGTTGCAGCGGCAGTTACTTGCTCACCGGCTGTAGTGAAGGAAGGCTCCGGGTCGTGAAGCAGGAATTGCCCACAGAACAGTAATAAGGACTTGGGATATGCAGAAAACATGTTATTCTATGTCAGGGGTTCTCAATGTTTTTGTTCTAGTGACCCATTATTGCAAATCTTGAAACCCAAACAACCCATACCATCCCATCAGCTTGATTTTCATTTAATTTTTTTGTTGAGGCAAGAGAAAGAATAATTAATGACATTGGACTGCTGTAACACACTTTTTTTGCACTTAAACAAATGCAAAATATATTTACGAGGGCAAAAAGTTCTAACTGAGGAGTTGAAATCAATATTATCCCAAGCAACTTCCAGCACAGTTTGTGACCCACCATTTGGGAACCGCTGTTATAAGTGAATGAATAATGGTAGAGTATTGTTGCTTTGGGATAAGGTAAGAGAGAGGGAGTAGTTTTGTTGTTTATGTCAAATGAATAAACCTGTTTTCTGCCGAATCATTAATTTCAACAAGCCGAGTTCCTGCTTCATGTTAATCTGAGCCTGAGTGAGTGCAAAACGTGGCTAACATCAATGGTATGCCTTAGGACAACCATTAATATTTTTGACTAGATGTAGCTAACAGTGGCTGCCAAGTAGGATAACATTTCTTTTATCAGTACAGAGGCTGCCCACCTTTTTTCCCATATTTCTTTGTACTCCTGTCCCTCATTTCTTCAGTAGGCATAGCTCTTATTTTTGCATCAGATCCAAACACAGCTGATTACTACAACCCCCACTATTGTACTGCTAACTTTTATTACGGTCTATATTAACTGGGATTCTTGAGTACGTAACTTTGCTTAGGTGAGTTTCTGGTGTTAGAATCCATCTTAACGTTCAATAATACTTTAGCCATTATCTCATCAGCTGTAAATTTGAAGCTGCCGATGAGATAATGGCTAAAATACAACACCAATTTCAGGAGATTAAGATGGATTTGTAAGACTAAAAATTTGTCAAGGAAAACGCTACATACTTACAAATCTCTGTTGATATAAGTCCAGAAGCTCACTGCTAGATAACCTTTCTTTGGGTGTTACTGTTGGTGGTGACTGCCCAGGTGGTGAGGCTCAGCGCTGGTTATGTGTCACAGTGGCAGGGAGTGGTGGTGTGTGCGGTGTGTGGTGTAGTCCTTCCACACGGCCGCCCATCACTGCCTCGTGTTCAGAGAGAAATGTGTGGCATTCTTACAGTCTTATTACTCCAAAAATGCAAGACAGACTGACAGATAGATAGATAAAGTATTTGTGGTGATATTGGTGGGAAGATTTACTGCTTCAGCTTTGTGAAGTCTTATTTTTATTCCTTAATTCAGTGTCATTGCTGTGAGGTTACAAGCAGCATTGATGGACTGATTTAAGTAATGTATGTGAGAAAGTTTACTGCTCACTACACTTTCTGTGTGTGTGTGTTATGCAATAAAGAGAACTGAGGCTGGCCACCACTGCACTGTGATATAAAGACACAATTTTGTCTTGAGAGTCACAGATACAGATTAAACAAAGCATTAAGCACAAGTAAATAGTATGAGTATTGAGAGGAGCTTCATCACTCTACTGCCACTGGTCACACATCACCACTTCTCTGCTCTGTGAATGTAAGCCATACATAGAATTCTTTGATTACTTTCCCCCATTATTTCATAGCTGCCCTGTACTGTACTATACTTTACTTTCCTTTTCATTTGAATCACGTAGCTTCTTTAGTCGTCCGCAGGTGAGCATGTGCCGCCTCCCTTGGCTTAGTTTGAGTTGCCTTGCAGAAGGTGGGGGGAGGGGGTGCCAAGGGTGGGGGGGTGTTTGGGCGTCGCCACAGTCTGGCAGCGCCCAGCCTCCCCTCCTCGGGCACCATCTTCACTGTGACCACGCCCTTCACCGCCACCGCTGCTGCCGGGTCCAGTGGCCAGGTACAGCTGACTCCAGGGGGGCGCTGGGGACAGGTGATAGTGGGATGTGTGTGTGTGTGTGTGTGTGGAGATGTATGATTGGGGTACAGAGTGACTCACAGACAGGAATGGTGGGGAAGAACAGTGACTGAAATAAAAAGTGACAGAAAAAAGTGACAGGTGTGGTGTGTGGATGAATGATTGGGACTGATAGACAGGGAAGGTGAAGAGGAACAGGCACAGGTAAAAGTGACAAGAGAGGTGTGTTATGCAGAGTGACTGAAAGTGGAAGTGACACATAGACAAGTAGGGAAGGTAGAGAGTGACAGGTAGACAAGTAGGGAAGGTAGAGAGTGACAGGTGTGACTGTGTGTGGGATGGTGCAGGTGAGAGACAGAGACAGGGAGAGATGTGTCGTGCAGATGAAGAGTGACTGGGATGGCAGATGACAGATTGACAGACAGGTGTTTTGAAAAGCATAGAATAATAGACAGAAATAGATGAAGCTAACAGACTGACAGGTGAGAGGAACAACAGAGAGACAGATAGGTAGGAGAAAAGTGTCTTGAGTAGCTGGTATGAGTGATTGAGATAGATAAACTGGTAGGTAGTGAAGCCAGACAGACAAGCAGATAAATGATTTACTCAGAGCCAAATAAACATTCATAGAGGTACACAGACAGCTAATGAATTAAAGTGACAGACAGACAAATAGATAGATAGATTAATAGATACAGTTTACCTGGAGAGACAGACAGATAGACAGTTTACTGGAGAGATGAATAGACAGGTATTAAATGAACCACAAGCAAAGACAGAGATACAAAGTTTAAGTCCTAGAAGAGAGATACCCCCAGCCATCCACCTTTGTATCTCACACCACACACACACACACAGCAGAGAAAATAGAGTTGTGTACAGTTAGAGAGCCTTGCATACCATAGAGCACTGCTATCAAATGGTAGTTCTTTATTTTGTTGTACAGTATCGCCTTTTGTTTTGGTTGCCTTTTTAGCATTTCAGTTCCCAGTGTGTCACCTCAGGCTTGTGGAAAGAGGCAGGGCTGTGTTTTATAAAGAAATTTGGTGTTTGTGTACTAGTTTTGTGTGTGTGTGTGTGTGTGCGTGCGTGCGTGAGTGTGTTTGTAATATAGAGGAATGAGACTAGAAAGCATTATATATTAGATATCAACACGCAGGGATATAATTTACGTACATACAGATATCACCTTCTATATATTTTGTGATGTAGATATGTGCACGTGTTGGTTTCTGGAGATGCATTGATTATATAAACTAAGGAACAAATAATATGTCCACCTATTTCATAATGTAGGTCAGATACATCAATTTCTTTAAAAAAACAGATGCAGAGTGTATTTCCCGGACTATAAGATCATAAAAGATGACCCCCAATTTTTGAGGGAAAAGTATAGTGTGTAGTGGGCAGGGTGAGTGTGTGGGTGAGGGTGTGGGTAGTTCCTTGGGTGTAGTTGTGTAGAGGTGACGTGCCTGTGTAGTGTGTGTAGTAAGGTTGTGTGATGGTTGGTTTGAGTTAATGTCCTGGTTGTAGTTATGTAGTGGTGGTAGTAGTTGTAGTTCTAGTTGTTATTGTTGTTCTTGTGGGTGTATGTGGATGAAGTTTGTGTAGATTTATTGTTATTTGTTTAGACATTTAGACAGGTTTTGGGAGGAGGTGAAGGGAGAACACAGTGGAAGGGAGACTAGTTTTTTCCCCTGTTTTGTTGATAGTTTCCCCTGAAAAAGCCTTGAGGGAAACCAGTTAGGAGATAGACTCAGTTCCCCTCCGCTGTGTTTTCCTTCCACCTCCTCTCTCATTGTTGTTATTATTATTGTTATTATTACCTTTATTCATTTTGATGATTTTTTTCAGGATCTAAGTATAGTGGTATTTTCCTGTTTACCTTTTTTTTTAAGCCAAGATCTGTTTGTGTTTGTCATGAACTATTTTCTTTGTTTCCCAGATTGTTTTTATTGATTACATACACTAGTTTTTTTTTCATTTATTTTTTACTTTTTTTTCAATACACTTTTAGATCAGTTATTTTTTTATGAATTTGTTAGTGTCTTCATTATTTTTCATATGTATATTTTTCGTTAATACATTTCTAGTTCATGCGTTAATTTGAAGACATTTATTTAGCTATAACGTGATGTGTTACAAGACAGGAGATACTTATTAATTGATTCATCAGTTCTGTACATCATTGCTTAGATAATTCAATGAAACGCACCTTTATTTATCACAATATTGAGACAGCTATTCAGTAACCAACCAGTTCATTGCATTGAGAGTCACATACAAGTCCCCTTAAAGTTCCAAAGAGGCATTGAGGCAGACGGTAGCAGTGTGATGTTAGTGAAGCATGAAGTGTTGTGGCGTGTTTGACTGTCTTACTCAGCGGCTTACATTGTGCTGCGGTTGTCACTGAGAGAGAAGTGTTTCGCCTGTATTCAGAAATGCCTTCCCCTCTCACCACAACAGTTTTACAAGGCCACAGAGACAACTAGCCAGGTTTTCAAGACAGCTTCTCATTTTAATAAGCTAAAAGTATTACCAATCTATCACCAGAACCATAAAATTACTCCAAAAATCATGAGTATCTTCAACTGGAGCCTTTGAGAAGCTGTGATGGTGAGAGATCTAAGCGTTTCTCTCTACAGACCTTTGTGTGTTGTGGTGCTGTGCCTGGCTGGCTGGCTCTCCATATGGAAGGCATTGAAGTGCCATAAAGACTGTTGTTGTTTGATTTTATTCTATTTTTGTGCTGTTTATTTATTTATATTTCTTTATTATCAACTGGTCTTCTGTTTTTTTGTTTTATTTTGTTAGCATTGTTTTGTTATTTATCTGTAGCATTTATTTTATTTTTACTTTTTCTGATTTATTTTTATTCTCTATTAGTATGCTGGCTGACTTAGTTATAAGCAGATTTGAGTGACATGAAGGCTGTTGTTTGATTTAATTCGTTTATCTATTAATTATTCAGTTTATTATTTTTCTAGTTGTCGAGGAAAGCATTCAAGAAGGTTAGGCAGTTTTTCTTCTGTTGTATTGCTCCTTCACTATCATAACGATGGTCTGTATTCAGAAATGCTTTGCTCTCTCACCACAACTATTTTCCAAAGCCATAAAGATGAGTAGCGGGTTTTTCAAGAGTATTTCTCCAGTTAATAATGTAGAAATCTTGTCACTCTGCCTCTAGAACCATAAAAACACCTGTAAAATCTCAAGTGAATTGGAATAAAGCCTTTTGAAGTAGTGGAGGTGAAGTGTTTGAGAATATGGACCACTATCCAACACTTGTGGAGTATGTATAGGGTATTGTGGTTGATGGCAGTGTTTGAGTGGAAGGTTTATTCATCCATTTATCTTTCTGGTCTTGGTTGTTTGGTACAGTTTAGGTTGTTATTGTAGCTTCCTGGTGTTTGTCTTGAAGGTTCAGGAGAGGAAGGTTTGTTCATTCATTTATCTTTCCGCAGTGTGTCATAATGGTGTACAGCTTAGGTTCATTATTGTAGCTTCCTGACGTTTATTTTGAAGGTTCAGGAGATGAGTAACGGGAGGGAATAGTGAGGAAGGCGTATGCTTTTATTTATTATTATTATTATTATTATTATTATTATTATTATTACTACTACCATTACTTTGTTTTGTTGTTTTTGATGCAATCTTTTAGTAATCTGGACTCTTTTGTGAGTGAGTTTGATAACAATAACAAATCATGATTGTAATAATACAATAATAATAATAATAATAATAATAATAATAAATAATAATAATAATAATAATAATAATAATAATAATAAGAGATAGGTATGATCATGCAATACTTACCATTACTCCATAGAGACTTACAAAGCATAATACATATAAAAAAAGCACATTCCTTTACAGTATGAAAGAAAAAAAATCAATCAAATATCATACCAAAAAGAAATATATATCATAGAAACACAATAAACCAGCCAAACCATAGAACTCCTATAGAAATATGAAGCTTAGAACAATCACAGTGATACAAAACTTAAAAAGAACACCAACAAACAAAATCAAAACAAGTCACATACTAACTGCCTTATCTTTCCTTTGGTGTGGTGGTGGCGGTGGTGATGGTGGTGGTGGTGGTGGTGGTGGTAGAATGTTGGTGGGATGCGGGAGAGGCTTGGAAGTAACCGAGTGCTGGAGCGGCCACGACCGAGGGCAGGCAGCAGGGCGTCGGAGAGGCTGCGTTTTGAGAGTGGCACAGCGCGGGAGGTGCACGCTGACCCTCCTGAGATGAAGAGCTTGGTGGAGCCTGAGGAGGAGGCCAAGGAGGAGGGGTGAGTGTGGGGAAGGAACACGAGAAGGAGGAGGAGGAGAAGTGATGATAGTAATGGAAATTGTACAAGAAGTAGTAGTAATAGTAAAAGAACCAGTGTTTTTTCTTCTATTCGTGTGTTTGTGTGTGGAAAATGGGGAAGCCAGCCATGGGCAAAAGAAACAATGAAAATAAACAACCCACTAATTTGTCAGTCCCTTCAAAGATCAAGAGAATGTAGCAGAGTTGTGTTTCATCTGTAGGGAGAACAAGAAGCTGGCACTGGGGTCCACGCTGGCAGAGGTGGCTGAGGTGATGAAGGACCCAGTGAGGGGCGTGTGTCTCCTGCAGCGACAGCCCTGCCTGCCGGCCCTCACCTTTGTGGCCGGGGATGCCACGGCCTGGGTGTGTGACCATGTGGAGGGAGCCACCTCGGAGACTGCTGCTGTGGAACTCCTACAGGTGAGACTTAGGGTGGCAGTTTATAGATAGGTAGGGTTTCAGATAGAAGGTACTCAAAATAAAACATCCTTTAACCCACAAAATCCTGCAAAAAGCCCATGTATAAAAAAACAGTGAATGACGTGTGTATGAGTGTGAGGTGTCTTTTTTGTGTCAACTTGATAGTGAGACATATAGATGAAGAAATGTATCAAATTGTCAGAGTTTTTTTTAGGTAAGAAAGGGAACTGTCCAAAGACAAAATGAATAGTGGTAAAAAAGACCCATTAAGCTGTTGGTTCCTAAAAAAAAGAATAGTATAGGAAGATCTTGTACTCTTTTACATAATTTCAAGAAACGTAACTCACAGATCAGTTTTGGTTTACTTGTGTTTGCAATTGTATCTTGTGCAGAAAATGGTGAAGAGTGAGCTGATCTGCCACGCCTCGGGGAACAAAGACCATCCCTTCGTGCACGGCTTCTTCCTCTACTTCTTCGTCACCGGGAACAAAGGTTGGTGGAACGACACGAGAGGAACACTAAAGTACTTCTCATCTTTTTAATTATGTAAGAGGCAAATAAAAACTGGTTAAAAAGACACTAACACCCACTAAGTTTTGTAGAAGATTCATTTTTTCTTTTTTTCTTTTTTCTTTTTCTGTTGGTATAATTTATTTCATACTTAACTGTTCCTTGACTCATCTGTAACTTTGTGTGAGTCATTAGGATCTTCAAAAGATGTGACGTCTCAAAATATTACATCCTCTCCTCTCTTTCCCCAGAACAAGATCAGGTGAACATCGACACTCTGTCCTTCCTGAACGAGTGGCACCAGGTGGAGGTGGAGCCCCTTCCCTCTCCCCCCCGCCAGGTACCCACCACCCCCCCGCCCTGCCCCACCTTCCTCCAGGCCGACCTGCCACTGCCCATGCCACGCAGAGGACGCTTCAGTGAGTCTCAGCCCTGTCTGGTGGTTGGCAAGTTTTGATAGCCAGTATAGTGTTTCCTGGGGCAGTTTTTCATTGTCATTGTTTCTCTCTCTCTCTCTCTCTCTCTCTCTCATTTACTTATTTTTTGTTTTCCTTTAATTATTCTCTCACTTTTTTATGTACTCTCACTTACTCTTCCATTCATTCGTTCACTCTTTCAAAAATCCATTCAGTCATTCTTCTATTAACTCATACACTTTTTACATTACTCATTCATTTGCTCTTATTTACTCATTCGCTTCCCTTTACTCTTTCACTCTCATGTACTCACTCACTCACTCATTCTTTCATTGACTCAACTCACTCTCCCACTTAAATCATTACAGCTATTTTCTTCCACTCTTCCATGTATTCACTTACTCATTCTTTCATTTACTCCACTCACTGTCCTACCTGAATCATTATACCTACTCTGCTCCACTCAGGAACTCCCAACCTGCTTCTGTATTTCCAACTTCCTATGACTTTATTTAAGGGGGGGGATTTCAAGACATTTTTCCCTGACTTTGGGCTAACTCTTGACCTGTGAGGGGACTGGCAAATTAGTAGGCGCTTTTTATCTTCGTTTATCATCATCTTCGTTTATCATCGTCTTCATCATCATCTTCATTTATCATCATTTTTATACTCTTGGCCAGCTTCCCTCTCTTACATAAATAAAGAAAACGTACTCAATACCGTCCCTTTACTTCCTTCCTGCAGAGCTGTACCGCACCGGACACTTGGATCTGGACTGCAACAACAGGAGTGACCGTATAGAGTGGGGCCACATCAAGTACCACTCAGTCTTCCACCCACAGCAGGCGTACGAGCTGATTGTGCAGTGGCTGTGTGCGACGGGGACTATTGTGACTGATCTGGTGGGTGGGTGTGTGTATGTGTGTGTTGCTGGTGTGTTATTAGGGGAGAGAAAGGAACCATTGTGAGTGATCTGATTAGTGAGAGTGTGTGTGTGTGTGTGTGTGTGTGTGTGTGTGTGTGTGTGTGTGTGTTGCTGGTGTGGAGTTAGAGAAGGGAGAGAAACCATTGTGACTGACTTGGTGGGTGTGGATGGGTGTGTGGTGCTGGTATGGAGTTAGAGGAGGAAAATTATGTATTGTGAGTAATCTGATAGGTGTGGATGGGTGTGTTGGTGTGGAGTTAGAGAAGGGAGAGAAACCATTGTGACTGACTTGGTGTGTGTGTGTGTATGGTACTGGTGTGGCATTGTATAAAAAGAAGCATAGGAGACATTGATGGGAAAGAAATAGAGTTCGGAGAATAATAGAAGTGGAGAAACAGTGCTGAAGTGGTCGTTTAGAGATGAAAAGTAAGATTAGGACAATAATACATGTGAAGAAGTAAGACTGAGAGAACGTTACACATTACTCATTCATCTGCTCTTATTTAACTCATTCACTTCTATTCATTTCACCTCCCTAATAGATAGTGACTTCTACTAACACTACACTATACTCTCTCTCTCTCTCTCTCTCCACAACACAGATGGTGACATGGCAAAGGAAGGCCCAGGCATGCGGGCTCCACCTGTTCCCAGTGCCGAGTGACCCCTTTGCCCTGCCTTACTCCTGCAACTCAGACCCCCTGCGTGGCCCTATCCTGGTGCCCCTCAATGTGTCCTGCTTCACCCTGCCCGGCTCGGAACCCTTCGCACAGTTCCCGGCAGACACCTGGGGGCGGCGCATGCATCTTTTCCAGGTAGTGTTTATTAGTCTGTTAGTTTATTAGTAGTTTTATTAGTCTGATGGGTAAAGGATGTGTTTGTCGGTCTTTGTTATCTTGTGTTTCTTTTAGGTAATGGTGTGTACTTCTCTCTGTGTTTATCTGTTTGTATAGGAACATGCACCTCTTCTTCTTTTGGCTTACTCTCTTGAACTTTGAGAGGACTGGCAAATTAGTGTTTTTTTTCAATTCCCAGGCCAGCTTCCTCCTCTTAAAAAAATAAAATGGTAATGTGTTTTCTCAGTTTGATGTGGAAAGACTGTGTTTTATCTGTCTGTATCATCATGCATCTCTTCCATGTAGTGTTGTGTTCTCTCAGTCTGGTGAGGAGAGACTGTGTTTGTCTGTCTCTATATAGTGACAAGTTGGGTGACACACACACACACATGAACATACATTACACAACAATTTACCAAACCAAATCACCTTCAAACCACACAGCCAACGCAAACAACCCTGTCACCGCCCCACTGTTGCCCCTGACTACCCTCCCCCTCTAACATAAGAAAAATAAATAAAAACTAGCCACCTCTCAAGTCTTCCTTTTTTCTCACCTCAGGAGGCAATTTTGGAGAGTTTTGGGTTTGTCCTGTACATGATAAACTTTTGCCCTCAACCAACCTCCCCTTCTTACACAAAACAAGATAACCCGTCACCTCTCAAGTCTTCCTGTTTTTCTCACCCCAGGAGGCAATCTTGGAGAGGTTCGGGTTTGTGCCGTACGTGACAGACACACACACCACCGACCCTAACCAGTTTGTCCACGTGACGGGCAATATGTTCATCATGATCCACACCCCCGGCTCCTGTGCCCTCCCCTACACCCCAGAGCCCACCACTCGCCCCAGGACCTTCTCCACCTCCTCACAGCTCAACCAGGTCAGTCATTTCTTATTTGTTGGAATTTTTTATCTATTTTATTATTTTCTTTATTTTATTGATTGATTTACTTACGTTTAGTTTAGTTTAGTTTTGTTTATTCCTTTATTTATTCTATTTTTTTGTTTTAGTTTTTATATTTATTTTGTTAACCTGAATCTTTCTTTATTAATTCATTCATTTATGTTTATTTAGTTTTGTTCATTCCTTTATTTATTCTATTTTAGTTTTTCTTTTTATCAAAGTTGTTTTGGAATATATTTATTTATTGGTATATCTGTCCAGTTTATTTGAGTCTTTTTTTTTGTAGAGTAGAAAAGAAAAGGGAAGAGTTTGTGTTTCAGCATATCAAAGTAAAAGAAAGAAATGGAAAGGAAAGGAAAATGCAAATATAGGTGGGAAACAACTTAATAATTCAGATATTAGTATTGCATTGTGGGAGGTGAAAGATAGAAAGGAAAGGAGAAAAGTAAGCCTGTTTCATCATTTCAAAGTAAGAGAAAGAAATGAAAAAAAAAAAAGAAGAAAATTGCAAGTTTAGATGGGTGGCATTACTTGAGGTGTCAGTATTGAACGATAAATGGTGGAAAGGATTGGAGGAAAGTGTATTTTTTTTATTTTCTGCAGAGAGAGTTGCTCATTATAGCTAATGTTTTAAAGAGTCTTGATCTTTGAATGAGATAAGACAAAGTCAGTATTTTTTGCATGACAGAAAATAAAACAAATAATGATTCAATATATTTGCATGGCAACTTCATAACTAGATCTTTTAAGATATTAATTTGAAAAAGATAAAAAGTTAAACTCATTTTTCTGCATGAATTTAACTTATTGCAGTATTTGTCACATAAAGTCTTCATGAGTCAGGGTAATTCATTGCATGATGAGTGGAACGGACTCAGTCATCATATTGTGAATGCTGAGACGATGGGAAGTTTGAAGAGAACATTACACAAGTTTATGGATGAGATTGATGATGGGTGGAATATGGCAGCGGTACTCACACAGGGACTGACACGTGCTTCCCTCGTTTTATTACATTCTTATCATGGAGGGAATATCAGCAAAAGTAAGGGTGTGAGGTACCACCACACACTCCTGCAGGTTGTGTGCTTACTTACCCACAATGCCACACTCATTCTGTCTTCAGTACCGACCTCCCTTCAACATGAATATTGACTCTTGGTGGACAAATAAATGAAGATCTAAATGAGGTTTTTCCATTGTTGATTGATAAAAGGGATTAATATTTCTACCCTCAATTGTAGATCTTAAATTTAGCCCCTTCAATACTGGGACACTTTTTTACCACAAGATTTTGGTGTGATTAGATGATTTTATTGACATTAGTAAGAGTCTATGGAGCTCAGAAGATTAATGGCCAGAGTCTGTACTATTTCAATCCCCACATGAGTTTCTGAACCTGTAGAAAACTGACAATAAGCAGAATGAATATGAAAATGCATCCCAATACTGAATGGAGGGCAGACAAATGAAGGTTTAAAATAGAACCTTCTATTACTGATTGAAAAAAGTTATTAGTAATCCTCATTGTCCCATAAAAGATCAACATAATTACCAATACGCTTGTTATGTCCTGTTTCTACTTGTACCTGATTCTTTTCATGGGTAAGAATTATAACTGATTGATTTTTATGGCATAAGGTGTTTTGAAAAGGCTATGTGTGTGTTGGGGCAGTGTGTAGAGGTGCTGATTTGGTGTGTGTATGTGGTCAGAATTCCTTAATGGATAGATATTTTGGAGTAACTGATAGGAAAATGGTAATAATACTCGTTACTGTAATAGAAAAAAAATGAGGGATGTTTGGAAAGATTAAAGAAAAGACTGAATACAAAAGAGCGTAAGTGATGGTTGTGTGAATGTATGTGTGTGTGTGGTGTGATTTTTTGAGAGATTAAATGAAAGACTGACTAATAAGAAGACTGAAAAGGACTGAGAAAAGAAAGACTAAAAAGGAGAAAGAAAGCATTGAGAGAAAGAAAACTGAAGAAAGATTGAAAAGGAGTGTTAAAAGAAAGAAAACTAATTAAAGACTGAGAAAAAGTATTAAAGGAAAGAAAACTGAAAAGGATTGTGAGAAAAAGAGTATTGTGCGTGTTTTGATGAAGATTTCAAGAGAAGGAAAGGTTTTTGTTGCTGGAGGAGGAAAGAATATTAAGTTTACATTCTATTTTTGTTATTTACTTATTTTTCTTTTTATTATTATTTTATTATCTAATCATTTATTTTTGTTTTGTTTTGGTGAAATGTTAAGCAATATTTTGGGGAGTCATTTGATTTATTATTATGTGTTCCTTGATTTGTTTTTTATTCATTTGTTTTTGTATATTCATTGATTTATTTATGTATTTATCATCATGCATGCGATTATACATTGGCATGGTGCTTGAGTGGTGGTGCTTTGTGGTGCGTCCAGCCCTAACCTAACAACTAACCGTACCTGTAAGTCCGTGTGTCGTGTGCTGCGTGTATGTCCGTGCGTGTGTGTGTGTGTGTGTGTGTGTGTGTGTGCTGTGACAATGCATGATTACCACACAGCTATTTGTATTTCCAGCACATTATATATTCAGTTGCTAATCTGATTTACCTTTTTTTTCCCCATAAACATATGTTGTGTTAGCTTCTTTTTTTTATGTTAGTGGTGTGGAAGATAGCAGGGTGGACCGGGTGTGGCTGGGTAGGTGAGGCAGAGGTGGAAGAGAGACACCCCTGTACACCAATCCTAACCTAACCTCATCCTTATCTAATCCTTATCCTAATACAACCTGATATTATCCATTGTACTCCTCATCCTTTTTACCCTAAGATGAGATACACCTCGTACATTAATCCTCATCCTTTACATGTTTATCCTACTCCTCGTCTCTCCTCATATCCATAGACATTTATCCTACCAGCATCTCCTCTCTCCCTTACAATCCTTCTTCATCCCCTAACCTAACTTAACCTTAATTCTTTCTCCCTCACAATCTCTCTCTCTCATAATTTTCTTCACCTCTAACCTAACCTAACTTAACCTTAATTCTTTCTCCCTCACAATCTCTCTCTCTCTCTCATAATCTTTTTTCACCCCTAACCTAACCTAACCTAAGCCAGCCAGCCACCCAGCCACCCACCAGCCAGAGCAGAGATAAGAAGAGCACCTGGTTTGTCTCTCGCTCCACCTCCACCACCACCACCACCACCTCCTCCTATTCCTCCTCCTCCCTTAGGCTGACATGCTCTACGGAGTGTCCAGCCCACATGTCGAGTATTTCCACCGCTTGATTGCTGACTTGTATTCCCACGAGATCAGCGAAGACCAGGTTTGTAGTGTGCTGTGTTGCGGGGGATGACTCTTGGGTGGGGAAGGAGGGGGGGGGTCTGTTACTGTGGGTTTTTTTTTACGAGTGTCTGTCTTGTGGTTCCTCTTTCTTTTCTTTATTTTCTTTTAATTTATTCTGGTTTTGTTTTTATTCTTGTTTTTGTTTCTTTTTCATGTTTGTTTTTGTTTCTGACTTGGTCTTGTTCTTGCTATTGCTGTTCTTGCTGTTAGTGCTTCGTTTCTATATTTTTATGGTTCCTCTTTCTTTTATTCAGTTATTCTGCTTCTATTTTTATTCTTGTTCAATTTTTCTGTTTCTCATTTGGTCTTATTTCTGCTGTCATCTTCCTTTTGCTGTTCTTTCTCTTTGTTTCTACCTTTTTATTTACTTATTTGCTTATTTTTTCTCTTGTTTGACTTTATTTTTGTGTGTGTGTATGTGTGTGTGACTTTTTCTGCATTTTGTGGTCTTGTTTCTTTTTCTGTTCCATGTTTTGTTTTGTTTTTCTTGATTTTTTTTATCTTTTCTTACTTAATATTTTTCTTGTGACTTTCTCAGCATTTTGTGGTCTTATCTTTTATTTTTCCTTTATTTTTTGTCTCTTTTTGTATTCTTTGTTTTTCTATACACTATTTCTTTCTGTATTTTCTTGATTAGTGCTGTTCATTTGCTCCTTCCGCTGGTTTCTTCTCGTTTTTGTATCATTCCTCTGTTTTGCTTTAATATCCTCATTTTGATATCTCTCTCTTCTCTCTTCTCTTTTCTCCTTTCTCTTGTTTCTTCTTTTCTCTTTTTTATTCTTATCTCTGTCCTCCACCACCACCACCACCACCACCACCACCACCACCACCACCACCACCACCACCACCACCACCACTTGCCACTATATTGCAAGCTTCTCTTCACCATGCTGTCCTGGTGGTGTTGCTGCACAGAGGCCAGGATTGCTGCACAGGACACCAAAACAATACCATGACTTGTGTGTCCCGATGTACTTTGAGCTACATACACTCTTTATGAAGCATTGTGTTCCTTGCATTATGTTGAGGTGGAGAGATTGAAAGGGGTGGATTGGTGGGTTGGTGGGTGTTTTAACCCCTTCAGTACCGGGACGCATCTTTTACCGTGAGTTTTGGGGTGTGATTAGACCATTGTTGTTGACATTAGGGGGCGGTCTATGGAGGTCAGATTAATGGCCAGAGTCTGTACTATTCTAATCCCCACATGAGTTTTTGAAGCTGTATAAAAGCACCAAATAGTAAACAGAATGAATATGAAAATGTGTCCCAGTACTGAAGGTGCTAAGGGGACTCTATATTTGCACTATGGGTCTATAATCTCTTATATAGGGAAAGGAGACTTTATATAACCTCCAACATGTACTAAAGGCTCAATGAATTTCTCTGTTATATGGACATATAGTATTCTATCCTATATTTGTCCAAAAACTCTATATCTTTATCAGTATGGACAAAGAACTCTACATAACATCTCTCATATATGTGAACAGAGGCTCTTTAACCTCCTTTGTACGTATATGAGTAGAAGGCTGTGTAATCTATTCTGTGTGTGTGTGTGTGTGTGTGTGTGTGTGTGGATAGAGGGTTCAGTATCCTCTATGCTTTAATGATAGTGAGTGACAATAATAATAGTAATAATAATCTAATCTATCTAAACCAGTCTGGCAGTCCCACTCATTCACACATACATACACTCACACAATTCCTGTCCTGTCTATCACAATTAGTTAAATACAAACAACCAGAGCTACCGTGGTACAGTAGAACAAAATGCACTCTAGAGGCTGTTTAAATCCTGGCCACGGTCTGAGTGGACATTGGGCATCCACTCGGGGTAACGTTTTCAAAATGGGGGTTCTTTCAGATAAGAGGTCTCCATTAAGTGGTCTCCTTTAGTCCATAAATTCCCATAAAAAGCCCACAATGTATAAATAAATAAAAAAACTAGGTTGATACATAGATCACTTACACTCTTAGCCCTGTCATGTGTGGATATTGATAGTAACAGTGATAATAACAGTGAAAATAACAAAAGATAGTCTGTTGTTATATCAGGTTGACATTTCCCTTCAATATTCAGGCCTTTGTGATGAATTGTTTGCTTGCACACTGAAGGAAAGAGAGAGAGTGGGAAGTCAGTGGTGTTTTCTCTCAGAGCTGCTCATTATTTGCCCCCTTCAACACTGGGACACAACATTACCATGAGTTTTGAGTGTGATTAGACGATTTTATTGACATTAGAAGAGCCTGTGGAGGAGTTAATAAAGGAAAACAGTCAAATCTACAGTCATTTAACTATTTCATGTTATTTTTTATTGCTATTTTTTTAAGATTAATATCTCGTTGTGTCTAGTTCTTACTGGAAATGTCAACCTGTTATATCAATAATAATAACAATAACACTTTAGAGTACATCATTGATACTCAAAACCTCACCCCTTAACAATAAATCAATAACACACAAACACCATTGAAATAAATATAGTAAACCCTCAATATGATAAATTTCAGATATAATGAACTTTTGGCTGTATAGTTCATTATATTAATGATTTACTGCAATAAGAGTAAACCCTTGTAAATAACCTCAATATATAGACTCCTTTAACTCCATTACTTCACTAACTTCCCATACACCAACCATCAGTAAAGAACCAGGCTTGATATAAATGACAGGCTAGCGTGAGACAGCGTAACTGGAGGTGGAGTGTTGTCTGGTAATATTAACTTTGAAGGTGTTTCTCTCTGTGTTGGTAATAGTGTTCCATAAGGTGTGTGTTAGTCAAGGTCCTTCCCGTGGTTGGTAATACTGCGCAGGTGTGTTGAATAGAGGTGTTGCAGGCAGGTGTGTTCTCTATCGTGTTGTGAGTGTGAGAGGTAAGTCGTGTGTTGTGTTGTGTTGTGTTGCGTTGCTTGGTTGGTTGGTTGGTGGTGCTTATGGTGGTGTGAGTGTTTCTGTTACTTGTGTTTGGAATGTGCTTGTTGTGCTTGTGTCTCGATGCCTTGTGTGTTTGTCTGCCTGCTTGCTTGTTTGTTTTTTATTTTTTTTATCTACACAGTCTTATTTTCATATCTATTTTTCTTTTAGTGTACTTTATTTCTTTCTCTCATCCTTTCACACTTATATCTGTCTTTTTGATACACACACACTGTCTTTCTGTCTCTTTTATATTACTCTCCTTTAGCACCCTATGTATTTCGTCCTCCTTATCTCATTCGGTCACACTTTTCATATCTCTTTCTCTCAGCACACTGTTTCTTTCCTTATCTCTCTCACTGTCTTGCCATCTCACACCTACTGATACTCTCTCACATCTTTCCCTCATCAGTCTCTCATCCCATTTCACACAGTCTTCATTTTTCACCTCCTTTATTTTACATCTTTATTTTACATCTGCCTTCCCTTCTTAACAACGGAAGAAACACCACCTCTCTTATAAGTTCTCTTTTCACATCCTGCCTTTCACTACACACATACGATCTCTTCTCACGTCTCTTGCTCATCTCCAGGTACCCAAAGCAACTTCACAGACACACACACACACACACACACTTCTCTCACATTCCAGACACGTACTTTATTTCTCAGGTTAAGTTAGAGAGTGGTACAGTTCCTCCTCCTCAATTTGCATCCACTGATATTGTGTGCCTTGGTGATCATATGAGAGAGTTTGACAAGAGGTGATAGGTGTGTGGCTTAGGGTTTAGTAAAGGAGGTTTATATCATTTACCTTCTGTTGTGTTTCCTTAGCATGATTTGAAGGTAGATAGATAGATAGATAGATAGATAGAACAAGTGTAGTAGTTTTATTGTTGAGTGTCTGGATAACAAATAGAGAAAAGAGAAATGTATGAAGAATAGAATAGTATATGCTAACTTTCTCTCTGAATGATATAGAAGGATAAAAGTTGTTATAGAGGAGACTAATTTTAGAGCTTAACATAGGAACATTAACTTTGTAGCTGAATGAAATGAAAGAGAAGTCAGAGAAAGAGAGAGAGAGAATGTGTACGTTAAGTTTTGTTATGTTATGATGGATTGGGTTGGGTTAGGTTAGAATAGGTCACAGTGTGTATTAGATTAAGTTTGGTAAGGTTAGGTTAGGTTAAGTTTGTTGGTGTGGTTGCCTCTAATCTGATAATCCTGCATGATGCTTCCTGTATCTGGTGGCTGTGCTCTGCTGTGTCTTGCTGTGCTGTGTCTGGCTATACTGTGCCTGGCGCTGCTGGTTAATGCTGCATTACAAATTTTTGCTTATTTTTTAATGTGATTTTTATTTTTTATTTTATTTCAGTTTAATCTTGATTTTTGGTATAATATACCATTTTTCTTGTTGATTTCAATTGCACATGCAGTCTTTCTCTCTCTCTCTCTCTCTCTC
>CM035209.1:8675606-8689546 GCA_020233015.1 Callinectes sapidus | reverse complement strand
GTCACACACACACAACACACACACACACACACACACACACACACACACACACACACACACACACACACACACACCGTTAGATATTTACACACACCTTGGCTAAAATCAGATTATCTTGGTGTAACTGCATTTATTAGGCGAGAAATGAAGCTCTTCCACACCTTTCCCCCCTTCCCCCCCTCCCCCCAGTAGTGAAGGGAAGGGAGGGGAGGGGAGGGGAGGGGAGGGAGAGGAGGGGAGGGGAGGGAGAGGGAGGAAGGGTGGAGAGAAGCAGGGCGGGCGGCGGAGGCGGGTCTTTGATGTGGAGTCAGTGAGGTTATCGAGGCAGGCTGGTTAAATTGAATTACGGAGTCGCATCCACACACACACACACACACACACACACACACACACACACACACACACACACACACACACACACACACCTTCCTCAGCCCTCCATCACACTCCTCCTTCTGCGCTGCTGCCTCTTCTTCTTCCTCCTCTTCCTCCTTCCTCCTCCTCCTCCTACATTTCCATCTCCATCACACTGCTCCCCCCTTCTCCTTCTCTTCCTCAGCCTTCTCCTCCTCTTCCGTCATCTCTATCTCTTCATACTGCTCCTCCTCCTACTGCTCCTCCTCCTCCTCCTCCATCGTCGTCGTATGAGATAGTCTGAATTTTGAGACAGGATTCTGAGCCAGCATCTTTTGGAAAGGAGAGGGAGGCAGGAAGGAGAAGGAAAAGGAAGAGGAGGAGGAGGAGGAGGAGGAGGAGGAGGAGGAGGAGGAGGAGGTAGTGGGGATGAATGAAAGCACCGCATGAGGGAGAGGGAATACGGAGAAGCCTGCAGAGGGAAGAGGATCAGTGAGAGAAGAGGGAGAGAGAGAGAGAGGGAGAGAGAGAGAGGTGTGAATATGCAGAGGGAAAGAAAATAAATGAGAAACACGAGGAAGAGGAGGGAAAGGAAGGGAAACTGAGTGAATGCACGAAGGAGGGAAAAAAAAGACAAACGAGGAAGGGAGATATAAGGGAAGGTGGAGAGAGAGAGAGAGAGAGAGAGAGAGAGAGAGAGAGAGAGAGAGAGAGAGAGAGAGAGAGAGAGAGAGAAGGCAAGACAGGTAAAGAAGAAGAGAGACGAGAGAGAGAAGGTATGGAATTAAGGTCAGAGAGAGAGAGAGAGAGAGAGAGAGAGAGAGAGAGAGAGAGAGAGAGAGAGAGAGAGAGAGAGAGAGTTATATGAACTTTAATGTCTGTGGAATATTGTTGTCAGTGTGTTTTCCTGTATGTTATCACTGTGTTATTTCATTTCCTATATTGCGTGTGTGTATTTGGCTAGTTGTATTATACAGGGTTCCAGCGGGGCTCATAGTGTCCTGTCTTCTTATCTCCATATATCCAACATTTCATTGAATTTATGTATATTGGTTGCTGTAACAACCTCTTCCTTTAATCAACAATTCTGTGTGGAAAACTGTACTTTTAATGTCTTTTAAACACTGGCTTTTTTATCTTTGTCTTCTCGTCTGTCTAGTTTCTTCCTCCATCTCCACTAAGTCCCGCTTGTTTTGGTCCTGTGTGTGTGTGTGTGTGTGTGTGTGTGTGTGTGTGTGTCTTTGAGATTGAGAGAGTTTGTATACATGTGGTGGAGAACAAACACATGCTGCTAGTGTATAGAAGTGGTTGTTTGTGACCACATGTACATAAGTGTGTATATACATGGCAGTGTAGTATAAGCCCTTATTCTGAAACACTGCTCTCACCATCACTGTCTTTAGAGGCCACAGAGATGATCAGCTCAGTTATCATGACCTTTTTTAATGCAGTGGAAGTGGAGAAATGTGTCAGAATTTTGATTGCACAGACAATAAAATGAAATGTTGAAGGAGACAGAGAGAGAGAGAAACACAACAAACCAACATAATATACTCTTAGTCTTTAAATTCTTCAAGTAGTATATGATATTTATGAAACAAGAGAGAGAGAGAATACAACACACACACACACACACACAGACACACACACACAGACACAGACACACCTGCACGAGTAGTGTATGCCTGTCTTGTCTTCAGGTGCAGCAGCTGAAGGAGCAAGGCAATGTGTGCATGGAGGCCGGGAAGCTGGACGAGGCGGTGCAGAACTACTCCAAGGCCATTGAACTTGATGCAAACAACCATGTCCTCTACAGTAACAGGTGGGTCAGCAGGGGGGTGGTGGTGGTGGTGGTGGTGAGGGTGGGTGATGGGTTTCCTTTTCCTTTTTCTTTTTTTTCATCTGTCTTTCTTTTTTGCTTCCTTCCCTCTATTGTCCCTTCCTTCCTTCCTTTTTTTATTCTTCTCTTTTTTCTTCCTCCCTTCCTTCTCCATTTTGTTTGTTATTTTGTTCCTTTTTTCTTCATTTCTCTTTTTTCCTTCCTTCCTTCCTTCCTTCCTTCCTTTGTCCTTTTCCTTTTTTTCTTTTCTTCCTTCTTTCCTTCTGTTGTCTCTTTCTTTCTTTCATTTTCTCTCTTCCTTCTTCCCTGGCTGTGAGGAATAGTAGTGGTGTGGTGTGGTATAAATATGGTGGTGGTGAGTGATGGTGATGGCTGTGAGTGGTGGTGTGGTGATGGTGGTGCAATACAGACTAACACCACCACCTCCGCCTCCTCTTTGTAACAGATCAGCAGCGTACGCCAAGATGGGGAAGTATGACGCAGCCCTGGAGGATGCCGAGACCACGGTGCGCCTCAAGGCAGACTGGCCCAAGGTAAGGGACCAACACACACACACAGACACACACACACACACACACACACACACACACACACACACACACACACACACACACACACACACACACACACACACACACACACACCACTATCGTCACCCTCCCTCCATAGCCCTTACTTCAACAAACTCTAACCTAACCTAATCTAATCTGATCACCACGCCCCTTAACCCCTTCTGTACTATGATGTATTTTTGTATCTATTCTTCTTATTATTTGATGATTTTATTGAGCTTCAGTATCATATGTGGGGTTTAGAATAGTGAATGAAAACTGGCCATTAATCTGGTCTCCATATAACTTTCCTAATGTCTGTAAAATCATGGATTGTAACCAAAACTGAAGGAAAAAATATGTCCAAGTATTGAAGAGGGTTAAAAAAAATCAAAAGTAGGTAAAAACACGAATAATTAAAAAAAAACACTATTGAAATTTGAAAGAAAAAGTAAATTTCACCAGAACCAGTTAATTACAATCTCGATACTGAAGATCTTTCTCTCCACCAAGGGTACTCAAGAAAGAGCACAACATTACCTTAACATATCCTATCCTATCCTATCCTATTTTACCCTAACCTAATCTAAGCTAACCTATTCTAACCAGCACACCCCACAAGGTAACACTATCTCTCTGTCTCTCTGTCTCTCTCAGGGGTACTCCAGAAAGGGCACAGCATTGCTCTACCTGCAGCGTAACCAGCAAGCTTCAGAAACCTTCCAGGCTGGTCTGGTCCTGGACCCCAACAACCAGCAGCTCAAGGAAGGACTCACAGAAAGCAAGAGAAGGGTCAGTACAGCTTCATGTCATTTTGTACTTGATTATTGTGGCCTTTTTTTACATAAGAGGGGAAATCTGACTAAGGGTACTCAGAATATGGAAAAGGGACACAAGTTGAGGAAGTTTTGAGAAAGGGAATGTGGGAATTATAAGATATGCATTCTGAAAACTAGGAATGAAAACTTGAACAATACAATAGTACATAACGTCTGCAATATATGAAAGAAGACACAAGTTTGAAGGAAATGACAACTTTTTCCCCTCCCTCTCTCTCTCTCCCTCTTGCCATGCACTAGATACAGGCCAGTGCCAGCAGGGGGCCGTCCATGTTACCCTTCCAAGATGCCGCCGCCTTTGAGAATCTGAAGGCAAACCCTCGCACCAAAGAGTTCTTGAAGGACCCAGACTTCTGCAAAACACTGGAGGACATCAGGAAAAACCCGGAGCTTTTAAGGTGACACATACAGACTTCCTTACTTTTATTTAAGAGGGGGAAAGCAGGCCAAGGGCAACAGAAATTCAAACAAAAAGCCCCACTTATTTGCCAGTCCCCTTACAGGTCCATTTCAAAAGGTTTTATTTAAGTTATGCAAGTTTTTTAAGTGTTCTTACAGTTCTAGAGGTGGAGTGTCAAGATTTCTACATTATTAAATGGAGAAAGTCTCTTGAAAAACCTTGTTAATCATCTCTGTGGCTTCTGAAAATAGTTGTGGTAAGAGCAAAGTGTTTCTGAATATGAACCTATACAACTTCAGAAACTTATTTGGGGATTAGAATAATGAAGACTGGCCTTTAATCTTCTGACCGCCATAGACCCTTCCTGATGTCAATTAAGCACACACACACACACACACCCTTCAAACACCCTGCCATCTTAGTGAGCATTTTGTTGCCCTTGACTGAATTTCCCCTTCTATATAAAACAAAAAAACAACAACAACAGTCCTCACCACACACTAACCATTGCCACTCACCGCCCTCCACCCACAGAGACAAGATGCACGACAAACGCCTCCTCACCTGCATCAGCGTCATGATGGGTCTGGATAGGATGGGGGTAGACGAGGAAGAGATGGAAGATGCCTCGGAGACCACCACCTCCTCTGCCTCCCCGAAGAACACCCCCCCGCCACGCACCGCACAGAAGGAGGAGAAGATGGACGTGGACAAGACACCCGCACAGATCAATGTAGGGAGACTAAGTTGATAGAGTAGACCAGCGAACCCCACGCAAATTCTGTTCTCTTGGTGTTTGTTGGTGTGCGTGTTACAACCAGGATGCGTTGTGCCTTAGTCGTAACGTTAGGGCAGTAGGTAGGCAAAGCAAGCAGAGTCATTGAAGCCCCACACAAAGCCTGGTGTCTCGGGGTGTGTTGACAACCAGGACGCTCATTAACAGATCCACAGTGAGGCAGGGCAGTACGTATGCAGCAAAACTAGTGAAGTGAATGCTAAGTATGATATTTTGACTCACCCTCAGGCCATGAAGGAGAAGGAGGCCGGGAACGCTGCATACAAGAAGAAGGACTTTGAGACGGCGTTATCCCACTACAGCAAGGCCATCGAACTGGACCCAACTGATATGACCTTCCTCAATAACAAAGCTGGTATGTGCTACTGTCTGTCTCTCTCTGTGTGTGTGGAAGGAGTGCTATTGTGTGTTTGTATAGGGTGAAAGCAAAAAGTAACTGAGAAGCTGGTACGTGCAACTGTCTCTGTGTATTTACCTAGTTGTATTATACAGGGTTCAAGGGGATGTCCTAATGTTTGTGCGTATGTGTGTGTGTGGAAGGGTTGCTATTGTGTGTTTGTTTTTGTGTGTTTGCATAGGGGGAGAGCAAAAAGTGACTGGGAAGCATAACTTAAGAAACCAGAATAAAAAAAAGGAGGGAGGGAAAGAGAAAATGAATAAGTGAGACATAGAGATAGAGCAGTGACTAACAGAGAGAGAGAGAACAGTGAGTGACACATAGAGAGAGAGAAAAGAAAATGACTGACAGAATGAGAAAGATGATAGTGAAAGAATAATGAATAACACAGAGCTAAAAAATAAACGGGTTAATGAATGATAAAGCAATGAGAGACAAACACAGAGAGAGAGGGAATAAGGAGGCCATGACACACCACCCCTTTACTTTGCCTTGTCTTCCAGCGGTGTTCTTGGAGCAGCAAAATTACCAAGAGTGCATCAGTACATGTGAGAAGGCAGTGGAGGTGGGGCGGGAGAACAGGGCGGACTTCAAGCTTATAGCCAAGGCTTTCACTAGGACCGGCAATGCATACAAGGCTCTCAAGGTAAGAAAAACATGCGCACACACACACATACACACACACACACACACACACACAATTATTTTTATTGACTGAAAATGTGCATGTTTACAGTAAAGTGGAAGTTACATAATTCCCATTGGTTGAAATAAAGAAGTATACACTTATACAAATATAAATCAAACACACACACACACACACATCTTTTGTAATTATAAGTATTGTTGCATAAAGTGAAGTGAATGTAAAGCTGATGTGAGCAGACAAAACATTACTCAGATTCTGTATTCTTTGATTACAGATTTGATTACACACACACACACACACACACACTGATTTGAATTGCCAACCTTTCCATCTGAAGCACTCATGAATTCCCTTCCCTGTGCCTGTGTTTTTCAGGATTATGGTAAGGCTAAGATATTCTATGAAAAGTCTCTCTCGGAGCACAGGACCCCAGAGACCAAGGAGCTCCTGAGCAAGGTGAGTGTCCCTTGCTTTGCTGGACTAATTCTTTCACTAAATATTTTGCACTCCTACCTGCCTCTATTCTATTTTATTCTATACTCTATTCTATCTATTCCATTTTTCATCCTAACTAAAAAGGAAATCAGCAGTAAATTTGAAGCTGCTGTTGAGATAATGGCTAAAGTGAAACACCCATTTTGTGAGATTAAGACAGATTTTAAAAAGAAGATACAGACTTAAGAATCTCAGTTGCTATGGGCTCAGTACTTCACACCTGCAACACACACTCTCTCTTCAACCCGCAGGTGGAGAAGCTAATCAAGGAACAGGAGCGACTTGCGTACATTGACCCCTCCAAGGCCGAGGAGGAGAAGACAAAGGGCAACGATCTCTTCCGCAAGGGGGACTACCCTGGAGCCGTGCGTCACTACTCGGAGGCCATCAAGCGCAACCCAGAGGACGCCAAGATCTACAGCAACCGTGCCGCCTGCTACACCAAGCTGGCAGAGTTCAACCTGGGCCTCAAGGACTGCGACGAGTGCATCCGACTCCAGCCTGACTTTGGTGAGTGTGTCCTGGTGGTGGTGGTGGTGGTGGTGGTGGGTGGCAGCAAGTGGTTTTTCTTCTTGTTGTTGTTCAGCAAGGAATCAAACCAAACATTACACTTCCTTTGCAAGTTTCTCTTTAGGTTTCATTGTAGTGTATGAATCACCACCACAGCTTTACCATCTTTCTTCCTTCACAGTGAAGGGCCACATTGGGAAGGGAAAGATCCTGGTAGATAAATAGATAGATAATTTACTGACCTACACTATACAAAGCCACAAAACATGACACACAAAACAGAAATTACAAACTAAACACCAATCCACACCACACATACACCGCCACCACCACCTCACCATCTCTCTCTTTGATCACAGTGAAGGGCCACATTCGCAAGGGCAAGATCCTGCAGGGGCTGAAGCAATTCTCCAAGGCTCAGGACGCTTACCAGAAGGCCATTAACATTGACCCCAGCTGCCAGGAAGCTCTGGATGGCTTGAAGGAGTGTTCGATGTCCATGCACAGTGACCCTGAGGAGGTGAGTGGTGAGGAGATGCAGAGAGAGAGAGAGAGAGGGGGGGGCTTGCACTCTCAAACACCCCTGCTTCACCTTCACTATTTTCTAAAGATTTTATTTCAATTTAGACAAGTTTTTAAAGTTTTTTTGATAGTTTTTAGAGTAAAAGTTACAGGATTACTATATTATTAGCTGGAGAGGAGGTGAGTAATGAGGAGATACAGGGGGAGACCACCATTGCCACCACCACAGCTGCCTTAACACTCCTCTCTGATGTCCCTCTCAGGTGCGCAAGAGGGCCATGTCTGATCCTGAGGTGCAGCAGATTCTCAAAGACCCGGCCATGCGCATGATCCTGGAACAGATGCAGACTGACCCCAAGGCCCTTCAGGAGTGAGTAGCCACCTCTGTCTGGATCATGTCTTGTCTTTGACTCCTTCAGTACTGGGATGCATTTTTACCTTGAGATTTGGGTGTGATTAGGAGATTTTATTGACATCTGGAAGGTTTTTTTTACTTTAACCCCTTCAGTATTGGGACAGATTGTACTGGGACACTTTTATGAGGTTTGGGTGTGATTGGGGGATTTTGTTGATATCAGAAATGTTTTTTACTTTAACTCCTTCAGTACTGGGACACATTTTTCCCTTGAGTCTTTGGTGTGATTTGATGATTTTATTAGGAATACTTTATGATTGATTGTATTGAGTATTGAGCTGTATTGAGTGTCCCTCATTGATGTTATTACTCTCTCATCAGTCAGCTGAAGAACCCTGACATTGCCTCCAAGATAGTTCATTAATTTGTTTACTTCTCATTATTATTATCTATGTTTATTTAACCTTTGCTTTTCACTTCTTTCATTTTTGGGGGGGCAAGTTGTATTGACCAAGAAAGTTGTCCTTCATTGATATTATTCTCTCTCTCTCTCTCTCTCTCTCTCTCTCTCTCTTCCCCAATCATACTTATTATCATTATTTGCTTTTTATTTATTCATTTACTTTTTACATTAAGAAGCTGTATTGACTAAGAAAATTCCCTCTCATTAATATTATTCTCCCTCTCCCTCTCTCCCTCTCTCTCTCTGACCCACCAGTCACCTGAAGAACCCAGACATTGCCTCCAAGATACAGAAGCTCCTCCATTCTGGCCTCATCTCCATCCGGTAGAGGGTGTGAGGGCTGCCTGGGGTGGACTGTGGGCTCAGGGCAGTACAGAGGCCTCAGCCGTGCCCTCCCCCTGACCCACACCCACCCCACACCTGCTGCTCCCACTAACACTGCCCTCTCTGCTCCCAGTACACCACTACCACCAGTCACCAATCACCATTGACAGCCACCTGTTGAAATGCAAGACTGTTACTGCCACTATTGCATCTACTTCTGCTGCTGCTGCCGTGTTTGTGTGCGTGTGTGTATGATTGTTAAGGCATTTCAAGGAGGTTTATCTTTTATTATTGTCTTTTCACAGGGTTGTTTTTATTTTGCTTCATATACTTTAGTTTCTGTTTTCATTGGATACAAGACTTACCTCAGGTCAAACACGGCTACATTCAGCGTGTCTGTCCGTCATATCAGGTCCTTGTTTTGTTCATGATTTGTTAAGGTTTCCACAAGTTATATGTTCTTTTTTCAGTGTTTGATTTTACTTATTTTATGATTTACATTGAGGAAGTGTACCTGTGACTCAGTGCTTATGTTGCAGCCTGCAGACTGCTGTTGAGTTCTGGCTAATGGTATTTTCTTGTTGGGAGAGGAAGCACTCTCTCTCAACCCTTCTCAGTGCAACTGTCTGAAGTGTCTTTATTCAATTATTGTACAATTCAATTCTTATATTTGAGTTTTATTTTGTTTATTTTTCTCATACATTTTTTGTCTGTTTCTCCATTACCATGGTTAATTTATTTAGCTTTTTATCAGTTCCTCTTCGTTCACAATTTTAATTGAGTTTCTCCACCATTGAGAATTTTTCATTAATTCGCCCTATTGATAATTTTGTTAGGGTTTTTCCCTTTCTCATAATTCTTTTATTTTTTCTGTCCTGGAACTGTTTTGTAGTGTCTTCTCCACACCTGCATCTTTTTATTGGTACATATTCCTCTTCACCCCCATAACATTTTTTTGTAGGGTTTTCTTTCCCACTTTTTTTTTGGTGTGTGTGTGTCATTTTTCCCAACCAACATTGTGCTAATTTCTCCAGTTCCCATGACTTCTTTTAGCAGTCCTTTCTACAGGATAACCATTGCTCACAACAGCATTCATAACACCCACTAAGAAGATGCTAGGTTACATTATATAGACACCATCAAAACAACAACAATCACCACCACCAGCTCTGAACATACACCACACATCTATCCATCATTATACCAGGCTGGCAGTCCCACACAGGCTGGCCCACACAAACCACTGCAGCCTCACTTACACCATTCCACTGAGCTCCATCAGGCCCTGGTGGGAAGGACACATTTATTAGACATTCAGGTTAGGTCACACATGAATATACACACTACATAATGGCGCACTTGACAAGGCTAACCGGACTCTATGTTACTTAGACATTAGTGAAAGAATGTGTCTTGAAATGTACTGTAATAGAGAGAGAGGGGGGTTGAGGGAGCAATTAATAGGAGCAATGATACATTATTGTTGTTTTGTGTGGCTGATGATGTTAATTGATTCTTTGTGCCTGTGGAGAGATGATGAGGAGGATGATCATGAAAATAGAAGTGTATGAAAGTTACATCTTTTTTTGTTGTATTGAAACCTTTAATGACAAGAGGAATCACATAGCTGAGGATAGAGTAATAATGATAGTGATAATAGTTCCTTGTGTGTGTGTGTGTGTGTGTTAGTGAGTGAGTGACTGTTTACAAGGATAACAGAGAAAGAAATTCAATATATCACTTCTCTCAGATCTTACAAGGAGAGAGAAAAAACAAAAGTACAGATCAATTTTGTGTAGTTGGGCTGGCTGAATGATTGCAAGTGATACCATTAGCCAACAGACACACAGACAGATGGTCAGGATGAGGAGTGAACAAAACACTAACTTTTGCTATGCTGAATTGAACAAGATGAACAAAAGAGACTGAAACTTATGCTATGCTGAATGAATTAATAGGTAAGCTTAGAAAACAGACAATAAATGAAGAAATAACTATGAACTTACTTTCTTACGCTGAATTAAATGAGACAAGGAGGCTTAGAGGAAATATTTGCTACATCACCATTCACCCAGCTGTTATATAAGTTCAGACTGCTACCAATACTACTGCTACATAATACTTGATTCTTTTCTCTTCTGCGAGGACTATAACATGTGAGGTGCCGGAATATGTCCATTCAGGTTCAATAAATCCTCAACTGTAATTAGAATAAGTCGTTTTGTTACCTAGAGGTTGAGGGAAAAGACAGCAAAGAGGATGAGATAAAGATTAGAAGGTTGAGTTGGGATGGTGTGAAACTGACAGATATTAAGGATGGTACAATAATAGGCACTGACTCAACGTGACTATAATTAGAATAAATAATTTTGTTAATTAGAGATTGAGGGAAGATGAGATGAAAGTTAGGAAAATAAGCTGGGATGGCGTGAAACTGACGGATATTAAGACTGATATATTAATAAGCACTGACTCACCTCAACCACAATTAGAATAAATCATCATGTTACCTAAAGATTAAGGGAAGATAATGAGGTAAAGATGAGAAGAATGAGTTAGGATGGCGTGTGGTGTGATGGACAGATATTAAGGCTGCTATAATAGTGTGCACTGACTCAATTCAGCTATACAATTAAAATAAGTATTGTTACCTAGGGAGAGATGGCCCAGGTAACGAGGTAAAGATGAGAAGGTTGAGCTGGAGGGCGTGGAATAGACAAATATTGAGGCTGGTATAAATAGAATAAGATAAAGTCGTTTTGTTACCTAAAGTTTGAAGGAAAAGATAGATTAGAAAGTTGAGGTAGAGAGGCATGGAATAGAATAGACAGATAGACACGTACAGATATTAAGATCAGTGTGATAATAGACAGATTAGATGAGGATGACGTTTGAAAGTTAATGTGTTACAGAATGAGTTAGACTTAAAAATCAGACATTGAAGCAAGTATGTAAGAGAAGCTGGTCAAGAACAAAGGAAATAAGATAAAATAACCCATTATTACTTATTTATTTATTTCATTTTTATTTATCTATTTGCTTATTTCATTTCTATTCTCTTTATGGATGAAGATGAGAAAATTTAGGTGGCGGTAAAACTTCAATAATGTCCAACATTCGAAAAGAAGGGAGGAAAAGGGTAATAAAAAGTGGAACAGAAAACGAGAAGAAAAAATAGTAGAAAGGACAAGGAAGAGGGAAAAAAATCGCTTATGAGGAAGGATAGCCAGTGTTTGAGAGAGAGAGAGAGAGAGAGAGAGAGAGAGAGAGAGAGAGAGAGAGAGAGAGAGAGAGAGAGAGAGAGAGAGAGAGAGAGAGAGAGATTGTTTGAAAGCGAAAATTAGAAAAAAAAGGATGGAGAGAGGGAAGTTTGTGATTATCGGAACGAATGATAATCAGAAGAAAAGAAAGGAGGTTTCAAAATGTTAATTGATTCTTTGTATTGCTTTCTTTCTTTCCTTTCCAAGTTCTGTTGCCTTATGTCACGTGTGCCTCTATAAAAATCATAATAAATCGATATGTAAAAAGGAAGCTTGGACGTCTTTAGAAAACGTAGGTGAGGAAGGAAAGAAGGAAAGAAGGAAGGAGGAGGATGACTCAGAATAATGAACAACAAATACTTGACCACAGGCTGGGTAATTACTGAACGCAACCTTGGAAGCTGCACACTGACGCGACATGTAGCCAACGGGGCAGGAGAATGTGAAGGTAATGGTGTGTCTCATGTATTATCTTTAACCCCCCTGGATCTTTTTTATGACATTCTACTGCGCACTGATTTGAAAAGGATATTGGCCTACTAGAATCAGTGCAAAGGAGAATGTCTGAAAATATACAGGGGATGAGGAGTTACGGAGTTGTGTGAGAAACCAGAAAAGAAAGAATAAGGGGAAATAGAATATAGGTGGAAAAGAAGGAAAGAAATATCAAGTCAGATATATAGTAAGTGTTAACTAGAAAACTGTTTAGCAAGAAAAATTAAATCAAACATCAAAATTAGAAAGGTTTGTTGCTGTCTCTGGAAATCGCTGGTTCACTGACCTCACTCGTCTTTACTTCATGCTTAACTAACCCCCCCCCCCCCGCTGTGTTGTGCAATATGCATTAGACATGACAGCTAATAGCATCACGCATTAACCACAAACTAGACACTGCCATAGGCCGAGTCCCCAGCGAGCAGCGGCAACCTAGCCAGAGTGAGGAGTATAAAACAGCGACAGGTCTGCATCTCCTGCATTGCGTGGAGACGGACTCGTGGTAAGTGTAACTCCTGTAAATCCCGCACGTTGCCAGGCAAGATGAAGGTCCAGATGGTGGTGGTGGCGCTGGTGGTGGTACTGATGGCCTTCGCGCAGGGTAAGGGACTCAGCTGTTCTACATTCTTTGGTTCACCTTATGTGTTCCTTGCTCAGGGCCATGGTATATTCTAAGGAACTTCTGCGTCCTACCTTCACTATTTTACAAAGGCTTTGATTTAAGTTTTATGAAGTTTTAATCCTGTTAATATTAAAGAACATAATACACAGTAACAGCTATAGAATAATGAAAATACTCTTGAAAGCATTAATAATCGTACTAAAGCTTATAGAAGTAACGAGATATAAGACCCTGAAGTATGAGAGAGAGAGAGAGAGAGAGAGAGAATGGTAGTGTGATGCCCGCTAACTTTGTCTTCCTCCTCCTGGGACCAGTGGAGGCCTGCGTGCCGGGCACCTCCTGGTTTGACGGGTGCAACAACTGCCGCTGTATTAAAGGGAGAGCTGCGTGCACCAAGAGACTCTGTAGGAATGGTAAGTTGTGTGTGTGTGTGTGTGTGTGTGTGTGTGAATCAATCAATCAAAATGCTCTCATTACTACCATACAGTAACGAGTACATGAATAAATAATGATAGACTGATAGATAAAAGTGGATATATAGTTACACTCACATTCCTAAACACCATATTCTCCCAAACTTTCCTAAGCCACAGAGATGATCAAATATGTTTTCCCTGAAAGACGCCCCCTCCCCCCCCCACCCCGTCTACCATACCACACATTATCATCTACCACTACCATTTTATTCTATTATTCTAGTTGCTTTGAATATTTTGTAGCGGCGCCATATGACCACGATGCTGCGGCGCCCTCCCTTTTACCTTCACTTATTTCCATTTATCCTCGGCAGTTAATTGGTCCCGTGGCAAGCGAGCTGAGCCACACCGCTATCATCTTGAATAGAGATTTGAGTTCTGACGCTGACCCATCCCTCCCTCCTTCCCGCCACCATCTTGCCATTCTGACGCTGAGAGAGGAGGAATAAAAATTATTGGCAATATCTTGGTTTTATTTACATTAGGAGAGAGAGAGAGAGAGAGAGAGAGAGAGAGAGAGAGAGAGAGAGAGAGAGAGAGAGAGAGAGAGAGAGAGAGAGAGGGGGAGAGAGGAGAAGAGGAAGACAGGGAA
>CM035209.1:8620469-8671780 GCA_020233015.1 Callinectes sapidus | reverse complement strand
GGGCAGGGAGGCGCCCACCGCCCAGTGACGTCACTCACAGCTGATGAAGTCACAGCTGATGACGTCACAGCTCAATATTTACGTAGCGCAAACCATTTTGAAAATGACCCCTCGATAAAACGATGACAGACCAATCTATTGCATCTGTTTCGACGCGATAAATAGGATAACTAATTCCCAAAGTACAAACACTCTCCTAGCAACACCAATTATGAAGAAATTCTACGGGTAAAAAACGGTTTTTTAAAAATATGACACTTTTGAACACTCGTTAAATACCCACTAACTGCCACTTCAACGGAACCAAAACCCATTTCAAGACAATCAATCAATTATTCTTCATTGTTTTAAACACTTTGGAGTGATTTAGAGGTGGAAATAAACTGTTGAGAGGCCGATGATGAAGTTTTTAATGTAACTTTGACACCTCCGAATAACACGGTTCCTCTCCATTCACTTTACTGAACTGACGACACAAAACATCATGGTATATGAACTATCTTTTGCCATTAATAACAACTTGATACAACCTCTAATTAAAAAGTGCATTGGGCGTTGCAAGAAATTTAGCCCAAAAATGCCCCTTTATTTACCCCCCCAATTACCGCCCACCACAGCTACCTCCACCACACACACGCACGCAAATCACTCCAAACCCGCCACAGTACTCATAAAAAGCCTTAAATGTGACTATTGATCCCAAATAAACAGTCCAGAAGCAAAGACAATATCCTGCTGGTGAGGGCGCCCCGGTGGGGTACGGCCCCCTCCCCTCCTCTCTCCCTCCCACCTTCATTACGCTTAAACTTGACCGCGAAAACTGTCTGAGTGGCTCATATAAAAGATTAGTACTGTGGCAGCAGACTGTGGTAGCAATTGATTACTTTTTTTACTCAGAGGAACAAGTCTTTTTTTTTTTTCTCACGTACAGTAAGGAAGGACAGGTGAGGTAGATTTGTTTAAAGTTGCATTATTGATGGAGGTGTGTGGACGAAACACCTTAAAACAACATTTTAATGGGCTCATAAGAACTATAATGTCTTTGCAGCCCTAATAACAATAAAAAAAAAAAATAAATAAAAACACTCTTCAGACATTAAAACACATCCACAAAACATGAACACAGTAAACCAAGCAGTACATACTCAACTCAACTCCAAAACCGATTACTAGATCCTATTCGAACCGAAACTGCCTTCCCTCGGTGGCTCCAGCTGTGTGTTGTCAACAACGGCCGGTACACCTCGCCCTGGACACAGAGGTACACACACCATTATCCTGCTACAGAAGGGTGGACAGCTTGCCACACTCCAACCCAATGACCTGCCAGCTGCTACCACCTTCCAGGCATTAGAGGTTGCGGCCCCACGCCCAGAACTCAAACTACAACAGTAAGTCACCCTACAGGACCTCTCCGTACAGCTCTCTCTCTCTCTCTCTCTCTCTCTCTCTCTCTCTCTCTCTCTCTCTCTCTCTCTCTCTCTCTCTCTCAAATCCAATGGTTGTCCTTTTTTTTTTTTTTTAGTTGGACCGCCAGTCTTTCGCCTAAATGTTTAACCTTCACCACTGAATCATAAGTCTATACTCTTTGTTACTTTCTTCACTGTGATTAACTGTAAGGATCAGAATGTTTCATTAGGTAAGATTTATGTTCATGTCGTAGTGGGGTTCTGGCTAGGATAGTTTACTTTGGAAGATTTTATAATATTAAGTGGTGAGAGGGAGTAGTGGGGATATGGATGTTTTATGAGTAATTACTGAATAATTTATGGTATTGTTTTCTCCAGCCCACAGAGGCCAGTGATGGTGGTGATGCCCAGCCTGCCCACCCTTGCCCGCACTGCAGCCATTGGAGGGTTCATTGTCATCGGCACCGCACATTACTTTAGAGGGCGGATCCAGGATGGCATCAAGCAGGCTGAGTACTACCAAGAAAGTCTGAGAATACTGAGAGAAAACAGAGGCAAGAAAATGAAATGTTGAATTTATTGTTATTGGTCATTTGTCATTACCATCATTGTCATCTTATTATCTTCATCACTCTGAATTGCAAGCTTTATGTTTTTATCTTTGGAGAACAACCATTTACATTTACAAGACAATTCCTTGCAATAGGGCAGTAACAGTAGCAGGTGTTGGTTAGTGTCTGAGTTATGCCTGTGGGTGAGGCCAAGGCTGGACTTAAATGCTGTCTTACATTTTTATCTTCCTCATCTTTTTCCCTCCCACAATAACAACAAGTCATATCACATAAAATTAATTTATTGTTTTCACAATCCTAATTTCTATGTTATTAACTTGGACACCATGCTTCAATTTATAGAAAAAAAAAAGATAAGTAAAAATAATCATAATATGCAAACTATTATTGGCTGAACCAGACTTGTACAGAGAATTTGTGAAAAAAAAGTTGTCCGAATTTATATATAATTCAAAGCATTTTACTCACCTTTAACATTATGTGATATAAAATTTTATTGTACCATGTAGTGACTGGAAGGTACATAGTGTATCATTTCTAGTGTTGAGGTACAGCATAACTTTGAGTCTTCCTGGACAGGTGTTGCATACCTGATGGGCGAACCAATCAGGGACGGCAGACTGGACTTGGGCGACAACGTAAACAATTTTTGTACAGAGAAAGAGGCTCAGTTTCAGGTAAAGACAAGTAAAGCCTCCACGTTGTAGTGATCACTTGCTGATTACTAATCTTGTCATAAGATTATATGTAGTGCTGTGATTTCATTTGCTCAGTTGATCCCCACATCATCATCAAATGGTAAAGGCTTGTGAGTGTGTTGACAGCTATCCCTTAGTTAGTTAGCACAAACACTTACCAAAGCTGGAAAGCCACACTACTTGTAACCACACACACACACACACACACACACACACACACACACACACACACACACATATTCACAGAGAGAGAGGTATGTATATGTTGTAATTTTTGTTGGTCCTTGCAGGTTCCCCTCAAAGGGACCAAACAGGCAGGAACTTTATATCTTTGGGCTTCAAGGTCTGCTGCCCTCCAGCCTTGGAGTGTGGACCGTCTAGAGCTCAGCGTTGAGGAGCAGCCTGGAAAACGTATCCTGTTGAGGAAGCTCACACCTGTAGAGTAAGTAAAACATGACCATACAGGTTGCCTTCCTATGTACAACATTTATATTAGTGAGATGAGATGTGAATCTTGAATTGAATATCTAAAGAGAGCAGAGATCCATGAGTAGGACTGAGTTGGAATTTATCTGTTGGGCACTCAAGACTTTAGAGATCAGAAATATGATCAACACCATAAAAGATTGCAAATAATTATAATGTAGAATAAATTCTGAAATCCTGGGAATCCCATGAAAAGCATTTTATAGTTTTGAGTTCTTGGTAAAACAGAAACATGTTGAACCTTTCCTTACACTACTTGTAGTTTACAGAAAGTTTTTGATGACATATTTGTCAACATATGTAATTTTTCTATTTTTTCCAGAAAGGAAACCTTTATAGGTGTCAGCAGTGTTGATCCCACTGACAGCCACACAGACCATCACCAGCCATAGCACACCATACATACAAACACAATACTACAAGGAAGTGGAAAAATGGATGAGGATAAAATATCATCCCATGCTGAGCTGAAGAAGTGTTTTCAAGAGGCAGTGAGTCATCTGTTGGAAGGCGATCCACTCCTGTCTGATCTCCATCCACAAGTCACTCTTGAAGAGGTAAGACTGGTTACTTACCTCTTAGGAGAGAATGATGGCCTTCATCTTCTTCACCCTCAGAATTACCATCTGTTCATATTCCAATGTTCATTTGATGCATTCCATGTGAGAACACAATCATACATGAAGGAGGAGAAATCAAGTAATAGAATGGTCACAGTTTCCAATCTTTCAACATTTCGAGAAATATTCTCATAATTCTAATTGATCAAGTTTTCATTAACATTTTTGGATTGGCTATTGTGATGAATACAGTACAGTAAGACCTACAGTGTTTGGTAATTACTACCCTTGTTCTATTTACGGTAAGAAAAATTAACAGATACGGTGTCGCGGAAAATGTCTTCCAGTAAGACTTTTATAGGAATTATTCTGCATGCATGAGCGATAAAATTGTTGTTCAAACATTGCAACTATAGATATAACTGTTGTTCCTTTTCCATCACATGCTTTCATATATGTCCCTTGTAAAAATGAGAAATATGAGTAATTATGAAAACACATTTTCCACATGCTAGTATGCTATTTCTCGCTCACTAATCTGGCTTGTTCACTAAATTTTTTTTCAACACACTTCATAGATATCAGAGCAACAACATTTGTCATTATAAACCCATACACAAACTGTTTGGGAATTGGAGAACTGTTTGGGAGTCGGAGCAGCAGATTAGTAAGTAAGAAATGGCATAATAACATGTTTTAATAATTACTCATATTTCTCATTTTTACAAGGGAAATATGTGGAAGCATGTGATGGAAAAAGAAGAACAATAATTATATTTACATTGTACTGTAGTGCCACTGCGCTGCGCAGCCACCACAACAATCAGTCTCTTCCCGCAGTTCTCCATTGAACACTAATGAAATCCTGTTTTTTGTGGATATTATTATTATGATGCACAGTATTGCACCCATAATGGCCCCAAAATGCAGCATTTTACATTTTTTATATGACTATTTTCATGTATTTTAATGTCTGTAGGGGTGACTTTCAACTTGCCATTCGGTATACAGTAATTTTGATTTGCAGTAAGGTTTTCAGGAACACATATGTACCGTATAAAGAAGACTTACTGTACATACATTTGAGTTTACTGAAGTACAGGTGTTGTGCCTTACTTAATCATTAATTCTTTCTTAGACAATGTGTAGCAGTACTTGTGTCAGTATCTGATCTTTACCATTATTGTGCTATTTGACCTGTAGGTGAGAGTGCTGAATGAACTAGAGCATGGTCGTGCCATGAAGGTATACGTGGAGAGGGCTGATGGTGGCTTGTGGGGTGTGGTGGTGCCCCGGGAGGCTACTGTGCATGACCTGAAAGTGGCACTCAGAAAGCATGTTGCTCTTGCATTGGTAAGCAGATGTGTATTTACCTAGTTGTATTATACAGGGTTTTTTTTTTTTTTCTTCTTGTGTGTGTGTGTGTGTGTGTGTGAATACCAGGTTTAGCATTGATGGTTCTTCCTCTCCTCTGAGCCTAGTGAATTCCTTTACCCATTGGTCCAGTGTGTTCTTCATGACTATTTGCAACATTTCTTCACTCCACGATCCTTCATTTCCACTCCCTTTCATTTCTTTCCCTTTTGCAGTTAAAGTCTCCTACTAGTAATGCTTTCGTTTCCTTCCTTATCATGTCATCCAGGCATTTTAACACCTTCTGCATTACTTTATATTCTTCCAACTTTCACATATTTGTTTTTGGTGGCACATAGGTTACTACAATTTTCCTCCTTTCTTTTCCATTGGTTCTAATTGTTATACCAATTACTTCTGCCGTATTGCACTCCCTCTACAAAGATGTCTTTTTTGCACCATTATAATACCCCTCCTGTTCCTTTTCCTTTCTATCTTTCCTCCATATTTTATATCCTTCTTGCTGGAAATTTATATGGATCTTCCTTTAATTTTGTCTGTGCCATACAGAATACATCTGGTTTATGAATACTTAAATAATCCTTTATTTCTAGAGGATAGCAACTCGTCCACATTAGTATATGTTACTTTTAATTTGTTGGTCTTTTCATCACTTGTACCTCTTCTTCCTGCTGCTGTAGTTTCTCTACCTCCTCTTCCTTCTCCTGAATAAACTGCCTTTTCAGTCTCATGTCTAACACCCTCCAGTAAAATTTCTTCTTCTCATTCTCTGTCCTCTTTAAGTGTGTGTGCGTTTACCTACATGTGCTTTATGGGAAAAAGAGCTCCAGTTGTGCTGACACATCTCCAAATCTCTTAATGTACAACCTGCCCTTGAATTTATGAATACTTATCTAGACTGTTTCATGCATCTTTTTTCACTGTTTTTTCATAGGGTCGTCAAGGTGTGAGGAAAACAATAAGCTGGAAGTATATTTGGAGGAACTACTGGTTGGCTTCAGATGGAGAGTGCTTGAAGAATGACAATGGAAGACTTCTAGATATAGGAGTGAGACACAAGTCTTCTCTCAGCTTCATAAAGCGGCTCAGGGAAAGAGGTACAAAACAGCTCAACAGAGGTGGTAAGTGATTAGTGATAGTTGTACATGTAATGAATTTGTTAATAATCAAGTAATGGAAAAACAAATCACCATTTCTAAATGTCCTCCAGTACATAAGAGGTTTGTTTTCCTCATTTGTAGCAGCTTGAGTGTCTGCAGTAAGTACAGTTACTCTGTACATTGAAAGTTTGCACAAAATATATAAGTGTAAATGTGAGAACTGGTTTCTTAAGCTGAATTTCAAAGAAGTGTGGAAAAATTTACTGTGCCGTGGCTTCAGAAGTACCGAGTTAATTCTTACAGATATATTGGCAGGAAAAGACACTGGTGTCATTTATGCACTTGCACTTCTTCCATCACTTCCGAAATTCCCAAAAGGAGTAAGAAAACAAATCATATTCAGAAATCAGATGTGCTTTTTAATGTAAAATTTACTAGTACCATTCATTATATATCACAAGTAATTATCCTACACAAGAAACGAAACAAACTATGCATACATACTATATATATATATATATTTTATTAAAGTCTACAGCAGTAACTGCATTATTGAGTTTATAAGAAGTTTTCTCTATCCTCCGGATGAGAGAATGAAAGGTTTACCGAGTTTAGGAGATTTCCAAAGTCCATTAGAATTCTCTTTTAGTAGCAGGTGGGGGTGTTGTTTGCCTTTTTCTCAAGATATCTTTCGGTCTCTCTTGGACCATCTTCAGGAGAGGAGTGAAGAACGTGGGTCGGTGGCGCTGCTTATCTGCGCCATACCCGCCGACGGAGTCCGTCCTACGTTCACTCCTGGCGCAGATAAGCAGCGCCACCGACCCACGTTCTTCACTCCTCTCCTGAAGATGGTCCAAGAGAGACCGAAAGATATCTTGAGAAAAAGGCAAACAACACCCCCACCTGCTACTAAAAGAGAATTCTAATGGACTTTGGAAATCTCCTAAACTCGGTAAACCTTTCATTCTCTCATCCGGAGGATAGAGAAAACCTCTTATAAACTCAATAATGCAGTTACTGCTGTAGACTTTAATAAAATAATATTAATTATCAGATGAAGAATGGACAATATGTTCATTATAGTGACAAAAATATGGTACTGTACATAACAATTTGTCTTGATTAATAACTAAGATGCTTTGGTACTTTGACTATTTACAAGTGTGTACAATCTCAACTGTAGTTCAAAAAAGTACTATTTCAAAATATATAAGCTGAAAGAAAATAGAACTATATTTGTCTAGGAATACACTACTTAAGTTTGTCAAGTCCACTTCAACTCTATTTACTCTACAGTCTCCTCTTCTTGCATGAACAGTGTCTGTCTCAATTCATCATGGAGGTTTCTTGCATAATTTATTTGCTGAGCCACCTGTTTGAGAAAGAATTGTTAGTGTACCAGTGCAGTGTTCTGCCTCAATTCTGGAAGTCTAGAAGCATATCTACTCTTGTCCAGAGTGCCTTTTTTATATATATATATATATATATATATATATATATATATATATATATATACAAAGTGGGCTTTTTCATGGGAATTTATGGGCTAAAGGAGACCACCTAATGGAGGCCTCCTATCTGAAAGCCCACCCATAGAGGGCCATTACCCCGAGTGGACGCCCATCCTCCACTCAGACCGTAGTCAGTATTCGAACCCATGCACTCGGGGATCCCAAGGCCCCCAGAGCGCAAGCGGTTCCACTGTACCACGGCGGCCCCCTGTAAAACTAACCAAATAAACTAACCCATCTATGTACTGTAAAACCAGGATACCAGTCCCACTTCCAGACAAGGAAACACACACACACACACACACACACATACACTTCAAGGACACTCTTGTATCTCAAGAAATAATTCAAGGTGTTAATTCCAAAACAGCTCCATCTCTTTTCTTAAAACAGAGGAATGAGTGAGTTGAAGTTCAAGAGTGTTCAATTCTTGTATATTTTTATATTACTCTGGTTTAGCTATTGGTAGGTGCATGAATCTTTCTATATTACTCTGGTTTAGCTATTGGTACGTGCATGAATCTTTCCAGTTTGTCACAATGTCTTACCTTGTGAGCAATTTCCTGGGAATCGCAGCGAACTTTAGGTCGTTTATAGGCCAAGTCTGAGGGACGTGGAATAATGTGGCCTTCTGGCCACTCTGCTTTTAGGGTGAGCTCAATATAGTGTTTGCGCTCAATCTCGGACTCATCCCCTTGCAGAATGACAGGCTTGCAGTGGTAAAGGTCCCTGGGAATAACCCAAAACCAGTAATCAATACAGTATATACAGTACTTAAAACACGGTACTGTTAAAGTTCCTTCAACTGATACATTGTAATTCAGTTGTAGTAAAATCAGTTTTAAAAAGAAGAAACAAAATGTTCCAAAATTTAAATGATTATCTGAAACTTTAAATGCACTTTTCTTTTTCTCTAAAATTATCCATAAAATTCCCTTTTATCTTCAAGGCCCAAGGTAAGATTAATGGCAAGCAGTTACTATGAAATATGATCCAACAATGGTCATTTATATTTAGGATAAACTAATTGTGAATGGCTTGTGTCAGTGGATGTAATACCTGTAGGGCACATTGAGCACTGGTGTTGGGGGCAGGGCCGGGTCACTCTGGCTGAACACTCGCACTTGCTGGCTGGATATCAATACCTTCATGTCTCCTTCACCTTCACGCAGCACATCATACCCAAGGAAGCTAAAAAGAAATTATACTTAAGAGAGCAATTTTACACCACTTCATCACACTATATCATGGGGAAAACCCCTACTAATAGATTAGCTGACACACACACACACACACACTTTTTTGTGGTTATAGACTCACATTTCATTTTCATCGTGGTCAAAGGAAAGCAGCAACTCTTGTCCCTCTGCTTGGTTCAGGTTGTATCTTGGAATCAAACCATTCAAGCCAACCACCAGCCGGGGTTTCCGGATGCGATTTGGCATCTTCTGTAGAGGACTAAACACCACAAACATACCACCATTCAAGTTAATATCACTTTGCCAGCATTACAGTATTATTCTATCAATTCTTTCAATCTATACATACTATTAGTTCATGCATTTTCCTTTCAGTCCACAGCCATGTTCATTTTCAAGAACTTCATACTCGTGAAATCCCTTTTAAAATTTGTTTAAGTCTTGGCTACAAGAAAAAGAATAGTAAGTTAATGAAAATGATCCAGCCTTACTTCTTGCTTGAATCTCGAACAGCAAGAGAAGTGCTGCTTGCCAGGTCCAGTAAGCCAATGGCTGGCTTGGTAACGGTGCCCACCACTCCTTTAGCCAATCCTGAGATGAAGCCCTGCAAAAAGTGAAGAGTCATATGTAAGACTCACATGCATGTACTCCATTTGTAGCACAAAGTACATCTGGGTCTCAGAAACTATACCTTCCTACTACAAAATTTTCAGGTTTATTAATTTTCCCATTATATAAACAAAATTCTGGAATGAGCAAAATGAAGAGTAGTTACAGTAATAGTCAGCAACAACTCATCAGCTGGATAAAAACTCAAAATTGTCCACTAAACATCAATCATTAAAAATGAACAAGATTCAGTAAATGCCATGACAAACAAAAATAAATGGATGAAATTAACTGAAAATATAAGAGAAAGTAATATTATAAAGCACTAACGGGCAAACCCTCCTGTGTGGCACCAGTGTAGGACTGAGACACAATGCTTGTCAGGCCACCATACAGTCCCAGGCCAAATCCTTTGAGGCCTGCCATGATGTGGTCCGTACTGTGAGCCGTCTGTATCAACCTTAGCTTCTGACGGTGTTCCTCGTGCTTGTCATCCATTGTCACGTGACCCACTGCATCCGATAGAGAGCCTAAGAAGAGGACAAAGATAAGTTTTGGATCCAAAGTAATGTTGCATTTCCTATTCAACTCATAATAACGACACAGCCTACACTACGTACTATTCACCACACACTCACAAGTCAGGGCTATGCATTAGTGTTGTATATCTGGTAATAGCAACTGATACTGGCAGTAAAGTAATGGAGAATGCAACAGACAATGTAGCTGACACAGTTAATGGGTCTGACTGTCACTCATAATAAAGGAGTTAGGGTGTTGGGAGTTTAGAAGATAATTGATGAATGGAAAGAAAGTGGGTAACAGGACAGAATCCTGAGAACACTGTTAACAGATTTAGAAGAACAATGACTGTCTATTCTGTCAATTAGTATTTTCTTATGGAGTATGTATAATTATTATCAAAGTTTATTATTTAGGAATCTCAAATTTGGGAGTCGTCATAGATTTAGTGACTTATAATTTAAATATTTAGCTTAGGAATCAAAACAAATGCACACCAATCAAAATTTTCACACAATTTACAAGACAAGTCAAGACCAAAAGAAAACAGCATTATAAAAATATGAAAACATAACTAAAATAAGATACAGTATATATATTAGCTTTCACAAAGCAAATAAGCCCTCATAGAAATTTTTATATATGAAGATATAATGCGAAAATAATAGAAATACTAATCAAAGAACAGTACAAATTTTTATATGATGCTGTTTTCCTAAGTCCATTTTCCCATAGTTCAGGTGTTGATCACTCCAAATCAGTAATATCAAAGCATTACATTGCTCACATCACAGGTTAACAACACAGGTGCTGGCAAGTCAAACTGGCACAGAACAGTGACTTAAATACAGAAATAATTTTGTTATGTTCACTCTCCTAAGGAAGCAGCAATGTTTATCCTGTGTTGAATCATACAGGCAATGAATGACCTTCCTATCTGCCAATAACAGTGAATGCACAGCCACTAATAATGTTTTATATGTACATACAAACATGAATGTGATGATGAGACAATGACTGACAAAGCTAAGAGTTGGTAGACACTCATACCTCACTAGTATGGACCTTCCTTTAATGGATTTAGGAAGCAGCAGACAAAATGTGGAGCAGCTGACTCAATATGAAAGTCTTGTGCGCTACAGATGGAGTCACAGCAACACTGGACACTTACCAAGACAAATGACATAAACAAGTTGAATCTTAATTTGTCATAATATTGAAATTGGAATATCACATACTAACATCACCAATCTTTTAAGACCTGCTGTCCCTACACTGTTGGTATTGAGTAACAGGTGGTGGTGGTGGTGGTGGCAGAAGCATCAAAAGCTTACCCGTCACCTTTGCGGTGGAGTTGGCCATGCCATGCGTCACATTCCACACAAGGCCACCCACTGAGCCTTCATGGACCAGCTCACTCACGCCCTCGCTTACATCGGCCAAGAAGCCGGAGGGATTACCTAAGAAATCTGTGGAGCCCAAGATCTTCATTGCCTGTGACTTCAGTTCCTGGATGGAAGAAACACCTCAATAGTTAGACAAAACAAGGGAAGAACAATCTTTGTGGTCTGAGAGATGCGGGCTTTCCAGGACTGCACTATGTATGAAAATATATACTGTAACCTCGGTATTTGTTGACGGTTTACACCAGAAGATTTACACTGCTGTATTAAAGGCAAGGGTGCTGTATCACATTTGTCAATAATTAATTAATGTGGGAAATGATAGCATGGATTCTATCATAACACCAGTTTCTATGTGCTTTTATTGAAGCCTGTATTCAAAAATGCTTTGCTCTCTCATCACAACTAACTTGAAAGGCCAAGGAAATGATTTGCCAGGTTCTTAAGTCTGTTTCTCCTGTTGATAATGAAAAAAATATGCCAAACTCAATAAAATAAAAAATACTAATAAATAAAACTAGTAGAACTTCAACTAGAGAGTTTTCAAAGCAGCCAAGATGCCACAAGAAGTGTTTCAGAATACAGACTTGTGACACAAAACAGAAACTAGAAGATACCTATGCTTCCCTCTCATATTCACCATCAGAATAATGTTTTGTTTTCTATGATGGCTACAATACGAGAACAGCCACTTCGTGCCATTAAGATGCTGCTGTGTCAATGATGATAAGACATTCAGAAAAGAGCATCAGCAAGTTTACCTCCTTGTAGTGCTTGGTGATGCAGTCAAGAAGAAAGCGCGAGGTTTCAAAGGGATGCCGTCGAACAAAAGGCTCCAAGTTGACACTCGCATGCTCAAATCTGACAAGTGTGAGTCCCATCTTCCTCTTGATGTTCTTTAATTCAGAGCTCAGTTTCTTGGAGGTTAGGACACTCAGACGTACTTGCTTTAGCTGGAGCTCCAGGATAGTGAAGTAGTACCTATGGGCCAGGCAAGAAGTAACAAATAGAATAATAAGATCTTTTAATGAAGTGTCAATTTGCGGTAAAGTTAAACTGAATGTTGTACAGTCATAAGATATTTAACAAAGTACAAAAAAGAATATACAAAGATACCAAGTAATAATTTATGTGACTACTCAGAGAATGTTATTAACAGCACCAATCCCATTTTGAAAACATTGTATTTTCAGTAAAATATTTGCATTTTGGTGGTTGAACTTGAATGAGGAGACAATCATAACTTTTGAATTCACTTGGAAGTTTTTAGTTTTTTTTTCTGAGTACAGTAACAATAATGATGATGTCCTGACCTGGTGGCATTAGCAGAGGTGGCAGCAGCGAGCATCCTCCTCATGTCGTACTGCCGCTCCTCCACCTTCTCCAGCTCAGAGTCTGACTGGTCATACCCTGCCAACACCAACAGCTTGAACACCAGACTCTCCTCCAAGGTCAGGGTCAAGTTCTTCATAGTCAGGTTCATATTCTGTCAATAATAACAGTGAAAAGTTACAACAAATACATTGGACATTGAGGTTGAAAATATATGGTGGAGGGTGGCCTGGAGAAGTATACATTAAAGACTTACAAGAAATAAACACATCTATTATGAGGAGCCCTGCGTTGGAAGGGCCATTAACTCCATTCAGCCAAAATGAGCTGAAAGACGACCTTTATGGTATGAATGCTATTATAGCTAGTGTATGTTGGTGCATCATGCCAACACTTACTTTGAATATATAAGAATTAGTACAGGAAGACAAGAGCTGATGAGCAGTGAGGTAGATCGCTGGCAGGTACCGAGTCTCGTCATTCTTGCTCTGTGGTGTGACGTACAGCACTATGGGACACTGGGCTCCTAGAAGCTGATTGTCCACCTGTTGGAAGGGAACAATGAGAAACTGACTAACTCTGACCACCTTGTACTGTACAATGTTTGCTTGCCATCCTTTTCTACAAACATTACCACAAGTTTGGCATTCACCAAACATAACTGGTACTACTCTGTCTTGAAAACTTATACCTTCATCAATATAAGAAAATACAAAGACAAGACATGTGATTATTAGGATGAAATAATGATATTAAATATTCAATCCAGGATACATGCTTGACATCCTGTACACCTGACTTACCTGGATGTCTCTAACACTACAGTCTATGGTGCGCTGGAGGGGAGAGCTTTGGTACTGGAACACTATGTCAGTTAGCTTGGCATAAATCAACTCCTCAGGAGGTGATTGTTGGATGAGGGACAGGCCGATGCCTCCCTGTAGCTTCAGCTGGAGCTGAGACCAGAGATATAATAAGGAAGAATGAGAAGCAAAGAGGATTGGTGAAGCTCAGCAAAAATGTTAGTGTTTCTTGATTTATTTTTGGCTACACTACTTCAGTCTAAAGATATATTTCTTTGTCTTGTAAGCAATATCACTCAAATCACCATAATTAAAACATCAATTTTCCAAAACATTCTTTTCAAATAAAAGATAATGATTAATAATAAAAATAATAGTATTAATAATAATAATAATAATAATAATAATAATTGAGATCAGAGCACTCACCTCCACTTCATGTAACCCTGACTCATCCTTGGTCTGCTGAGAGGCAGCACTTGTCTTCTTTATGGTGGTGGTTCCTCCCTCATCCACCAGGCTCACCCAGTCTCCACTCTCAGTACGAGCCACTGCCGATGCTCCCTGAGTTAAACACATTCATTACTATTCTATTCTATTTTTTGTCCTGCTCTTTGTGTTCAAGTTACTTTCTATACTATCTGGAATTGAGCAAGAGTGGAAAATAGAGCAATTTTAATGTTATATACATATCTTCAGTATTTCTCATAAACAGTGAGGTACTCAACACAAGAAGGGTATTACGTATATGTTTAGTTCCTGCCGTGCATGTGGCAGGCAGGACCTCAACTCTCACCTTGCTATGGACGTCAGTAATCTGCAGGATTCTCGTGGGACCGTCTGTGTCGACCTTCACAGACAGCATCCCAGTGGACCCCTGGCCTGGTGGCACCCCATTGGCCAGGGTGTCGTACTGTACCAGCTGTGGTGGACCCAGCACCACATCATTCCCTGAACAAAACCATCATTAATAAGACTGTTCTTCTGTAAAATTTGATAAACAATTGAACACATCCACAACTGTACACACACACACACACACACACACAACACCTACACAGTACCACATTTAATCGTCTGTCTTTTGTAAGGAGATTATTGTCATTAGCCACTACCAACCTAACCTGGCCTTAGTGCCGGTATGTATGTACCTATGGACAATTAGCTTCATTGGACCGATGTTACCCTTTTCAGTTCATAATACTGAGATATGAGAGTACTACTACACTAAAAAAAATAACAAGTTTCTGTGGATATTACTAGAGGTGAAAATACAGATAATTCTAAGTAAAATTAATATTATTTGTACTCATACATGCATTTTTTGTCTTTGTTAAGATGTGGCATGAAATTGAAGGGGTGGTGGGTGGGATGGTAGATACAATGGCCAGGCTGGGGGAGATTCCTATGAAGGAGAGTAGTGGAAAGGATGATAGTGTACAGACTACATGTGAGTTCTTCTGATGCAAGGGATGCAAGACACCAATCTCCAGTAAACAAAGTGAAAATGTATTGAAAGATACAGAAAAGCATAGGGGGAGAGAGAGAGAGAGAGAGAGAGAGAGAGAGAGAGAGAGAGAGAGAGAAAAGAATGAAAGGTTTAGAACAGGTATGGAGAGGAAAAGTTGAGTTGAGTTGAGAGTTGGAAACATTCTTAGGGACAGGTGTTAGATATGCTAATAGAGAAACATATGTACATACAGCGACTTTTTGAACTAAACACACGAGTTAATTGATACATGAAGTACGTAAGCCGTGTCCAGGGAATGACAAACAACAAAAGACTCAAGAAGGGTAAGCTGGTGACCAAGGCTATGTGATGCTCTCTGTCATGCAGCGATCATGGCCGTCCTCTACAGAAGCTGAGGAGCCATCCAAGGTGGTTAGCTGCTGCTGCTGCTGCTGCTGCTATGTACACTGGGTGAGTTAATAGTTTACAAGTGAGTGTGAGGCATGGGTAGGTGTGCCTTCTAACAACAGGAATACATACACAGTTGCCAAGATCCCCCAGAATGAGATCCTGGAAGTGCAAAAGACACTATTTTAACATATTGTCTACTTCTGTCCAATTATGAAAAACATTACACATGGGTGAGTAATTCTTTTAAAAGTTTCATCCCTAATAAAAAATTAAATGAAAATGAGAATAAAATAAAAACAAAGAGAACTAGATAAAATGAACAAATTATAAAACACAAAATTTCTTTCTCAGTTACATGTCTCCAGCACTGATTCACAATAAGCATTCCATACTAACAAAACCAACAACAAAAATAATTCTACCTTAACTAACAGGCATTAACAGAGATGCCACTACACCTTGAGAGGAGGGAGGAGGAGGGGGGATTGGGGACCACAGTACCCTCCCGAGTTTCACGCTACCCATCTGAGTTTCGCACTCCTTGAGTTTCACGCTTAGTCCTAAATTCTTACCATCCCAAGTTTCGCGCATTATCACCCCGAGTTTTGTGCTGCTTTGACAAGTATCAGTTGCACATTTCATGTCAGATCACAAAAAAATACAAACTTTCTAACTCCACCCAGTACTTAGTACTTTATTGCATTTCCTTTTTTTCTTTAGTACATTTTTGAACTCTTATCAGCTAAACTTTGAAGTGTCTCAGGCTTGAACTCTTCCCAACATTTGCAAAGCTCTTTCCAGCTTTCCTGCTGTTGTTGCTGGAAAGGATGATGATGATGATGATCTGGTTGTGTATGATAAAGTAGCCCCCGAAGATTTGGGCAACGGATTTGAAGGCTTCACACTAGCAGACCATGCTTCAGAGTGAGGCTATAAAATGTTAATATTCTTATCATTTCTTTTCTCTTTTTTTCTTTTCAATAAAGTATGTATCCCAGTTTTTTTGTATTTACAAGAACATTCTTCACTGAAATTGCAGCACAACCATCAATTTAAAGGTATGTATTTTGAGACAAGGGAGTAGTGGGGAAATAAAGTCAGCTTCCTCACGAGCCAGAATGAATAAGCGCTTTTTCATTGTTTTCAATACCCCAAGTTTCGCGATCCTTGAGTTTAGCGCTATACCTTAGGAAGAAAGTAAGCGCGAAACTCAGGAGGGTACTGTAGTGAGTGACTGCTACTAATGTAAGTGTTATAAGTGCAGCTGGGGAGAGAAGATAACTAGATAATTAGATTAGAAGTGTTAGAAAGGAAAGATGCAGCAAGAGTGAAACAGACATACTTTAAAGGTTCAACAAAGACCGACACCATGAAATAGAGAGAACAAGAAAGTATGGTGTGGAGTGGATGAGAGAAGCAAGGTGTGGCCAATACCTCCCCACAGCACCCACCACTGCCACCACACCACCATCATGCAGGGATCAGCTCAACAGTAAAACGTCTACCAGTCATCCAAAGTAACCAGCTTTCATGGAAGTGTGGCCATATACCGCGGCCACTTGTTTCAGTAGTCTGCCTCAAATCCCTACGTTTCACTCACTCAATACAGCTACATAATGCATGCAGTTCTGATCACCACAGTAAGGGAGGCCTATGTGGGTCTATTAGAATCAGTACACGGGAGGACTAAAAGAACGCAGCGATCCTTCCTCCTGCACCTCACCTGGGATGAGGCCAAGGAAGCCATCCTTAGCCTGGACAAACATGTTGACATGAATACAGCACAGCCGTCCATCCTCAGTGAAGCGCCACGTCTGAGTCAGCCGGCGCCGCTCATCTGGCTTGCGAAGCATCAGGGGTACGTACTCCGAGGGTTGCGGTGCACACCCAGCAATATCCAAGACCTGTGAGTGGGTTTTGAAAGGGTGTGTTTCAGTGAAGATAAGTTTATGCATACACATTCATGATTCTCAAGTCCTCAGCATTTCTCTCACCTCTCTTACTTCTCTTCTTTCTCTCTATTCTCCCTTCCCTATTCTGGCCACTGAGACACACTCCTCTTCACAAGCACAGAAGAACACAACATCCACAATGACTGACAATAGGAGAGCAAGACATGGCAAGAGACAGAGGACAAGTACCAGTGAAGCAGCATTGTTGGCAGCCTTCCTACTGGTGGGGTCATGGGGTGGTGATGAGCCTTCATGTTGCAGTCTGCCTGTGGAGGTCATTCGCCACAGCTGAGACCGCCTGCCATTCTCCTTCCTAGAGAGTTTCACCATTGTTCCCTCTGGCACATCTAGCACCAACTGCTGGCACTCCAAAGCACTCGGGTCAAAGGTTACATTGTCCTCTTCTCCACTGTTGCTGCCGCTAGCACTGTGTGATGAAGCAAGAATACCACTTCTATTAACCTCTACTCTCACCTGGCCAGAGAACATACATACTAGGATATTGTTTGTTTATTACTCAGTATTCCATTCAATTCGTCAAATCTGTCTCCATCCCAGGCTGACATCACCACATAGTCAAGGAGAATAGTCAAGATGAGGTGTGGGTACCTCACTCAGCCACTATCACACTCACATTCACAATCAGAGTTATGATCATTTCCTAACATTTATCCTTTTGACTTCCACTGTACTAAAAGGGGAGTAATAGTCAAAAGTTAAATGAAAAATAAATGCAAAAAAAGTAAAAAGAGAAAGAAGGAAAGCTGAAAGAATGATGCTGGCAAAAGCAGAATACCTCAGGCTGCCTCTTATTGGTTTATTCAAAGACTTCTGACCTCCACCACACCAGTCTGACACTTGTGCCATAACAAGTGGTTACTAATACCTCCACACTCCTTACTCCATACATTTCCAGAAGACAAGTCTATGCATGTCAAATTCAAATATAAAACATGTAGTTGGTCATGCCATAAAACATGGTGACATGGTGACCAGCCACACACTTTTAAATCCCTTCATTTTCAAGATAAAAAGCTCTGCATGCCCAAGTGTCAATCTGAAAACATTTACTTTAGTGACTGCTAGTTTTGTACTTTTAAAAGCAAAATATCTGAAAAAATACAAGAGGCAAACCACTACAAGACAAAGGATGAATGAGGCGAGGCAAAATGTAGGTGTCAACTCTCTAATCTATAAGCTAAATGATTTACCAAGATTTTCCCCGTTAAAAACTACTTTACCTTGAAAATACATAATGTTGGATAGCATATTTACTATGTGCTATTCTTTTTTTATTTCAGCTACATGAAATGGTAGTAATCATATATATATATATATATATATATATATATATATATATATATATATATATATATATATATATATATATATATATATATATATATATTGAAATTATTCTTGTAATGCATGGCCAAGTCATGCTGGGCCAAATCACAGCAGCCAGAACTGACAATATTGTTGCACATGGCCACACTGACCTGAGCTGCGCAGCCTGGCATCCTCACAGCAAGTGCTGGTGTCCCCAACTAATTCTGTGCAACATTCATCAAAGCAACCAACACAACACCTGAGGGTCAGAGCAGAGTGCTCATCACACAGGTGGTGTTGCCCTGCCCTGCCACTCCTGCCTGCACTGAGGCTGAAGTTAATGTGTTTCAGTTCACTCCACAAAACTAATAACCAATTGCAAAAAATCTTCATATTTGTGGTCACTGAGTGACATTTTTGCCAATCTTATCATCATTATCATCACCACTATTACTATTACGACAAGGAATTTTACAGCATTTCCTGAGCATCAATAAATACATACAATTCAATACTTCAATCATGATGACCTGTGATTCTATGTATAGCTGGAGCTAGATTTGAGAGGTAATACCTGCTGCTGACTTACAGTGTTACAGTGCCCAAATAACATGAAGAAGCACAAATCTAAAACAAGACCTGCTTCTTAACAACTGATTCATTAAAAGACTATAAATGAAACAACACTTTACAAACAAAAAAAGATTAATTAGCTGAAAATGGATTTTTGCCCATTAATTGTTGTTTATGAAAAATCAAATGGCAAACACAGTTTTCTCCAATTCAAAAATGTGAATAGAAGTTTTAAAAGGAGCAGATGTACACAACACTAATGCTAAAGCTGAAATGATCTAATTACCATCAAAGCAGCCTTGAAACCAACAATAAAGCAACCATGAAGAGTGTGTGTGTGTGTGTGTGTGTGTGTGTGTGTGTGTGTGTGTGTGTGTGTGTGTGTGTGTGTGTGTTTGTTCTTATCTAAATGACTTTAGAGATTGGATCAAGTTCATAATGTCTAGTTTTTAAAAGTTAATTGGTCATATTTATATTTACAGTTATGAATCCTTCTTGTACACACAACTTTATCAGTCACTGTAGTATTCTATTGAGACTGACCTCTGTGAACATCTTATCCTCTCCCACTTTGAGCTTGAACATCTCTTGTAAAATGTGACAAGAACTTACACACTAACATTTGTAAAGTGTGAGTGGGACAATGCACATGGCAATGGTGATGGTGATGGTGGTGAAGCAACCAAGGTTATTGGTGAGGCAGTTGGTACGGTAGTTAAAGGAGCTCAGCCACAGGAGGCAGAGGAGAAAGGGAGAGGCATTAGCAATGATTAGGGTGGTGGTGGTGGTGGTGGTGGTGGTGGTGGTGGTGATGTGGATAAGGGATGAGCTGCTGGTGATGGATTTTATAGCTTCCTTTCCTCTTCTCCCTGACACATTCTGCTCTCTATTTGTTTTCTTTTTTTACAAACATTTCTGTCTACTTAAGGCATGTCTGTGAAAGAATAGAGGCACGTGCTAAAGTCAAGCAAAGCCAGTGTGACCCTCTCTATCAAAGTCTGATGAGCATTGGCTGACTTGTTGTCACAGCCTGTCAGACACACACACGTTGTGTGTGTCTGAGTTTTTTCTTTCTTTTTTTATGTAGAAGGGAGGCGGTCTAGGGCAACAAAAATAAAACAAAATAGCCCACTGAAGTGCCGGTTCCTGGGAAAGTTTTACATCAAAAGCCAAAAGAATGGGATAAGTGTCTTGATACCTCTCTCTTGAAAGAGTTCAAGTCATAGGAAGAATGGTCGTCTATGGAAAGACGTAAAAAAGTGCAAGGTGGTATCTTCGGCATAGGAGTGGATAGTGCAAGAAGTTTGGTTTAGAAGATCATTGATGAATACTAGAAAGAGAGTGGGTGATAGGGCAGACCCTTGAGGAACACCACTATTAATAGATTTAGGGGAAGAACAGTGACCGTCTACCACAGCAGCAATAGAACGATCAGAAAGGAAACTTGAACTTGAAACTTGAAGTTGCAGAGAGAAGGATAGAAGCCATGGGAGGTTAGTTTGGAAATTAAAGTTTTGTGCCAGACTCTATCAAAAGCTTTTGATATGTCTAGGGCAACAGCAAAAGTTTCACCAAAATCTCTAAAAGAGGATGACCAAGACTCAGTAAGGAAAGCCAGAAGATCACCAGTAGAGCGGCCTTGATGGAAGCCATACTGGCTATCAGATAGAAGATTGTGAAGTGATAGATGTTTAAGAATCTTCTTGTTGAGAATAGATTAAAAAACTTGCAGAAGTTGATAGAGAAAAATGTGAGGGAGGGTGTCAAGACACTTAGGGTTGATACCTGAGGAGCAGTCCGACCTGGGGACATTTATGGTCCCCTCCCCAGAAGGGGACTACGAGGCTGGTGTAGGAGTCACCATATTATTAATTCGAATTTTGAGTGAAGGATGTGTGTGTAACCAGGTGTATGTAGTTTTGTGTGGAGGAAGAGGTTGTCTTTAGAGGGCAGGCTGTGACTACCCCCTTGTGTTATGAGACACAAAGGGAAACATTCAATGAGGTCACAGCTGGTTTTAATGAAAGCTCATAGCACCCCCCTGATCCAGTGCCTTAGACCTCACTGGGAGTAATTACCATTTCAGCAGGTGTCTACTGCCTCCTCCTGTGTGTGTGTGTGTGTGTGTGTGTGTGTGTGTGTGTGTGTGTGTGTGTGTGTGCTTGTGTGTCTGTGTCTTTGTGTGTGTCTGTGTCTTTGTGTGTGTCTGTGTCTGTGTGTGTGTGTGTGTGTGTGTGTGTGTGTAGCAACAATACAAACATTGAAACAAGGCAGAAAGTAAGTGGTGGAGGCAGCAGTGAAAATATAGAAGGCAGGAAACTAGGAAAGTACTTACATATGCAATGGCAACCTTCTTCAACAGGACAGAAAATACATGGTTAGTACATGTCACTTAGCAAGGCATAAGAACTTTAACAGTGAATGAGTGAGTGAAAGATGAGTTTGCATGTATGTATGTATCTGACAGTGGCCCTTTCTAAATATCAAAACATTCATCTTCCATCAGTACATTTTGCTTCCATCATTCTCTTTGTGCTTTCCACGCTTAAAGATAGTATACAGACAAAAAGTATGCTTAATAACTCCTATATGCACCATTCTTTCTATACCAAGTCACATTTTTTTAATATTCTTTTTTCCAGTAAGGCTCATACATCTTTCTTCTTTCATTGCAACCTGTATCATAGAATGTGTAGAAGTCTAGTTATTCAAGCAAAATACATGCAGTCTTCTCTCATGTTGTTGTCTATGATCCTCTATCATATCATTTAAAAAAATTCAATATTACATACATACATTCCTAATTCTCAGTTACAATAAACTTTTCTTCCTCAGGTAATAGACTTGCTTCCCTCTCAGAGATCACCACTGGTAACTAATAGTTCATGTCACTGTTTACCATGCATGTATGTATGTAAGAGACACAAGATGTAATATTCTGATTATTACAATGTGCTCATACGAGTACTTCATGTATAGCTGAGTTTCCTTCTTTGGATGGGCTAATCCTACAATTCCTTTTGTCTTACAGTGTCAATCTATTGCATCCTCAAGAGTGTCATGGATTGATCTAAATAGTAGTGGGAAGCTTTAAATACTCCTTCAAGACACAACATGTAAGCACTGTGAGGAGCAACATCATCAAAGCAGCGATATATAGTAAGCATGGCAATTAATGAGAATATTCAACAAGGCTGGTTCCATGGAGGAGAGCACAAAGCAAGCTTCAGTGTTGCAACAAAGGTTTCCATTTCAATTCACTTTTCTGGTTCAAATTACTCATCATTGGCACCCATATTCACTGTCTTGTTCACCACACACAGCTTGTTATTTAAAAATTTTCAAACTTCTTTAATAAAACATTATATCACAATGATCTTCATGTCTCACTTTCCAAAATGCATCATGCTTTACAAATGCTGTTGTTTGTTACACCAATTTAAATAAAACCAAAAATAACTTTTCCATTCTGACTTCAAGCCAAATATTGGCAATACATACATGAAAGTTTGACTAAAAGGAAAGCAATGCTATCTGAGCCTGAACCATGTTAATATTATATCTTAAATAATCCCCCTCTCCCACCACCACCATCACCATCACAACAATAAAGATAGAAAATAAATTAAAGGTGATAAATCTGAAGATAAATAACGAGTAATACCTATGTTGGAAAGCTTTTAACACAAAAAAAAGGTCAAAATATGATTAACTAATGTGTGTTTTGGAGAACACAGTGTAATGACACCACAAGCAAGAAAATTAAGGAAATGCACATGAGCAGTGATGGATGATGAAAAATACAAAGTGCATTTGGAAAAAAGTTAGATGGCAAAAAAGGGGAGAGTGGCAGACAAGAGGCACTAACTCTCTTACTTGCGGAAGGTGCCGGTGAGGGCAATGTAGATGAAGTTCTCGTAGGTCAACCTGGCACCCTCTCCAAGGATGTTCATGTTGTAGGTGACAGAGGTGCCGCCAGGCGCCACGCAGGTGAGGTAGGGCGGCAGGCACACTTCATCCCAAGCATATGCCACACAGGACCGAGGCTTCACCACTGCCCTCAGCCGTTCCTCCTGAGTGCCGGTCTGTGGCGGAGAAACACAAGCCTTGTCGTCCACATCAAAACAACACAAGGAAAGTAACAATGACACATGTCTCTCTCTCATTACAATGACAAAAATAAATCAAACCATTTGAACTTTTGAGTGCAAACTTTTACATCATTAAAATACCAGTGTGTCATGGGATGCTTTGATAACTTTTGTGTCATGTTTTGCACATTGTCTTACCTGAAAGAAGGTGATTGGGACCTCAGAGAAGTTATCAATACGAAACGGCGGCGGCAGCGTCTCAGCATCGGTGAACACAATGAAGAAGGTGGCATCACTCATGATCACCTCCACACGCAAGAAGAAACAGCGGCCGTCGTTATCTCTGTCCAGTGAATAATGATTATGTTATTCATCATACATTACCATCAACAATAACATTCTTTAAATTTAAATGAGTAATCACAGTAATACAGTAATTACAAATATTCAACATTACATATGGTTTGTAATATTGTTAATAATGAATACCTAATATTGAGGTAGAATGAGTCTATTTTCTCAATGAAGAAGCCACCAGACCAGTAACAGCCTGGCACGTCTCTCAAGCAGATACTGAGAAGCTGTTCTTTGTCGAGGCGTGGCCAGTGGAAGGGCAGCCAGCAGCCTGGGATGGCACGCAGCCATGTGGACTGGGCACAAGGATCACTCTGTGGACCATCATTAGTACCAACACATTAGTAGCAGGCAGCATACCAATATTCAAGCAAATCTACCATTAAAACTTCAAACTTTACCCATAATACAAAATATTATGGTACATACAAACTACAAGTAAAACTGAGACTAAAGTAGGGAATAAAAACAGTGAAAATATCTTACTCTACCTAAACACTGCCAGAGAAAAAGACAAATATCATTGGAAATCATCAGACCACAAGATAAAACCCTAACATGAAAGCTCAACATACACTATGGACTCTTCATACTTCATCCCCAGTACTCTCTTTGCATTTTATTTTAACTTTTATCTTTGTCAACATTGTTCAATTCAACATTACCGAAGCATGTTAAGCAAACTCACAAAGGTGGTGGTGAAGCTCTTCTGAGCAATAATAAGCTCGTGAGATGATCGATTTTCAATTTGGAATCTTGGAGAGAAGGTGACCATGTAGGTGTCCCTGTACCTGCCTCGGCCCGGCCTCACATCCACACCCACAATGTAAACAAGGTCAGGTCGATTGTCTGGTGGGCTGACTCTGAGCCGCCGCACCCAGGTGCCCTGCGTCAACGGCAACTTGTGGCAGTACTGCTCGGAGAGGGAAGTAAAGGGAAAACATCACTATTAACATTAATGTGACTAGTTATCATACTAGTGATAGTAGAAACACCATGGCTCATAAAAGAATTCAAATTTTGCTATTAAAGTGATTATTGCTACTATATTATAGGAAAAGATTGTGAATGAGTAGAATGTTTCAGAAGTGCTGCATGATATGTGAAATAGAAAGGCATTTGTAAAATGCAATGATTGGGTATGACTAGTTTAGATTTATGTGCACATGAGTAACAGTAATGTTTGGTTAAAGATAACTAATTTCCTTGAACAAAGGTGTAGTACAGTACAACCCACCTGTGCCTGTGAGCCGGGGTGAAGCTGGTTACCCACACGAGCCACCACCATCGGGTTAGCCTCCCGGTCACTGAAGGAAAACAGCAAAGGCGCAGCACACCGAGCTACCTCATGCTCACTATCCTGACCTGAAGCACACAATGGTAATGCTCAGACTTGTTACTGTGGCTCGGCAAAGATATTGACAGAGTAAATCCATCCAAACACACTCAAGCACTACATGAAGTACATGAAGTACCTACCGGCGGCATCAGTGCTGACTCCCTCCTGCCTGAAGATCAGCGGTAGACCTGTCTTGTTGATGAGCCAGTAGCTAGCATACACCACCACCTGGGGGGGGGGCAACACAAGCCACTCTATAATGTGTGTGTGTGTGTGTGTGTGTGTGTGGTGAGAAGACAATGAGGTGTAACAGTGTGTTTGTGTTGAACAGTAATATTGAGTGAGAAATTGTGAAGCAATAACTATCACAAATTGAACAAATAAATAAATAAATATAAATAACAATGATTTTGGACAATGAGATATATCTTCTGGCAAATTTGAGAATATAAGAAAATGCAATAAGTTTCTTGAATTAGACCTAACAATATTGAATACAGTTGAAGACAGGGGCCACCACCACCCACCTTGAGAGCCCCTCCATACTGTAGGTGGACCTTGATGTGTAGGTAGAGGAGACGCTTGTGGACATCCTGCAACTTGAGGGTGACGAGGTATGGGGAAGAGGAGGGATTCAGACAAATCTCCCCACAGGGACTTAGAGTGTCTGTCCACAAGATGAGGGTGACACTCTCTGCCGGATCAACGGAGTGGAGGCAGGCATCCTCTCCCGGCCTGATCCGACCCTTTGGAGTGCCGGGAATCTTTACCTCATAGTGGAGGTCGTAGGGAAGGAGGTTCACCATGGTAAGGGGACTCACCAGCATGATGGTGTGCCCTGGCTGAACCTGAACAAGCAGACAATCACTTGTTAATAACTGTTCTTTGTGACGGCAATACTGACATGACACACACGACACAGTTTGTACGAGAACACTATCATTCAAATGGCAATGATTGTGTTTTTCAATACTTCACTGGTTCAGCACTTGATGATGTGATGCACACCATTTCTGGCCTTTTACACAACACAAATACACAAGTTACTGATGCATCCAAAGCAAGACATGATGGCTGGAATTAACCATCACGACCACAATGCAAGATCACACACACACACCTGTCAATTTACATCCCATGTCCATTCCACAGTGAGCATCACCTAACCTTCCTGATACCTTTATTAACTTATTCAATACACTTTCTAAAACTTTCCCCACTCCACTTGTCAAGCTGCTACTCTCTCCTCACATTTCCTCTCCCCTTTCCTTCCACCACATAATGAAGGTAAAGTTTTAAAGGGAAAGTAACACAGCAAACGACTCACCCAGTGACTGAAGGGTGACACTTTTGGCCCTGGAGAGGACGGGTCAGCATCAGCAGGAAAGTTGTCCCTCTTCAGGTGGATACAAAATCTGCAGCATATGATAGTGTTAGCTTACCCTGTCAAACTGGTATAAAATTATGGAGTCCAGAAATATTCAGTTTATGTAGATTTCCCTGTTCCTGTCAAAGATCATGTTTTTCCTGCTGTTCACATGATTTTCTTTACATTTAGAAGAGCATCTATGAAAAAGTTAATATAAGAGATGGTTTAAAAGGAAAATATATCAAGCAATACCTCAATTATGTCTAAATAAAAGACTGAGAAGTGTTAACTAAAGGTGAACATGTTATTTTGTCAAAGAAAATCAAAACAGTATGTACACAAACACCCAAAAACACATCACTATAAGAGGCAGAGTACTGTTATACCACAAACTTGTACTACAGTTCACAATATCCATGCTAATCACATCAAGCTTCATTTGTGAGGAAAGCAGCAGCAGCAACCTCTACCAATGCAACTCTACATAGTGGTGGTTTGATGGTGTGCCTGACAAAAGGTCTTGGTGCTTCACACTCACTGCCTCCACGGCTTGACACTTTATATTGAAATGTGATATATACCATGCTTCAACATTAGTAGGAAGACGTTAATGAGGCAAATGAAGACTATGATTAGTAAACTCGGGAACTTCCTACTTGCTTCTATATTTCCAATTTCCTATGACTCAACTTTATTTAAGAGGGAGGTTTCAAGACATTTGTCCATGTTTTTTGGCTAATTCTTTTGAACTTTAAAGGAACAGCAAATTAATGGGCTTTTTTATTTTCATAGTAATTTTTTGCCCTTGGCCAGCTTACCATCTTACATAAACAATGAAAAAAGTCTTAAGTCTAAAGAAGCAAGTGAGGTGTAATCCATGCCAACCCAAAAACAAAATGTGTACAAAAGAAACAAAATTCTCACAACCTAAAACTGGGCATTTGAGCATTGATAGCTGCACACACTCTTGGCTCAGCCCCTTCCTGAGGTGCCCCTTGCCAGTGCAGAGCCTCCCTGCAGTACAGCCAGCTCACCCCTGCCGAGATGGCTGGCCGCACAAACAGCCCGGCCCACACGTACAGGAGAGGCACGGGGACGGTGCTTTTGGGACCAATGTGCAGGACTCTGGTGTCTGGCAGGGAGGGAGGGAGGGAGGGAGATACAGCAGTGTAACGTGCACACTACACAACAACACGCTCAATTGCAAATCATACTCAACACAAATACATGGATCAAAATAAATGGAAATGGACAACTAAAACATTCAACACACTACATACATATTTGCATTCTTAATTCATTGTCTTGGCTGCAATGAACTGTACCAAGCCAGCAAGCCAGCAACTTAATTCAGTAATAATGAAAATAATATGGAAAATAAAATGCTTACTGAATGAACATAGAGTGAAACACATTAATTGCAGCATCATTTTTTCAAACCTCTATTGCCTATGGCCTATTATTATTATTATCATTTTCTTCATTGGAAAATGGACTGAAACATTTTTCATCTGTATAAGCTTGACACCATTTATCTTCAATCAGAACATCAATAAGTAATTTCACTCTAATATTCACTAAAAGAAAAGTTAAATTATAAAAATAAATACTGGAAAATGTCAACATAAACATAAGTGCATTAATTTATATCCATGTGCATACTGTGATATATATATATATATATATATATATATATATATATATATATATATATATATATATATAAATTTCCCCCTAGATGCGTTTATCAACTTATCTCAGTCTGCCCCACAAATGTCTTCTCTTTTATGAACACTAACAGTTTGTTGCAAAGCTTTGATAGTGTAGATTTACACAAAAAAGACCGCTTATTGCCACACGGCAACCGTTGAGTACACAGCAAACCAAAGAAGGGAATGAGCAACACAGAGAAGCAGCACGGTGAGCAGCTCTCTACCTCCTCCTGATAGGATGCAGCAAGTCTCCGTTCTCACAAACTGTCACAAATAATCAGTTGATTCCAGTGCAGGAGTTAAACGGAGTGTGTGTGGCCTTTCATGTCAGTGTGACACAATGACATCATCACTGGATAGATGCTTTTGATAAAGACTGCAGGCTGTGTAACTACATAAATAAACCAAAAACATTTTGCATGCAGATGCTGAACATATGCACAGCATAGGGATTTACTGAGTAAACAGTCTATCAAGTATAACAAGAGATATTAAAAGTGAATAAAATGTGCTTACTTATTATCAACTATGTACTGTATAACAAAATCCTTTCTAGTGCCAAGTTTTTGCTCATCCGACTACTTAAAGAAAGAACTGAAAACACAAAACAGCAAAGGCTATGCATATAAACAACAGCATAAGATTATTATTGATCAAGACAAGCAGAGGAGTCAAGGAAACAGCCAAGGATTCCTTCCCTCCACACACCTAAAAGGAGGCTCCTTGTTGCTGTTGAGAGCACGACTCTGCCTCACACCTTCATCCAGACACCCAAGCCTCAGCAGGGTGGTACAAAATATAGGTTTGCTGGAAAAGCTAAATACACTTTTGGAGGAGTTAGGAACAGGTCGCGCATTAACCTGCAACTCCACAAACTTGAGAGGCACGGGGTAGGTGGCCCCGGGTGCAATACGCCTCGTCAGCTGTGCGGCGGCTGGAAGGTGTCAAGGTTAGTGTTCCACAGCCATTTTGGAATGGTCAACAATACAGTATTTGACAACGCCCCAAGAGGAGATGACTTACTGAGGGTAAAGCCTCACCTCCAAGTCTGATGGCAGAGTTCTCCAGACGCACATCAACGGGGCAGTGCAGGAGGTTGGTGAGCTGCAGAGCTGATCGCACCGTCACTAACTTCCGAGCAGAGCCGTCCAGTGTCACTGCTACTATTATCCGCGCATTTGGCAATTCACTGGTCTGAAGAAAAGCACAAATGTGTCTGCAAAACCATACTGCACAAGACAATACTTTAATTTCCTAAAAAAAACCTAAGAAAAATAGTATGCAACAACTAAACTAATATTCATTCAATCAGGCCATTCATCCATCCTCTATCCTTGCATATGTATGTATCTTTTATGCCAGAAAAGTGTGCCTTTGAAATAAGCATTAACACAGAAGACTTACTTGTGTGGGAGGTATTTGTGGGTCTGGTGAAGCCACTCTGAAGAACACCCCAACCTTATCCACCGTGACAGGCCCCACCTCCTGCCAGCCCTCCACGTGTACCAACAGCTGGTGCACCTTCAGCTCATGGGTGTCACGGTGCCTCTGCTTTCCTCGACCCTCAAATGAAAACGGAACAGTACAACCTGCCGAGACCTTCACCCACTCCCTCGCTGGTGTCTCTGCTGTGTCTGGGCTCTCAAGGTCCATCATGCTGAGAATTGTATGGAGGTCAGAAGATTAATGGCCAGAGTATGTACTACTTCAATCTCCACATAAGTTTCTGAAGCTGTATGGAAGTGACAAATAATAAACAGAATAAATATGAAAATGCTTCCCAGTACTGAAGGGGTTAATCATTGAAGGTTACAGCCACACCATAGCATCACACTGACAGACACCAAAACATACTGACACAATGCTAAGATATGTGGCTGACATTAATAAACCTTTCTCAGTGTTTTGAATAGAGGAATCAGTGTAATAGCAACCTAAAACTGACATAAACAAGCACAAATTCCACAATACTTTAAATACCAACACTGAGAAGTAACTACAATACAGAACACTAACAAATGTGAACAATGCTTACTTGTCAGGGGTGGTGGTCAGTGTGGCAAAGGAAAGATCACAGCCAGTGTCATTCTTCAGCCCAAAAGGAATGAATGGAGAGCGGCGGCGATAACCCTGAGGACTGACTAACGCCGTCTTGAATGCGTTACTACTGCCGCCACCACCACCACCACTGCTGCTGCTGCTGCTACTGCTGCCATCACCCTCTCCTCTATGTTCCTGCCCTGAAGTAATGCATGCCTCAACATCCAACCTGAAAAGGCCACAAAGAAAATATCTATGTAGTAAAATATACATCAACTGCAAGTCAAGATGGTTAACATTAAGAAAGGTGAAGTGAGGTGAGGTGAGGATGACAGAAGCTCAACTCCTCAACACTGTGACCAGATAACACAGACCTGTCTCTGTTGTAGTAGTCTTGCGTCCACGTAGACTTGACGGTGTGGCACAAGTCCAGCAGGGCATTGGTCAGGTTCATGTTGATGGTTTCCTCTGTAGTGATGGTCAGGGACAGTCGCTCACCACTCAGGTCTCTGGATAAGCCCTTGTTCCATTCTGCCTGACACCTGTGTGATACAGTTGTACCATGCTGCAGTGTCTGCCAATTAACCCACACACACACTTGCATACCTTTCCATGGATAATAGTTTGCAAACCTACTTCATTTCCCTCACCACAGATATTGGACAAAGTGTGAGCATATTTGTTGACACATGTTAAGTGAAGAGATAATCTGAAGCAATGCCAAGGCTAAAAAATCACATTACAATTGTCTTTGGTGACACTTTCAAGCTTCCTTCCTCACACCTGTCACCTGGATAGATACACAAGGCTACTAGTACTAGTGGTGGACATCAAGATGGCCATACAAAGAAATGAAACAGTTTTCAGAGTAGAGCAGAATGTCAAATGTTGCTCAGGTAGTGTCCATCAATCACAATAAGTGTCATACTCACAACCAAGGTTCAAGGAAAGGCTCCCAGCCAGACAGTGCCCTGTTGTAATAGTCCACAGAGAGAGAGCAGCCGGCAGTCCCCTTTCCAAGCCAATCCTATAACACAGTGAACCATTAGCACCTGTAGGCATGTATGGATCTGTCTGTATACAGTGGTACCTGGGTTATGTCCTCAATCCATTCCATGACACACACATATGGCAACCCAAGGAATACAGGTAAGGACAGTTGCATCAGTTGCTCCAGGTAATGGAAAATAACAAGCTAAAGGTTAGTTCACCGGCACAGTCAGCAGTGAAGGGAGAGGAAAGCCTAAGCTGATGGTGAACATTGATGATGATGGAAAACTTGTAAGATTCAAGATTGTAGGCATGGTAGCAAGGCTAGTCATTATTGCACAATGATGGTGTTCCCTGCAGGTGGTTACTGTGTCTGTCTGTCCTCACTCCCATGACAGCAGCAATGGACTCACCTGCTTCAGTCCCAGGTGGGCAAGGGACACCTCCAGCAGCGGGACATCACAGTCACCACAGTCGTCGATCACACAGATGTTCACACCTCCAGTTTTGATCTGTGTGTTATAATTCCACCTTCAATAAAACAGTAATTGTCACTATTTCTTGGTGCTTCAAACAGCCACCTACTATATCATTCCCATCCAAGACTGTATTTATTATTGTATCCATTACTTTCTGTGATCTTCAATTCACCAACAACGTACAGTAGAAGCAGGTCAGTGTAACCCTTTCAATGCTATCCGGCACATCTTTCCTTAATCACCACTCACTCTGAAACATCTTTACTTCTTCTATAGACACCTACAAATGCTGAATACTACTCTTGACAGTTAGCAGTTGGGGTGGTGAGAAAAACTGGTGATGAATCAGAATGCCTAACTTCACAGAGGCTGATGAATACTACCCCATTAATACCTCTATGGCATGGAAGTTGATGGCCTTCTCCTGGGTGGAGGGGGTGCTGGGGAGAGTGGGGGCAGGCAGTGGGTGGGCATTGTGTGTGAGCCAAAGAGCCGCATCATCCAGCCGGCCACCACACTCCTCCAGCGCGTGTCGACAGTCTGCCTCTTGGAAGCCCAGTGCAGACAGCTTCTCTACTTGAGCTGTTGAGGAGTGCACCAGTGATTAGTTATCAATGAATGTTAGTAACACTTGAAGTCAGTCACACATTACTTAGAAAGGAATACTTAGTTAGCACTGGTTGGCTCACTGGCTTGGTTAACACTGTCTTCACTGTCCTCTTCACCAATATGAAATATCAAACTAATGTGATAAAGCAAACAAACCACACAACTTAATACTTTCTTCTTTTTAGCAGGGAAGTCATTCATTACCTTGGAAGTTAGCTGGCTGGCTCTTCTCTTTAGCTACAGTTGGTTTCCTGGATGCCTCCCTCTGCTTGGACACAGACTCAAACATCTGCTGGAACATCTTCATGTCGTGATAACTGAGCCGAATGTTTAGCTGGTGAAGCCACACCTACAAAGGAAATGATGCTTATTTCTCTGTTCACGTGCACATATTTGTTTCTCTTTGTTCATCAATGAAGAAAGAGAATGAGATCACTTTAGGCATGTTACGTTTAATGGAGTAGTCAGTAAGTGTTTTATAGCAATGAGTCTTTGAAGAGGACATTGTGATCCTTCACATTCACTGACATTTTGAGATACTCAATATATCTTTATCTCAAGGTTGTGCAAGTTTCATTATTCTTCTGTTTCATTCCCTACTCTGTTATATTTTGTTTTTTATTCTTTTTACTTCACTTCAATAGAGCACAAACAAACCAGCACAGTGTACTCACCTCAACTGTGTGCTGGACAGACATGCTCATGTTGGAGATGTCTACTTGCCGGCTGTGTGAGAGACGGTCGTTCACCTCAATATTAACAGTGACTGGATCAATGATAGAGAGAGCTGTGTCCTCCTCCAGACCAAGAATGCACGAGTACAGCTCACACTGGTTCAGATTGCATGACAGGGGTCGCTCCTGGTGCTGTGGCCTGTAGCTGATCACTGCTGTGCTCTAAGGACAGCAACGAGGAGAGACAGATGTTAGTCCCATGATGAGATGGAGGAGGACAATGTGGAATAGACATCAGCTGTGTCTGAGCTGAGGATCAATACACTCAGGCTCAGCAATTGTGTAAGGATAAATAAATCATTAGGATTAAAAAATACTGAAAAAATAAAAGAATTAAAGCATAGTTTACCTAACATCTCATACCATACAACATCAAGTTCTTGGATAAGAAAGAAAAAGTTATCTTCAGAAAGTCTAGCTCCCTCCATCACACAAAAGCTGAAATGTCACTATTAGTAGTATTGGTGCAGTAGTACAACACAGCACAGTACTACCCACCTTCAAGATGACAGCACTGGTGTCCCACAAAGATGTATTCTCCACCACCACCAATTCAGAGTCAGTGATGTTCAGCTTGAGTTCGAAGGGCACCTTGCCTTGGTCCTGCATGATGGTGTGCTTGGTCATCACTCCCGTGGACTCTACCATGGGGTTGAGGCGCGGCTTGACAGCCAGCCGGGTGTTCCTGCCCCTCTGTGTCGTGAGTGTGGGTGAGTGTGGCCGGGGGGAGTGTGACTGTGGGGAGTGGGGCATTGGGGAGCATGGCACGGGACTGTGGATGGGAGAGAGCATCCCGGAGCTCAACACACTGCTATGGGCAAGAGACTCATCCTTGTTGGGCTCTTCCTTGCTGACTTTTCCTGTAACAACAACAACACGTGTCAGGCAACAAACATTTCAGAATACACACATGTAAGAGTATCATTCAAGAGAAGCATGACAGTTTGGATAATGACTGAAATATAAGCTTCCCTGGGATAAAAGAAAAAAGAATACAAAAGAAAAGAAAGGCACTGTGATGAGTCAGAATTGCCACAGATAAGAGAGGAAGGTGAGGAGGGAAAGTTCCAACAGTGTTCTGAACCAATCAATGATAAGGTGCAGCTCCCCTCCCTCACCTGCAAGGAAGGGATTGTCTGGGGTGGTGTAGATGAATTCCAGCACCTCCATCCACCACGACAGGATCCCCATCAGCCGCATGTTGTTCAGCAGGATGGTGAAGCGCGTCACATTCTTTGTTGACCTGAAACACACACACACACACATGTCCATCATACATCAGGTACACTACACTTTTTAGTTTTAGACATTCTACACCCAATACTGTTACAGCTAACACACAATGGAGTCTCTTTCAAAGCTTAAAATGTAGGACTGTGAGGATAACACTTTGAATTACAGGACTTAATTGATAAATTATGCAACTGTGCTAACTGAGAAAACATCATGAAAGGAAAAAAGCAAATCTGACCATTTTATTCAGGCCTACTTTCTACATAATGGCACAAATATAACACCCAGAGGGGAGATGCATCAACTTTGAACTTGTGTTAAGAAAGGCAGACATGCAATCACTTCCTGGGTGTGGTGGTGGTGTACCTGTAATGCACTTCTGCCTGCAATTGACTGTTGTTCTTGGCACTCTTGAGGGGGGTGGGCTGGAGAATGTTTGTAAAGATGTTGGATCGCTTATTCACTGGAAACCCTGGTAAACAAAGACAATTGATAATATCACTGCTAGCTTTCTTATAAATCTAACACCCATATTCTCAATTACTCGATTGCTCTCTCACCACAATTTTCCAAGACCACAGAAACAACTAGCCGGGTTTTCAAGACAGTTTCTCCTTATAATAAACTAGAAATATTGCCAATCCATCAAAAAGACATAAAAATACCCTTAAAAAGTGACTATCTTCAATTACAGCCTATGGAAAACAGCAAAGGGGAGAGAGCAAAGTGTTTCAGAATACAGACATAAAGCTCTTCATAGTTAACCCCTTCAGTACCACAACACATTTCCATATTTATTCTGCCTACTAGATACTTGGCAATTTTATACAGCTTCTGAAACCTTAGTGGGGATTAAGATAGTGAAATGCATCCCAGTACTGAAGGGGTTAATCACAATAATTATAAGGAGTATTGAATCAGATACAACACCCGCACTGCACTTATGTTCATCCTGCCCTGTTGACACTGCCCTGCTCACCTTCAAACCTTGTGTCACTGATGAGTATCTCCTGTGACACTAAATCAACATCCTTTGACTCGTCTGAAAAACTCTCAAAGGTGAGTCTGGAACGTATGAAGTTGACGCAGGCCAGCGGAGAGCTTGCCGGACCCTCACGCTTGCCCACCTTGTCCAGCTCCAGCGTCACGTTGTCCAGGACCAGAGTGATGGAGAAGGAGGTCCACACTTCTGCCGACAGCCACACCTTGCCAAGAGAACATGTGGAAGTAAGGGAACGTCATACACACACACACATGTACACACACACACACACTGGAACTCCCTACTTGTTTCTATATTTACAACTTCCTATGACTTGACTTTATTTAAGAGGGAGGTTTCAAGAAATTTGTTTGTGTCTTTAGGGTAACTCTATTGTACTTTGAAGGAATTGGCAAATTAGTTGGCCTTTTATTTTTATTGTGTTTTTCTCCCATGGCCAGGTGACTCTCTACCATCAAAAAAACATACAAAGAAACTATAAGACTATTTACTATGATACACATCAGAAAAAAAAACATTCTGAGAAGCCACAGGACAAGAGAGAGAGAGAGAGAGAGAGAGAGAGAGAGAGAGAGAGAGAGAACCCTTCACCATCTGACCTGCTGTGGGTGCGTCTGGTAGAGGTAGGTTGGGGGTGGTGTTGGAGGCAGTGGTTCTCCCAGGTTGAACATGAGCACCCCTCGTATCAGTTTGTACTCTGCAGTGTCGATGGTGCTGTGAACCTTACTCAGAGTGCCGTGGATGCTGATGTCTGGCACTGCAGGAAACAGAACATAAAGCATTGGTACATCACTGCCTGGCTGATGAGATAATGGCTAAAGTACATCAATTTCATGTTAAGATGGATTATGGTGTTCTGATTACTGCAAAAGTTAAGAAAAGTGCAAAAACAAAATTACCATTCCAATTTCATCTCATTACACCCTTGAAAATAAATTACACAAAAAACTGACATTGCACAGAGTACCAGACCTGCATGGCTGATGGCTGTGTCTAGGTTCCTCTCCACTTGAAGCTCCAAGGCACACTTATCATGGAGGAGAGACGTACCAACTCTTTTCACCACGTACGACCCAAACACCCACTCCACTTCCTCCGTCACTGATACACTCTTCCTCGCCTTCCTCCCCCCACCATTGTTCTTCTTAGCACAGTCGTCCTCCAAACCAGTGCTGCTCCCCCTGCCCAGCTGCTGCTTGTGGTAACGCTGGGAGAGTCCTGTGGCAGACCTGGTGCCGGTGTGGATGTCCATGTTGACCAGACTGACAAACATCACATCCAAGAGACATGTGTGAGGCTTGGTGGTGTTCTCTGCACTCATGTCCACCTCAGCGTTGGTGCGTGATGGTGCCTGGCCAGCCGCCTCAGACTGCCTCCCCTGCTGCCGCAGCCGCGCGGAGGAGAGGGACTGGGGGCCGATGTCAAGCTCTCGGACCTGCTTGATGGTGCCCTGGGGATAAAGTCCTGTGTTATCTGCAAGGCTTTCTTCTTCCTCCCATCCCTATTCTGTCCAGCTCTCTAATGCAACAGTTATTAACTAGTACAGTGGTACCTCTTGATTCCAACACTTCCCAATCCAAATACATTTGGTGAACAAATTTTGACCTCCAATCCGAAAACGGTCTCTCAATTCAAACACAAAAACACGTGGCGGCCGACGCCGCCTTCCTGCCAGTTGGCCGGTCTCGCCCCTAGTTGCCTTGGTTACTTTAGCCCCCAACCCTGGTCACTTCCCATGTGACCTAAGCTGCTGCTGTGGGACCTAATGACATCTCTTTAATTTCTTTTGGAAATCCTCACCTCAGAGCCGGCCCACAGGAAGGTGTTCTTGAGGGTGATGCTGCCCAGATCACCCACCAGCAGGTCATTGGACTGGCTGGACATGGGAAGGAAGATGACTGGGGAGCCGGCACTGATGTCCAGAGACACTCGGGAGCCACGGCTGAAGTCTGACACCTGCAGTAAAACTCACTTCAGCTCAAATGGTCATCTTGCCTGACACTCTCTTTATAAATAACAGTTTTTTAATGTAAGGGGGAAAGCTGGTCATGCAATACATTCAATAAATTAAAGAGCCCACTAATTTGCCAGTCCCCTTATAGATTCAACAGATTTTGATAAAAAATGAAGACCAGACCACAGAAACTAGATAATTGGGTACCTTAAGGCCAGCAGTGGTTGCCCTCCAGCGAGACACAATATCCCTGAGCTGGTTGAACTGCTGGACGAACTGTGTGATCTCCGAGGCAAAGCGGTGAGTGTGCAGGTACATCACCGAGGACATCTTGAGCTTCAGCCGCACGTCACACACTCGCTGCATCTCGGGGTCCTCGTGGCCGTACCTGTAGTAGTGTGATGACAGTGCTATGGTAACCGGAAGGAGGGAGTCTCGTGTCATTAAAGTATTCACAATGGCTTTGCTCTCTCAACACCCTTTTTTTTTTATCTTCATTCTGCTTACTATTGGAGGATTCTATAACCTTCAGAAACTTATGTTAACACTGTAGCCATTAATCTTCTGACCTCCATAGACCTTTCCTGGTGTCAATATCATGTAATGGTACCCAAACTCATGGCAAATATGCCTCTGGTATTGAAGGTGTTAATGTACATTCATCCTACAGATTCTATTTCTATCTTTATTCTCTCTCTCTTTTTTTTTGGTAACTGGAAAAGAATTCTTAGTTGGCACTCACTTGAAGAGCTGGAAGGTCATTGCCTCAGTGCCAGCAGTGATGAACTTCTCAGGGTACAGCAGACTATGAGAGGAGCAGTCCACCAGGGAGAGGGACCCCAGACGCCCATTGAGTGTGAGATTGCCACCCGACCCCACTGAACGCACCACCACCTGAGAGATGCTGGCTCGGGCGAGTGGGTGACCTGCCTTCACCAGCGTCAACCCCAGTAACCTCACCTGCACCTCCACTATGCTGTTGAACTCCTCTGTGGCTGTGGAGGGGACAAAGAATGGCGGAAAACAATGTTACAAAAAGTGAATGAGGGGAAGCTAAGAGAGAAAGCACGGGTTGCATAGACTGTAATATATAATAACTTTATTCCATCACCATCTCAGCTGTCTTGTGCTCACTGACCTAACCTTCACCACAGATAGTTTGGTGGTTTGTGTGTTGTCTTATGCAACTAATACCAGCTGAAATCATTAAATTGTGACTGAAATAAAAGGGTTGTCTAGTATGAAAATTGTCTTATCCATTGAAATACAGTGTAGTTTCTCTTCATTGCAAGACCTACAAGTGTGTATGATGAGTTTGTCAGGAGATGCACTTCAGTAAAATCACCAAGTACACACTACCACAAAATGAGGCAAGAATGAAGCACACACATTGTAGATAGACTGGGAAGTAAATCAATAATGGAGTTACTCTAAGGCTACACTAAGCAGAGTGAAGCCTTGACAATAAGCCACTGGTTCCCACTGGTTCCCACGGGCTCTCACTGATTACCTGGCGTGGGTATGACCTTGCCCACCCCAGCAGTGGGAGCCTGCTCTCTGGCAGCCTTGGGGGGAGTGGCCTCGTCCTCGTCAGTGCTGAAGAAGTCCAGCACCATCACCCAGGAGGAGATGTTGATGATGGTGTTGAGGCTGTTGAAGTCCACATCAATGAACCGATGAGTCTGAAGAACACACAACACAAACGTGAAAGATTCTCACTGTCCACAACACTCCTCAATAAACCAACACTAAAACAAATAGTACATTACTTCCTCACTTTGATATATACACATACGATGCAACAGCTGCCACCACAAATAATATATGTACATGTGTACCTACAACAGACATAAAAGAAATGTTGAAAATATGTCAATGTGTGAAAATGTGTTCAATTAAACAGTGTTGCAGCATAGAGAGATGATTTGTGGTGCAAAATTTTCCTGTATTAGCAAGTAAAGAACTAAGTTTCAGAGAGCATTCCATACTAGTATATACCTCACCTGGTCATATTTGCTGTGAAACTCAGGAGACATTCTGTCAATGTTGGTGATAGTGATGGTGACCAGAGTGGTGTGTGGTCGATGGGTGAAGTGGCTGCCCCTGGCCTCCTCAGTGTTAGGGGAGGGTGGTGGGGTGCAGGGGCTTCCTGCGGTGTTGCTCCCCATCATGGTGGCGGTGAGGCCTGTCAAACACACACACACACACACACACACACACGTATCAGTCACACTTGGAACTACTTGTCACAATGTTACCTAATTTATCAGAAATAATAATAACAATAATGATAATAATAATAATAATAATAATAATAATAATAATAATAATAATAATAATAATAATAATAATAGTAGTAGTAGCAACTTGGTAAAATATGTGAGTGCTTGTATAAACCAAAAATATCATGAGACAACGGTATATACCTCTGACATTTTTCCAAGTAGGAGAGGTTGAAGGAACTGGTTTGCGCTGCGCCTTGAAGAACGGTTTCTCCATCTTGAGTTTGGAAGGGAGGGAGGAGGGGAAGAGGAGAGGTCCGTGGTGTTGCTGCGGTTCAGGACAGGAGGTGGAAATAAACTTTGGGATTTGTCGCTCAAAATGGAAGCGTCGGCTGCCCTGAGTGAGTTCATCGGGAGAGGCGTCCATGGAGTCTGTGTGGGAGTTCATGAGGAACTTGTGCTCAGTGCAGGTGTCCGACTGCTGCAGGTCTTCCATCATCAGAGAACGTAGCGTTACCTGAGCCACACACACACACACACACCAAAATATTAATAAATAAATAAAGCAACTAAATCAATCAAGTATAGCATTTCCATGTCCACAATTCGTCATAATAAGTTTGATAAATTTGTACATAATCACATTAAGAATTGCAAATCTAGAGAGAGAGAGAGAGAGAGAGAGAGAGATGCTTACCTGAGTGCTGTTCTTGTAAGGCTCACAGGATTCATAGACAACCTTGATCTCCTCCAGCAGCAGATTGACAAGGGGCTTCTCTCTCTCACCAACATCACCCCTCAACTCCACACACATGCTGGGCACTGAGAACGACCCTGAGGAAGTATTGGGTTGACTCAGACATCAGTGGTGGTTCATCCTTCAAAGCAGCTCATTACTAACTTCATTATTATTTGTACTTCAATGGTTTTCTGTTCATGCCTAAAAAATCTAAATATATTCCAACTTTTTACTGAAAAGCTATGGAGATGATAGTATTGATGAGAACAAATACCTTGTCACAACCTGCTTCACTATGTTAGCTGACAGTGTGTTATCTCAGCAAGCTGTGCTCAGGAGCAAGGGAAGGTGGTTGGGTGGGTGTCAGGCTGTGTATCTGAGTGTGTGTTGTACCTCCAAATCTTTACTAATAATGAACTCCCTCAGACACAGAGATACTACTTGTTACTATTGTTGCTAGACACACACACTCCCTGCATCAATGTGTCCAGCAACAATAGTAAACAAAATAGTGTCTCTCTGTCCCAGTATTTTCCGTGGTCACAGTTACGGCATGGCTGCATGAAGCTGACCTTTGACAGCAACGGTGGGGGACTGTCTGCCTCTTGCTCTCTGGCCATCCTCTGGAGCCTCTTGAGTGTGGCTGCTTGAAGACTCTCGGGCTCCCTCCTTCCCTGTAGAACCTGTAGAAACAATAGATTAATAAATTGAAATAATGGAAGAAAAACACAAAGAATTAATAAATAACTAAGTGAAAATATAAGATGGAAAACAAGTAAAGTAAATTATAGAAAATAATAACTTCATGTAGTATGTATTAGGCCATCATTTTGTAAGGTGATATGAGAGCATACCATACTGTTAGTGGGCAAACATATCTGAAATATCACATTTAAATGTTGAAGGTAAGACTGTGGGTCAGAAATATCAGTCAGGCCATGGGCTACCCAAACCTTAGTGAGAAAGTTTGTAGTGATAAGATCTCTAGTACTGACTGGTCAGGTTAAACACACGGGAGACTGCCAGTAATATTCATTGATGTACCATTACTAGAAATGAACCAGTGGAGGGGTGGCTTACTTTTACTGGGCTGGTCAGTGTTCTGGTCAGTGTTGGGCACAGACAGGTTGGACAGAGTCTTCACCACCTGACGGTACTGCTGCCTCGACACACTCACCTTCAGAGGCGTCACAATGCCTCCGTCAATCTGATAACAAACATTTCAAACTTACTTCATATCTTCATGAATCTTCCTAACCTCATTTATCTCACCTTGTATGTTAATAATTTCCTGAATAAAAGTAATCATCTATTTCATTCATGGACACTTTATTTCTTGGTCCCTTCAAGGAGAAATATCAATGTTGTTCACTGCACCACTCATCAAGCAAAGCACTACACACACACACACACACACACACACACACCTGCAATGAGTCTCTGGAGGGCGGCGGCTGCCCATCAATACTGAAGTCAGTGGGGAAGTAGAGGCCGGACTCCAGGTCAGTGAGGAGGAAAGCAGCCTTCTCGTGAGTGAGGCACATCTCCACGGTAGTGCTGTGCAGAATGGGACAGCCGTGGTCCCTGCAGCTATACAGTTCCTCTGCCCCCATCACTGTGGTGGACAGCGGACTGGTGTGGAGGGACGAGACAATTCGCTATTATCAATACTGACACAAAAAATTTGACATTCAAGCAGATTTTCTTTGATTTATAACTCAATAATAATCAATCTGTAGAAAATAACAAATACAGAAATAAAGATTACTTCCCACCACAATACAAGGTGAGGCCAGAAAAAAGAAAGGCAATTCTGGAGAACACAGGAAAGAATTGCATTTTGAATAACATTAACACAGTGACATACCAGGGAGGGAGGACCTGTACAGTATACAACTTTGACAACGACCATAACACAACACTACTGACTCTAGGAAGGCCATTCATTCCTTTACAATGAGGAGTGTGAGTGCAATATATCAGCAGTAGATCAGTCAGTGCACACAAAAGTAGAAATGAAGAGTGGTGCTCAGCATAAATAAACTTTCTACTCACGCAATAATCAACAGTTGGCTGCTATAGAGGAAAGATTCTCTAATTATTATTCTGCTTCCTATGAATCTCATCAACATTACAGCATGCTAATTCACCATTCACAAAACTAACTTCAATACCTAATAATCAACATGTCTTGCCAAAAACTAACAAATACATTTCAAACATTGCTCTTACCAAATCCTATTACTGTGCATTTCTTTATCTTAAACTATTTTTCATAGTAAGTTTCATTTGATAATTATGTTATTTCCATCAGTAGTTTCATTGAGTGTCTGAGTACAGATACATTCCCATGACATTCACTACTTACTGGAACCACTGGAAGGTGCTGTCTCTGCTCTTCAGTCTTTCCTCCACATTGAGGGAGAAGAGGCTCATGTCTCTCACTATCAGACGGTACTCTGACACTCTGAAAAATAATGTCAAGTGCAAATACAGATAATGTTTTAGACCTGCAAGGGTACTGGCAAACTTTTTATTTTTGTTTTTGTTCTGGGCCAACTTCCCCTTCTTACATAAAAAAATCAATTAATCAATACACCAGAACCTCACTTCTCATACTTCATTTGTTCCTTAATGCCATTCAAAATCCCAAACATTCAGTACACCAAAATCATTTACTCCACAGAAATCAATGTAAAATGTATTAACCCGTTCCCATCCAACTCAACACTAGTGACAGACATTGCTATTGGCAAGATTATCACTCAGCACCTCCAGCTCCAGTAATCATCTATTTCATTCATGACCAGTATATTCCTTCATCCCTTCCCACATTAACATTATTCACTGCACCATTCATCATCAACTGTCCACCACCCACAACAAACTGATGCTGTAACAAATATTTTTTCCAACAGTACTAATACACAGCTTTTGGTGAATGCAGTTTCAAGTCTCTGGGAAAGTAAGGAATAAGAGAACGCACTTGCTTGGAGGGAAGGCGGAGAGAGGTGGTGCTGCTGCCGGCTGGATCTGAGGGGCATTGTTGATGGAGATCTGACCAAGATGAGCCACCAGCACCTCAGGACTGTTCAGAGATTCCGGCAATACCACAACTGGCGTCTCCAACACAACGTCCAGGCTGGAAATAGTATACCATATGACACCACTCACCCTTAACTCCTTCAGTACTGCATTTGTATATTTTTCTGTTTATCATTTGGTAATTTTGTACAGCTTCAGACACTTATGAGGGGAACGAGAATGAAATAGTGAAGACTGTAGCCAAGAAAGGATCACTGGACAACACTTAGCAAAGAATTTCAGCCAAAAAATATATGTTACATGTTAGTGATTAACTTTTCAAGGCAATGGAGACACAATAATCAAAGCTAAATATGTGATTAATTCATAGACTGCCCTCTCTCTCTCTCTTACATGAGGGAAAATGGGAGATCAGTGGCATCCTCTATGGCAGGACTGAAGTGTGAGCCTGACGCTGAGGCAGGGGGTGGCGCTGGGAGGTTCAAGGTGTCTGTTGACCGAGACACACTGAGCCGCCGTTGGTGGTGTGGAGATGCATCCCACTGGGTGCTTGATAAACCAACAAACGACTCTATTCTGAAAGGTCACACACAACACACAAATACAGTTATCACATGCACAATACTTATATGTTAAGTCACTGAACATTGTCATCACATTTTCTCTCTCACTAGGAACCAGTTACCTTTTGCTGACAAGACCCATGGCCATCTCTGTAGCAGCATGCTTTAGGGAGGAGGCCACAACAGTCATGTAATGCTTGAACTCAGTGGCACAAGACCTCAGCTCCTTCAGGAAGTGTGGTGAGTGGGTGTAGCAGACAGAGGCAAGACGCAGCTGTACTCTCAGGTCCTCATTGTCTACTGTCTCACCAAACTCTGAAAAACAAAACAAAATAAGTGTTGAAAATGTATTGGTTTCAAAATACACTGTCATTGATGAAATGTAATAACCAAAATTAATAAGTTTCAACAAGCAGCAATGGTTTGGGATCAGACAGGATTCAAATTTTATTAGTGTAGTGCTCTTCCCTCCCTCTTAGAACCCTCTAGTACTGCTTCTACTCCCAGCTGCTGTGAAGTGCCAGGTGATCCAGTCCCTCATGCCTCATCACCCCCACTGCTTCATACAACACCACTGCAACTCACTCTGGTTCATCCGAGTGAAGGTCAGCGGCCGGATGACCTTGAAGCTGAAGGCACGGTGAGTGTTGTCCATGGTAGAGTAGGAGCGGTACAAATCACTGTTTATGTGTGAGAAAAGGTCCTGAGGGAGAGAACAAGTGCTTCCGTCATGTCTGATGGTCCACATGTCTACTACTTGTCAATAATTGCAGTCACACTCTATGCAAAACACACATGGCCAATGATTTTAGTTTTTCAGAGCCAATATCAGAATGGTTTACACAGTTCAGCAACTTACAGTCAATTCTAAATATATCATTGTAAAGACCTCTTAATTAGCAGTGACGTGGCTGTATATAAATAAAACCAGGATATCAAAATTAATAGTCTAAAAGCCGAGCACTGGAAAATACATATAAATAAATTGAACTGAAACTTTAGAACACAGCAATGACAAACCACTAAAAAGATGAAAACAAATACAATACGCAGTAAGTGGAAGAGAAGACACCACCCACCTGTGAGCGCTCCACAATGGGGTCCTGTCCTACACTGATGATGCACTGGTGTTTGCTGCCTTCCGGGGTGACATCACGAACCTGGAACCCTCCCAGTGATCCCTCCACATTCAGGATGCCACTGTCTGCAACACCAATGTCACACTACAAACTACCACCAGCAAAAATAAAAAAAAAGAGAATATTCACTAAATAATACAAAAACACATACAAAACCACCACAAATCAACGCAATCAGTCAACATCATTCACCGCACCAAGACTTACCAACAGTGGCCTGAATCTTGGCATCTGAGAGGACCGCTGTGCCCACCTTCCGCCCCACCAAGTCCTTCTCCTTGTACACGCCACGCAATAACAACACCGTGAGCTTGTGGAAATCAAAGCTCAACTCAGCACGAACAGGACTCTTCTCTGGGGCCACATAGGAGACATCAGGGCCAGGGGGGTGCTCAGTGCCACTCCCTGTCTCTCTCTCAGGTTGCTGGGGTGTGCTATAGGGCAGGGCAGAGGCTTCAGTGGGAGGGAGGTGGTGGGGGTGGAATGGAGGGGTGGAGGAGAGTGATGGTTGAGGGAAGAGCTGATGCAGGAACCCCACTAACTCCACGACTGTTTCTTGGTTAGCTGTGGTGAGAAATGGGAAAGTTGACTCCTTCAGTACTGCTGGGACATATTTTTGCTGTATGTTTTCAGTGTGATTAGATGATTTTGTTGACATTAGGTTAGGTTTATAAAAGATGAGTGGCCAGAGTCTGCATTATTCTGAAGCTGTATAAAACTGCTAAACAATAAGCAGAATGAATATGAAAACTGAAGTACTAAACAGAAGAAACATTGATTATTCCATACACAAACCACCAGTTCATTCCAGAAGAAAAGAAAACCCCTTTCTATAGAACTTTTTAAAGCCCGGCATCTAAATGGGCATTTTTTAAGCACTCATTATTTTCTCCTTGGCCGATAATTCTCCTTACAAAATAATTAAAGAAAAGAAATAACACCCACTCACCAATGATATCTAGAGTATTGAACTGCACTGAGGCAACCAAGAGTGATCCGTTGTCCTGCTGCGACGGACACATGGCCGACACGTACGTCACCTCCAAGATGATGAGCGCCTCTGTGTCCCGCCCCTCAGTGAAGGACAAGGCACTCCCACCTCCGCCACCACCACCGCCGCCGCCGCCGCCGCCACCACCACCACCACCACCGCCACCGAACATTGGGGAGGAGATAGGTGGAGGCGAGGGAATATTACGGGAAATGTGTGGTGGTGACTGGGCTGGAAAGAAAAGAAACTTATAAACAACTGAGAGAGAGAGAGAGTGTGATAAAAAGAAAGCTACACAGGATTATGTGAATGATGTGCATGAAATCTTAGTTAGTTACCCCTGGATGCTGCATAGGATGAGATGGCATGGCTGATGGTGATGGGAGAGGCCAGCTTGAGTGGTGCATTGTGGTCAGGGGAGGCAGGAGAGGTAGGGGAACAGGGGTCACTGTCCAAAAGACTGCCACTCACACTGTCCATGCTGAAATGAATGTATAAATAACGTCAGTGGGCCTTTTTCATATCACTATTTTGCCCCTTGCCAGCTTTCCTTCCCTCTTACATAAAAGGACAAAGAAATGGAACATGTTTTCTTCAGCAGTATTCAATGAGTTACAAAACATAAGGGCTGACACAACACACTTCAGTTTAGGGAGGCAATAAGAATAAATAAACCAATAAATAAGTGAGTTTAAACTCTGAAAATGATGGGAAGAGTTTCCTCCGAGATTCAAAGCCTTAATTTTCTATCTTTCCTCTCACCTGACGTGCTTGTGGCTGGCCACTAAGAGCTCAAAGTCTGGGCCGAACGTCTGCAGTGCGTCCACCAGGAGGAGGGAGTGGACGCTGAGGGTGGCGGTGCTCTCATGGGGACGCTTGTTCAGGTTGGCTCGGACTCCTGTCACCTGCAGCTCTGCCACACTTCTGCCACGCGATTGCAACTGTTGGTAAAGACAGTTGTTATTTCTACAGCATATCAAAGAGTGTTCAAAGCAGAAGTCCTGAAGTAATATCAAAGTTTGGAGCAGCATATAATAGCACCTCAACTCACCTCTAAGGAGAGTCGATCAACGGTGAACTGGACCATAAGTAGTTTGCCTTCATCAGCGGGGGACGCAGATCCCTTTGGAGAGCCGTCATCAGTCTGGTCCCCCAGGGAGTACAGGGTGTTGGAGCGCGTCATGCTGTCACTGATCACACCACTGCTCAACTCATCACCTCTCAGGTTCTCCATGTCTGAATCCTTCCTGCTGGACAATACCAAAACAAAGAGCTTCTTAACTATTTCTTTAACATGTGTGTGTGTGTGTGTGTGTGTGTGTGAAAACAAGAAATAATGCGTCATGACTGAATTGAATGATTTGTGCCAACATTGGATTCTGGCCCGGGTCGAGGAATGGATTAAGGACGTAAACAAACACTTTTTTCATGTAAGAATGGAATCTGGCCAAGGGCAAAAAATAGCAGTAAAAAAATGCACACTAAGGTACCAGTCCCTCAAAATGTTAGAAAGAAGATTGTAAGGGTTTTCTTAATTTTTTTTGTGATTCCTAAGTAGTGTATATATATATAGAGAGAGAGAGAGAGAGATGGTGACCTACCTTGGTGTGTCCTGAGGTTGATCAGCATAAAACTTGGCAATCATGTTATGCAGCGCCTGGACTTTCTGCTCGTTGATGTGCAGCACCAGCTTGGGGAGGGTGCCAGACAGTGTAGCGCTGGGCCACTGCTGCTGAGCATCGTGTATTGGCACCACACGCCTCTCAAGCTGAAGATTGATGCTGAAGCGATCCAACACGTGCATATGACCTGAAGATATGCACTCAATAAACACCAAAACTCATTCCCCACCTTCTGTCTACATTTAGAAAAGTTTCCTGTATCAATACACTGAACTCTGGGACAGTTGAAGTGAGGGAGTGGACAGCTGTTTGTGAGAGCAAATCTAAAGGGAAATTACAAAACTACATATATGAAGAGAAAACAAATGAACTTAAACTTGGACCCTGTAAATACAACTAAGTATACACACACACACACACACACACACACACACTTTATAAATTAGAAGCAGTGTTTAGTGATTGTAAAGATAATTTCCAATAATCAAATACGAAATACAACAATTAGACAAATGCATGTTGTGTGACAGTGATGAGGCATTGTTTGATCTTCATTGCATGTTGATCCTGTTCTATCAGTACGGTGAGGTCTGGTGTGGTATCTTTACTCACCAGTGCCCTTGAGGTAAGCAAAGCGCCAGTTGTCATGCACCTTGCCCACCAACACCTGCATGTCAGACAGCCGGAGGTCGTACCTGATGGGAGATGAATACCACTCATCCACACACTGCTCTGGACAACACAAACCAGCATCTCATCAGTGGAAATAACTGTTATATCTGAGACATTTTGAGTGACTTTTCATAGACACTTGATGATGCAGGAAGTGAAGAGAAGAGGTAATATTGCCGTATTGCGTACTCACTTATCATATATCCGATCGTGAAGTAGTGTTTCAGAGAACTGTGCATTAAGCTCTGGGGCAGACACCTTCCTGCCCTGACTGTCCTTCCTGTCCCCTTGTGGTGACATGGTCTCTAACTCATCTGGGGTGGAGCACGGTGTGGCAAACTCATCTGCCACAGAAACAACACAAATAGATTAACTCTTTCACTGCAACACAAGACAAACAACATCACTACCAATGCATGAGATCTTTATCAGTATCTGCAAGAAAGGAATGCATGAAAAGAGAATATTTTGCAATTTCTACCCAGTTTAAAGATTTTGGGTAACTATGGAACAAGTAAAGATGTTATACAGCAATCAGTTATTATGGAAGATGGAGCAAATAGCAGTGAAAAGGTTAAAGAATAGGCAGTTTCTTGCTACACTGTGCATCTTGTACCCACTGACTTACCCTCATCTTCACTAACAAGGTCAAGTTCTATCCTGGGTGTGTCTACAGATGTGGACGGCTGGGCTGAACAGAACACCAGCCTGCCAAAGTCCAGCACCACCAGCATGGCATTCTTGTCCTGGAAATGCTCTGGAATGATGATCTGTGGAGCTGAGATGTCCAGTTTGATATCCCAGCGCTTCCGATTCACCTGCTGACGCAAAAAAGATTGATACGAATTCATCAAGATTGTGGAAATAATTAACACAAAGACATTCCAGTGATACAATAAAAAACAAAGGAATCCCAAAGAATTATTATCGAAGACTTTACCAAACGAACAATGCTGCGTAACGTACCATATCCCCGTCCATCATCTGCTCCCAGTTCCTCTTCAACTCCTGTTTGGTCTGTTCCTTTAACTCTTCATACCTGGAACAAGAATACCACTCATGTCTCTGTGAGTGTTTAGCCGGCTGTGGCTCATGGCAAGAGGAATCAATGCCTGTGCTGTCCTGTCTCAATAATCACAATAATTCAATCTCTCTTTAACACCTTCAGTACTGGGATGTGTTTTTATAGTCATTCTGCTTATTTGTTGATTTTATACAGCTTCAGAAATTCATGCAGGGATTAAAATAGTACAGACTTTGTCCATTAATCTTTTGACCTCCACAGACCCTACCTAATGTCAACAAATTCGTCACACACACACACACACACACACGTCAGCAAGTCAAAAAACCAAGCAACAGAGTAACAGTAATGGTGAATGAGTGACTATCCTATCTGAATGGTGGACTGACTGGCTGCTGACCTTTTCCTGGCGGCCGTGGTGAGGGCGGCCATCTGGGGAGTGAGGCCGTAGTCCCCCCCAACGCCCCGCTTGTAGTAGGGGAGGGTGAAGAACACTTTAATGGCATCCAGAGCAGAAGGATTGTACACTATGTCCAGCGCTGACGAGGTGATCACCAGTCTGAGGAAAGAAAAGAATAATTCATGTGTGTTAAAAAGACACCATTTACCTTTTGGAAGAATTGTAGTATAGTATTTATTCATCTAATCACTTCAGTACTGGAATGCATTTTCATATTAAACCTTATTCTGTTTATTATTTGTCAAATTTATACAGCTCCAGAGACTCATGTGGGGATTAAAATAGTACAGACTCTGGCCATCAATCTTCTGACCTCCATACACCCTTTCTAATATCCATAAAATCATCTAGCCACACCCAAAACTCAAGATAAAAATGCATCCCAGTACAAAAGGGATTAATAGCTTCTTAACATAACTATAATAAATTGACAAAAGAACAACAAACAAGAATTCCCTCGCAATACACCTGGAAACAACTTATTTCATCTCTCACTAGAACAAGGTACCTGTGATCAGCCTTTGAGTTGAATGGCCGACACTCGTAGCACAGTGAGAAGAGTGGGCCCTGTGACTTGCTTTGTGCTGGGGATATGATACTGGTCAGCTTGGCGTACATGGTGGAGGTGCGGGAGAGAGCGCTGGTGAAGGAGGGAACAGGTGCACGGTTCTGGGGTGACAGCAGCTGAGGGAACACTGTATCTGGGGTCACCTGAAGAGAGAAATAACAGAATGTCACCCATTACTTCACTTTTAACAAATGTGCGTATCTAAAGACAAGTTGGAGGTGGGAGGGAGAGGGAAACAAAGGGGTATAGAGTTGAGTTAATCAGCTGAACAGTTTCCCCTCAACTTTATACACCTGTTTTTTTCCCTCTACCTCCCCCCACCTCCAAATGTACATATCATTAGGAGGTAAAATAATGCCAATCAACACGAAACACTACACAATCATGCCGACACATAATTTGTCAGTGTTGGTTGTCTGAGGAACATGAGGAGGTTCTGTATCTGGTTTGCTTGATTTCAGATTTCACTTGGTACTCCTACAGGCAAAGCAGATAAACACAACAGTAGCTGACAATACATTACTATCATCACTAACACTGCATTCATAAACCCTATTTCCAGAACAATTCATGGTATTTACTCTTCCAATAACCTACATATACCTGCTGATTTTTAAATATTGAAATTGATCCCTTCAGTACGGGGACATATTTTTGCCATGAGTTTTGGGTGTGAATAGATAGATGATTTTATTGACATTAGGAAGGATCTATGGAGGACAGAATAACCAAACAAAATCTGCACTATTTCAATCTCTACACGAGTTTCTGAAGCTGTATAAAATCAACAAATAATAAGCTGAATAAACCTAAAAAGCATGCATCCCAGCACTGAAGGGTTAAATATTTCTTACATCAGCTGCTCTATATATATTTTGTTCACTATTACATATTTCCCAGGCAACACCAACCTTGTCCTTCAGCATGAGGGAACCTAACTCTAGGTCAAACTTGTAAGATTTGCTCCTTGGCCGAGACTCCAGACCCATCTTCACGTTGGCAAATTCCAGCTCAAACAACTCAGATCTGGGTAACATTGAGAGAGAGAGAGAGAGAGAGAGAGAGA
>CM035209.1:8603442-8619719 GCA_020233015.1 Callinectes sapidus | reverse complement strand
GAGAGAGAGAGAGAGAGAGAGAGAGAGAGAGAGAGAGAGAGAGAGAGAGAGAGAGAGAGATTAATATTCAAATACACTCTCTATTGAATAAAGTATGTGATGTTTTGAAATACTACAAGTGAATTACAAGAGTTAAGGAAGGAGAAGGGGCTGAGTTTCACTCCAACGAACACCACACATTCTTGCCATCTTTCCTACAGCTGCTGATTTACCTTCCTCTGCTTTATGTATGTCACCACTAAGTAAACACTACAAGGTCACCACACACCTCTTCACCCCCTGCAGGATCTGTCTTAGGAGAAGGAGGGCATTCCTTAGCTGCTGAATCCACTTCCTCTCCTGTGTTGGCTTCCTCTGTGTCTGTGGGTAGTGGTGGCTCCGAGGCATACCAGCCCCCCCAGGTAGGGAACCACCGCTGAAGAATCCCCTCCCCGCTATATGTTGGAGAGGTGGAGGGGGAGGTAGGAGGCTGCGTGTCTCGTCTGGCCTTCATTTCTCGGCCCACTCTAGCCATGGCCACTTCACGCAACGCACACAGCTCCCCAAAACCCAATGCTTGCTCTAGTCTCAACTTCTGGGCCTTGTGTTCTGCAGGCACTGTGGCCGGCTGCTTCAGATGCTCACAGTACACCTCAACATACCTGTCAGGGAACAGTTTCTGAAGTCAGGGATGGTGGGGGTTGGTACAGAGGCTCAAGGCATAATATGAAGTCTATAAGTAGAGCTAACACAGAATAATAGATCACTCAATGACTACTAAAGCAGAATGTAATGAAGAAGCTAAGTCATGAAGTAACAAACTTACTTCACAATGTCCCTCGCCCTCTGCAGAGTGGCAGGCCAGGTCCTGCCGACATAGGTGCGGTGGATGCGCTCCAGGTGACACTGGATGGGAAACTGCCACCACTCTCGTATGTTTTCCCTCACAGGGACGGCCGGCCGCCACTTGCGGTAGTGTCGGGCGAGGTCAAGACGGTCATACTCACGACTCCAGCGCACCAGCTGGCGGTACTGTGTCTCGTCAAGGTTGAGGGGGAACTTGTCCAGCCTGAGGTCACAGCTGATGCGTGGACTGGAGCGGGAGCGCAGGGGAGCCTCACACAGGTTACGTTTGACGCAGGCTGTGGCACTCACCGGAGACAACAGGTACTCATGGTCACGCTTTTCAATGCCAGACAACATCAGGGTCTGTGGAGGTGAAGTTGACCTTTACTGGGGTGTAAAAAAATGGAGTGTAAGGACTATCAATATTACCTACTCTGATGGTAATGAAAGTCTCTCTCTATGCTGTTCACTCACCGCTAATTCTGGCAGAGGCTTGTCGCTGTAGAGGGAGGCTGAGGTATCCCAGTACAGGCCCATGTTGGTCAGCTCCAGCAACTTGTAGGCCATCTTGGAGGCACTTCCAAACACATACCTGACACAGATCAATGTCATTCTTTAAACACTCACAATTATTCAAAATTATTGTGGGAACATTTCATTATTGATTTTCATTGAATATTTCAAAATGTTAAGAGAATAATGAAGTACTGATATTGAAGTGTAGAAACTTTCTGAAATATTACTCTTCCTTTCCTGTATTAAAGGAATACACAATTTCCAATCTTATTTACATCACCTAGGCATTGAAAGAACTTGTTTAATATTTCGATGACTTTATAAGAAGCTGAGACTAAATACATGACCCTCCCGACCCTGGCCCTGGCTGCGCAGGGCACTGCACTGGCAGGCACAGTACTAAAGTGGGGATTTTTGGTTCTTGGCAGAAATACAGTGGAACAGTGGAACTGCTATTTTTTGTATGAAAAACAGGTCTCTGTGATAGAACTTACATTTTCAGACTCACTAAACCCACATGCACCTTTCATATACCTCACATTACAGCATGATATATATATAAATCTACAACCACTGTGCTCCTGAATGTGTTACCTGGGCCTCCATTGTTCATCAGAGCTCTGCAGTGCCAGAGAGTCAATGGTGAGGCCACAAGCAAACACCTGGTTGGGGATACAGCGATCGTCCTCATAGCGAAGGTGGACATCTCGAATCTTCAGCTGCAACAAAACACAGGCTCAGTAATTAATGTTGTTTGTAGAGAGAGAGAGAGAGAGAGAATATCCATCTTTTATATGTCTTATACTGTACAACTTGATATTTTCAAAAACAAAATACAGTACACATAATAATAATGTTGTGTTTGTATACTTTTGTGTATTCTATTAAGGAGGGGATTCAAACAGCCCAAAGGGAAAATAAGCTGTCCATCTTAATGCCTCATGGATAAAAATATTCTAAAAAGAGCAACTTTTATGTGGAGTGGCAAATTAATGGAATCTTTATTTTCATTGTTTTGTTGCCCTTACACAGCTTTCCCCTCTTACACTAAAAATGAATAAATAAATAAAAGAATAGAATATCCCTTTGTCTTCTTCACTGCCTCTGTGTTCTTGGGTCTAACCTGAATATTCTCAATGATGTTGGTCATGAAGGAGGTGCCGTAGCTGAGCCAAGAGGAGTAGGAGTTAGCGTAGTGTGAGGTCTCATGACACGCCTCCTGGTCAGCCCGCCACGCCACCTCCAGTGCATCCAGCTGACTGATCTTCCGAGCCTGTGCTGCTGCAGCCTCAGCCTCCTCATCAAACTGTACCAATAAACAAACCATACAGAACAAGCCATACAACCTTCACCATTGGATTCATACTGCAATACAACAAAAGAAATACGTACCTCCTCTAACTTGATGGGTCCAGCCACCAAGTAAAGCTGCTCAAATTTAATCACCCACGGCTCGGAACGCAGGCGGGACACCGGGATCTGCAGTTTGACTCGACCCACAAACCCCGCCAGCACCTCCATGGGCATGTCCAGGTGCCGCAGCGCATCCTTCCGCAGCGGCACATTCTCCAGCTCTACCTCCCCTGTGTGGTAGATATGGCGTTGGTAAATATGTACACTCAACCAACACACACACACACACACAGGATGAGATGGTACAAGCATAGCTCCCATCCCATAAGTCACAACTAGGTAAATAAAATACACAAACACACACACACACACACACACAGGATGGGGACAGTACAAGCATAACTTTTCTCCTGTAAGTCACAACTAGGTAAATAAAATACACACACACACACACACACACACACACACACACACACACACACACACACACACACACACACATTCATTAACAACACTTCACCTTTGAGGAGGCCAATGGAGAGCTGATCTGTGTTGAGGTTTTCCAAGTACTTTCCCAAGTAGTTGTTGAGGACCCATGTTGCCAATCCCTCCAACATCTTGCCACCACAGGATCTGAAATAAAGTGGCAATGCTGCTACTCACTCACCTACACAGTAAAGTAATCTACATACATGAAATTTCCATTTTTCCTTGATTTTTTTCTAATTACTATGACTTCTTTTGATGAATTTGTAGTTCCATCCAATCAATGAATCTCTGATGTGACTTAGGTATGTCTTTCTGGTGGTCAATGTAGTGAACTAATTCATGGTATACATAATTTCCATTGCAAATCAATATTTTTTGAGTTATGACTTTTTAACTCCAACTTATGTGTACCTCTCATTCCTAACAATCTAGATGATCCTGTGGGACATTAGGGTTTCTGGGTGGTGGAACATAAACTCAAGCAATGTGCATTGTAAAACAGATTAAAAATCAACAAAATCACATGAAAAATTACGGAAAATATTTTGATGGTGGTGACGGCAGCAACAGTGAATTTCTTTGTTATTGTTGAGCAATTGACCGTTGGGAATGAGGTCAGCATAAGTTGAAGTTGAAAAACAGTCATAACGGGAAAAATGTACATCTGCGATGGAAATGATGTATACCATTAATCAATTAATTTCATTTCTCACCAAAAAGATATAAGCCACATCAGTTTCATTGCTTGGGTGAAACTGCAAATTCACCCTCCCTTTTCAGTTCTATTATAGATTCATAAAATGAACACTAGATGATTGTGGCCACCGCCAGGTTGTTGTTCTTACTATTTACAACATTTCCAATAAGTACAATAACTGTTGGAAATGATTAATAATGCTGTAAAGTCCAGAATGTGCTGTGTCTGTCACGTTTTCTCTAAGTCCGGGGGGCACAGCCCCCCTGGCTAGGTTACGTTAGGTTAGTTTATGATAGGTTAATTAGATATAAAAAAAATTTGTTAAATTTGGGGAAATTCTTGAAACTTTGAGAAATTCCTGTAAAATTTTTACAAGGTCATATATTGCTCATATATGCATCCCCCCCCACCAAACTCCCGAATCCCCAAGGGCCCCCAAGCTTGTTGGAGGGGTTAGAGGGGTGATGGTAGAGATATGGGATATTGTATTAAACTATAAATTTGCCCCCTTTTCAAACTATAACTGTTCTTTAGTTGACATAATTTGATGTATTGAGTTATGGTGTGTGCCAGGACACACAGATTGAAGTCCTGAGGGCTGAACTGCATTTTCCGAATGATATACGAGGTGTCACTGTTGCGTGTCATACGCTGCAGTTATGCCATTGTACATGCATGTTATAACCACACACTGTAATGCTCACAATCTATGCTGCAATACTGAGAAGTCATTAAGGCCTTGTGTATTGATGTGATGACGCAAGAGGCAGCCGCCGCCTACCTTTAATGTGTCTCTCTATGATGTAGACGTCCTGGAGTGATGGGAATGCCCGTAATCTCTGACATGATGCCTTCCTTCGTTACATTCACACCACGCCAAAACACTTGGCTGACACTGCAGTCATTGGTCAACAGCACAGCTCAGGGATCAGCTGTACTGACGGCCGACGGGCTGAGCCACCTTGTTTTGGCTTTTCTGTGACGTGTGTCGCCACCTTTGGCTCCTCTCATAATATGGTGTTCCAATACTAATCTTTTATTCGCAGGTCACATGATTGTCGCATTGCAGACATACTGAGGAAAACCATCACTATCTACAATTACCAACTGTATGATAGATTACATTGTTATTGGTTACGAAATTAGGCATTACGTATGTGGCGAGGTCACAAGTCCAGACACCCCGCGAAAATCAAAAAGGTAGATGAATACTTTGAATTGATTGACAGATTCAGACATCTAATGTTGGATTTAGGGTTGCCATACGTCTGGATTTTCCCGGACATGTCCGGAATTCAGATGTCGAAATCTGCTTCCGGAAGGATTTTTGAAAATGCCTCGAATGTCCGGAATTTCAGCTTCCATCAATAACTGTTAAAAAATAACAATTATTAAATGTCTTTGGGTTGAAAAAATGGGAGAGAGGGAGGGTGGCGGCTGCTTTGGTCTGGTTTCGGTCAAGACCCTAACGTGTAGCTATGCTGCTATGGGTCCTGAATGAAGTCAAGCTCCCAGCCCTCCCAAACGTCGCCTCATCGTAAGGTGACGTTGGGAGGGCTGGGAGGGTTGCCAGGTTTGGCATAATTATGCCAAATGGGCCTATTTTAGGTTTGTTTGGCATGGCAAATTTTCAATAATATGCCAAAGCATTTTTTCGCTGATGCAAAGTCAATGGACGAAGGAAAGGAAGAAGATGAGTGTTGATACAATGAAAGGCATTCTGATTGTACAGTACAACTTCCGAGAGACGTCTTGCGTTGACTTCAACTTTCTAAAATCCAACAAGGAACTACTAAAGAATATAAGATCTACACAAAAATATGCATGGCCACATCAAGTAACACACGCAGTGGGTCAGGAAGAGTCAGAAGACAGCAATTAAGCTAAGTGAAAAAGCATAATTCAAAATAAACAGCCTTATGCAAAGGTAAATAAGTTGAGTTTCTTTTAATTTATTTATATGTTTTCCAATATTATATCAGGTGTTAGTGAAGGTGTCCGGAATTTTGATAGTTCATATATGGCAACCCTATTTACACAACAAAAGAAGAGGATGGAGCCTGCCACCCACACACTCTGCACAGAATGAAGGATAGTGTCGCAGAGAGAGAGAGAGAGAGAGAGAGAGAGAGAGAGAGAGAGAGAGAGAGAGAGAGAGTACGAATGCGTACAAGGAAGGTTGTGTCTTGCTAATGGATGGATGGATGGATGGAAGGGTAGCATTTATAACCGAATAATAACAACTTTACTCTCAAACCTCAGGGAAATCAGATGTCAGACAGTAAAAACAACGTAATAATTAACAAATAAACAAGGCAACAAGTAGTTTACCTTCTCTCCTTGCCTGTCTCACCATGGCCCATTAGACATCAAGACATCAAGCTGGCTAGTCACGGGGAAGAGCAGAGGCGGTGCAGGAGGCGCTGTAGAGAGAGGAGACGCAAATTAATAATGTTCATCAGTTAAATACATTCACAAAAAAAGCTGATTCGCTTAAACACAAGAAATGAAGGGAAGAAGATGCTGCAACAAGATATCAGATCTGTATGTGGCAGGTCCTGTAGCAAACATCAATATACCGAGAGATTTCTACGTATTATCTATCCCCTACCTATTGATTAAGCACACACACACACACACGCGCGCGCGCGCGCATGCACGCACGCACGCACGCACACACACGGTAAAACACAGCAGCAAATCGTAATATATGTGTAAGATAAGATTCAGAAAGAGAAGGCTGCAAGAGGGGCCATCATTGTGACGTCACGGCTGATGACGTCAGAGCCTGGCCCCGTGCTCTATACTGACTGTCCATATTTACGTACATATTTTAGGGGAGACCATTTTAAAAATGACCCTTCGAAAAAACGCTTTTAGAACAAAAAAATGGACATATTCCGGCTGCATAAATACTCTAACTAATTCCCAAAGCACAAATAAACTACAAACAACAGTAATTGTAAAGAATTTCCACTAGAAAAAAGTATTTTATAAAAATATGACCCTTTTAAAAACTCATTAAATACTCACTCACTGCCACTTCAAAGGAACCCAAAACCACTTCATAGCACTTGAGTAATTCTTTCTAATTACTTTTAACACTTCTGAGTGATCTAGAGGCAGAAATAAATCATTCAAAGGCTGATAAATAAATAAATTAATGCAACTTTAACACCGCTAGCAAAAACTTTTAACCTCCACTGATTTCACTGAGCTTTGCGCACAAAACATGGTGTGATATGGACTATCTTCGGCAATTAATAAGAACTTGATACTGCCTCAAATAAAGAATGGTCTTGGGCGTTCCAATAATTTTGGCGCAAAAAGCCGCCCTTATTTACGATCATAATAACGCCAACCACAGCTATCTCAACCCCCCACAGGCATGGCAGACCTTCAAAACAGCCCACAGTACTCATAGAAAGCATTAAAATTTACTGTTGAGCCCAAATAAATAGTCCAGGCATAAATGAAAATATCCTTAAATATGAGCTGGCTAGCGGGCGGCCGCGGGCGGCCGCGGGCGGGCGGGCGGGCGGCGGCGGGGGCCCGGGGTTGGCTCCGGAACCCCCTCTCATATCTCACTTAAACCTTCACTAAACTTAAACTTGACCACGAAAGCTATGTCTGAATGGCTAATATGCAAGCTTAGTACAATGGCTGCATAATGTGGCAAGATGAGCTTATAATAATGAGTGATAAGGGTAAAAATTACCGATGAAATAAGAATCTAAGATAGCGCTGGGGTCTGTTGAGGGGTAGCCCCCCCTCCTATATAGGTAAATAATCACTGACACGGTAAAGCCTTGTGTCACAATGGCTGTAGTCACCTTAATAACGTATTCCAGCCTCTGTGATTCCATCTTGCGGTTTTAGTCCAGTATTAAGATGACACACTGAACACTGAAGCACCAGCAGCAGGGTCTCATTATTATTCTGTCCTTAGATCGTTCAATCCCCTTGTCACTTCCTCCCAGGGTTTGAAAGGTAAAAAACGTCTTAATAATACGTCACTAGAATGGTTAAACATTTCAAGAACCCGAGTTTGTTCAACCAGAGGCTTTTCAATAGGTTAACAAGACCTTTCCACCCGCTCACACTCTCATCCCACAACAAACTGAGCCAGACTGCCAGACCCTCGGCCCTCCCACCCTCCTCCTGCTGACATATGGCAGGAACACACACGTCACTGCCTGGAACGACCAGTAGTCCTATCTTGCTAATTTGCTATTCACACAGTATATGCGCTAAGAAATCAAGTAGGTGATGCAACTAATACAGATGAACAATGGAACAATAAAGATAAAACACCAGAAACGTCAAAGGAAAACTAATTAACGAAATAACACATAAATAAGCGAACAAGGGCAACCAAGGCAACAAGTTAACTTGACACTTGAAACACAACCAGAAAATCAAGAAATACAACAAAATCAATCTGAAATACTAAACTAACTAAAATAAACTAAACCAATAAAACATGAAAACAATCTCCCCCTCTCTCTGGTCCTGTGGAGATGTGACAACGCAGCTCACGGGAAAATCCCATATTCAGCCGGCGCCTAAATGTTCTTCACCGATGGCAACGACTACAGTTTTCCCTCATAGTAGTAGTAGTAGTAGTAGTAGTAGTAGTAGTAGTAGTAGTAGTAGTAGTAGTAGTAGTAGTAGTAGTAGTAGTAGTGGTAGTAGTAGTATATTGTATGTTTTCTCTGTTCTATTGTTCGTATATTATCTTTTGTTCTCTATTTTCCTCCAGTCTTCATTCAACTTTAATCTTTTGTCTCCTCTTTTCCCAAGAATCCCTTTATAAGAATCCCTTTACAAGAGACAACCCATGATAAAAAAAAAGGAAGGAAATGAAAGGTAGAGGCATTGAAAAATTGGATAAACAATAAAATGTATTATCATATATATATATATATATATATATATATATATATATATATATATATATATATATATATATATATATATATATATATATAATATATTACTTAGGCTATACACTTGGAAAAAAAGATCTTTGGAATTAACTCTAGTGGAAATCATGAAAATTAGGTTGTATTTTCAAAGAATATAGGAATGAATCAAACTTATAACACTTTGAACAACTTGGTAATAAGAACTGATCTACCCATCCCTCCATACCACAGACCAGCCATGCCACACAGGCACACACACGCTCTCTCTTGCTGTGTGTGTGTGTGTGTGTGTGTGTCTGGGCCTGCCTGTGTGTGGTTGCCAGGCTGATGTGTAGAAAGACAGCTTATTAACACAGTTTTTCAAAGTGTCATAGTGCTAATAATACATAACAACATACTGGAAGCTTACAATTAATAGAAGGATCACAGTAACTTCACCTGTAGCACTGAAAAGGAACAAAGGATTTCTGAATGACTTAACAATACAAAGATAATACGAAGTTAACAAGCAAAAGCACCTTACGATTCTGAGACTGAGGAAGCTTAGATTAATTAATACCCTCACTGCTTGCTTAACACTACAATTTCATTCACCACTTTCTTCACTGTTTTCTTAACACTATAGCTAGCCACAGTGTAAAGTTTGATAGACTGCTATTACTACTACTATCCCAGAGGCTAAAAGTGTGAATGGTGAGAGTTTGTTCATGTTTATGGTCCTGTAAAGACAGATATACTGCTATTACTACTACTATTTAACAGGATTGGTAGCCTGGTATGGTGGTAGATTGTCATTCTAAGCTTCCTCACCCCAATATAACAATGTTTGGCAATGTGTAAAGTAAGTCTATCAATAAATTATCAGAGAATACATTAGGAATTGATATATAAAAAAGAGAAAGTCACAAGGAAAAAAATTGGCGTCACTGAGCAAAGAAAAATGAAAAATGTGAATCTGATTAGTTATTCTTTATCTATTGATTTATAACCCCCCAGGTAATCATTAGCATTAGTGAGGAATTAATCAATTGTGCACTCTCCCTATCTCTCCCTCTCACACATAAATACACACACATATACTCTATCTTTTGATTTTGATTTTATTCCAACATGATTTTATTTTTTGATTTTGATTTTATTCCTAATGATTTTATTCCTACAGACTTTCTCCAAGTAGACATTAAGTTAGATAATGCACGCCATTTGATATTCGCAACAACAGAACAGCTTTCACTGCTGAAGAAGGCCAAAACGTGGTATATGGATGCGACGTTTCGTGTCGTGAGAGAGCCGTTCCAGCAGCTTTTTGGCATCCATGCTTTTATTAAAGGAGATGAAAATAATATAAAACAAGTACCACTGGCATTTGCACTCATGTCACGGAAAAGGAAGAAAGATTACAAAAAAGTTTTAAATGCTATGTTAACCTTAATTCCAGAATGTAACGTACAAAAATTTGTAATGGATTTTGAAATTGCTTTATGGTCAGCAGTGAGATCTCTTTTCCCAGTTGCTAAATTACAAGGCTGTGCCTTTCATTGGACCCAGGCAATTTGGAGAAAAGTGCAATCACTCGGTCTTGCAGTGCCATACGTCAAGCATCGGCCTACACAAGATTATGTACGGCAATTAATGGCGCTTCCGTTCCTCCCAGGGGAACACATTGAACACACATTTCGCCACCTAGAATCCCGGGCACCTGCAGGATCAGTCAAAGAGTTGTTATTGTACATAGAGGATACTTGGATCGATGGACTGTGGTCGCCAAGTGAGTGGACTATTTTCGGCGAGAGTATACGGACCAATAACGATGTAGAAGGATACCACAGAAGACTAAACGGTAGAGCAGGTAATGCGCACATTCCCCTCTATGTACTGGTACCTTTGTTGTACAAGGAAGCCAAAAATGTCCATATGCAGGTGCGGCTGGTGAAGGACGGGAAGCTGTCACCCTATCAGCGACGAAAATATCGGTCTATGCAAGGTCGCATCTTTACTTTGTGGAAAAAGTAGGAGCATCAAATTACAACCAATCAATTACTGAAAGCTTGCTCAAGACTGAGTGGACCAAGCCATTAATTTTCTTTACTTTGTTGCTTACATTTCTGTGTTTTATGTGTTTTTTTATTATTTTAGTTTAGTTTTATTATTTTATTTTCAATATAGTTTGGTTTTAATGTTTTAGCGTTTTAGTTTTACTGTTTTATATATGATGTTTTTATTAGTATTTTGTTTTAGTTTTTTATCTCCTCACCTCTTCCTCGTGTTTATCTCCCCTCCATCCGGTCGCCTTTCTCTCTCAGCACTTCCTCATTTATGTATTAGTTGATAGTTCACAAATGAATTAATGATAGTTCACACTTTATATTAATGATAGTTCAAAGTGGTCTGAAACGCAAAAGCTTTATAAAGGCTGGTAATTATCACCATTAATCTTATATGTGGTTTGTAATTGATACGGATAATTACTATGAATAAATGTTTCAAATGTTTCAAATTATATTAATGATAGTTCACACTTTATTCTTCATTGGTTGTTTAAAGTATTTAATATATCTTCATAAGTAAATAAATGACCAGAGTAGAATGCCGCATTGACTGGGGTGGTAGGCCGGAATGACCAGGGTGGAGGGCCGGAGTGACCAGGGTAGAGGGCCGGAGTGACCAGGGTTGGGGGCCGGAGTGACCGAGGGCCGGAACAACTAGGGGCCGGAGTGACTGGAAAGCAATACACACACATATACTCTATCTTTACAACACACATACACTCTGTCTTTGCAACACACACACACACACACACACACACTATCTTTGCAACACACACTAGGTAAATACATCTCAATACACATTATCTCTTACTCACTTATACACGCACACACATAACTAGGTAAATTTATACATACATACCTCTCTATCACTCTCTATCAACCAACCAACACACACTCACACATAGAGGCTAGTGAAAATTGGCACATTTCCAATCTCTCACTTAAAACCAAAATACCACAAACACTTTACAACCAAAACAGAATAACAAATAAAAAAAAGCCCTGCCAATTTACCTATAAACCCAACAAACACACACACACACACACACACACTTATCAACAGCAAGGCCATTTGACTAAGTGACTGTAACAATAATGTCACACACACACATTCTCACCTCGGGATGGAAGAAGATCTCAGGTCCCAGGAAGCCTCACTCATAGCCAATGTCAATAGTAAAGGCTTCATTGATTGTTCTTCACAGGATTCTTGCCTTCGTATTTCCTTATCTATTCGGCCGGGTTACTGCCAATGTCACTATTGTATTTATTGAACTCCTTGGCAATGTCCGGGCAGATGGAGCTGAAACTCACTCTCTCTCTCTATAGGGTGAAGGTAACTGCCGTGACGCCAAGGACGCCGCCGCCAGGGACAGACAGCACTGCATGCACTGCGACATACAGCCCAGGCACGTTGAATGACTCAAACATGATCTCTGGGGGGGGGGGGAAGAGGAAAAAAATGGTGAGAAAACCAAATATCAGTCAAAGGATGCAACTGACAAAGTAGTAATGTTCAATGGACAAAGACTGGAAAGAGTTGCTAATCATAAGTACCTTGGAATGCATGTCAGCTTTCACTCAACTTTGAGTGCTGTGAACTATGTGAAAAATATTTGTAAGGCAAGATTAAAACCTTTGAGAGTATTGGCAAATAATGGAAGTGGGGTAGGTATACCTGTACTGTACTACGGACCATGTATATTATTAGTACTATTAGATCAGTAATTGATTATGCTGCCCCTGTCCTTGTGTCCCTTCCACAGAAAAGCCTGCAACCTTTAGAAGTGGTGCAAAACGACGCTATGAGAACTATATTCGGATGTGCAAGAACTACTACAATAGAAATGATGAGAATGGAAGTGTATCTTCCAAGTATTCAGAGCAGAATTAAAGAATTGATTATATCTGCTGCAATTAGAATGACTAGAAGAGGTGATGATGCATTGATACCCTTGTTGAACACCTGCCGGACTGCCCGTACTTCTAACACAGTAAATATTTATGGCAGGAAGTTGTATCAAATCTTGCTAGAGTACGAGGCACTTCATTATTGCACATATTTGGGAAAGGAGGGAGCATAGTATTCCACCCTGGCAGCAGGAGAAAATTAAGGTTGATATTCTGCACTTGAATGCTATAGGAAAGGTGATCTCTGTCCTTTAGAGTTGAAGCAAGTTTTCTAATCGAAAATTAATATTCTACCCAGAAACAACGTGGTACATACATATGATGTATTGTGATGGTAAGGCAGGATGTGGGGCAGTAATTAGAGAATTTTTTGAAGAGGGTTTATGTACTGATGAACATCTATCTAAGAGACGTGGCGGCAATTTTTCATCCAGTACTTCAGATGCAGAACTTCAGGCTATATATGAGGGATTGTTAATTGCATGCTTGAAATGGCAAGATATTGATGTTTTTGTTGACAGTCAGAGTGCTTTGTTATTTGTTGGTTCTTTAAATGATGCATGCCTTAGTTCTCCAGTGTAAAGCTGTTCTCTTTCAGCTGAAAGCTAATGGCTATGTTGTGCAATTGAAGTGGATACCATCTCATGTTGCAATTTGTCTCAAAGAAACTGCTGACAAACTTGCAAAGGAGGCATTACAACATATTATATATTTCAGTTGATTCAGAGGCTACACTGAGCTTCCAAAGAGTTAAGGGTATCTCAGCGAGTAAGTAAGAGACGACAATGGGACCATGAAAAAATATTGTATAAATCTTAGATAGCGGAAGTGAAAATATGAGACACACTATGTAACACTGTATTTAATGTATGCTATGTATGGTAAATCATCCACCAGAGTTGACAGTGTTGCTATGCAGCTAAGGTTAGCATATAAGTACTGTTGGCAGTACATAACTGCTGAGGATGGCATACCATGCAAGCTTTGTAAGGAAGAAAATTCTCACACACATTGCAACACTATCTATCTATGTTCTTGTCCAAAAATTGACAACTTTAGGGACTCTAACAATAGTGGTGGTGTCACCAGGCAAGCTTGCCATAGAATCAATAACAATATAGTACCCAGCATCCTAAAGATGTACAAATTTTTTGCTCCCAGGATATGATCTATTGTGCAATATATAGAAGGAGATGTAAGTGTGTTTACTAATTATTGTGTTTTATAGGAGGAAGTGAGCCACTCTGATAGCATGTATTTATGTATGTATTGTAGTGTCTCGTGTGTGTGTGTGTGTGTGTGTGTGTGTGTGTGTGTGTGTGTGTGAACATATCTAAGTATAGGTATGTATGTATATATATTTTCCTATGTATAAATGCATGTAGGCATGAATATTTCCTTTCTCGAGTAGAATTATTTCCAATCAAATTGTAAGGCTTTGTTTTGCAAGATCAGTTGGGTGGGCATCTCAGCATGGTCTCACTGCTCCCTTTGATGTATTTTTTTTTTTTTTTACATGAATAAACTATTTGAATTTGAATTTGGTTGTATTAAGTCATATTAGAGATAGATACATGGCAAAATTTAGGAAAGGTTAACTTAGTGGAGAAATAATATTAGATTTAGATATACTTATTGAATTCATAGATAGGTTAGTTTGGGTTATGTTAGGATAAGTTAGATCAAGATGCATTACAAGATTTTAGAGGTTAGCTTAGAGAGAAATTATAATAGATGAAGTTACATTCTGATTTACTTAATGAATTCATAGATAGGTTAGGATTCTTTATATACTTCACAAATTTATAGATACATTAGGCTAGATTAAAATATATTACAACACTTTGGAGGTTAACACCTACACACATACACACCTCATGGCTCAGTGGTAAGAATTTTGCATGTGTTGACCACCATGAACGTCTGAGTAACATGTTCATTACTGCTTATACTTTCTTCTCCTATTCTTCTTCTTCTCATCTCGCCACTCTTCTCCTCCTCTTCCCTGAGTCCTGTTTAGGAAAATATCTCCCACAGAATGAGTTGGAACAAGAGATTAAATGTGACAAGAGTTCAATGCGGAGAGAAGTACAGTAGTATAGGAAGGATGTTCAGTGAGAGAGAGAGAGAGAGAGAGAGAGAGAGAGAGAGAGAGAACTGCGTACACGGAAAGTTGAGTCCTGTTAATAATAACAACTTTACTCTCAAACCTTAGGGAAATCAGATTTCAGACAGTAAAAAGAACGTAATCATTGACAAATAAACAAGGCAGCAAGTAGTTTACCTTGTGTCCTTGGCTGTCTCACCATGTCCCAGCAGACATCAACTGGCTAGTCACTGGGGGAACAGCGGAGGCGGTGCAGGAGGTGCTGGGGAGAGAAGAGACTCAAATTAATAATGTTCATCCGTTGAATATATTCACAAAAACAGCTGATTCGGTTACAACACAAGAAATGAAAGGAAGAAGATGCTGCAACAAGATATCAGATCTGTATATGGTAGGTCCTGTAGCAAACATCAATATACTGAGAGATTTCTACGTATTATCTATCCCCTACCTATTGATTAAGCACACACACACACACACACACACACGCGCGCGCGCGCGCGCGCATGCACGCACGCACGCACGCACACACGGTAAAACACAGCAGCAAATCGTAATATATGTGTAAGATAAGATTCAGAAAGAGAAGGCTGCAAGAGGGGCCATCATTGTGACGTCACGGCTGATGACGTCAGAGTCTGGCCCCGTGCTCTATGTTGACTGTCCATATTTACGTACATGTTTTAGGGGAGACCATTTTAAAAATGACCCTTCGAAAAAACGCTTTTAGAACAAAAAAATGGACATATTCCGGCTGCATAAATACTCTAACTAATTCCCAAAGCACAAATAAACTACAAACAACAGTAATTGTAAAGAATTTCCACTAGAAAAAAGTATTTTATAAAAATATGACCCTTTTAAAAACTCATTAAATACTCACTCACTGCCACTTCAAAGGAACCCAAAACCACTTCATAGCACTTGAGTAATTCTTTCTAATTACTTTTAACACTTCTGAGTGATCTAGAGGCAGAAATAAATCATTCAAAGGCTGATAAATAAATAAATTAATGCAACTTTAACACCGCTAGCAAAAACTTTTAACCTCCACTGATTTCACTGAGCTTTGCGCACAAAACATGGTGTGATATGGACTATCTTCGGCAATTAATAAGAACTTGATACTGCCTCAAATAAAGAATGGTCTTGGGCGTTCCAATAATTTTGGCGCAAAAAGCCGCCCTTATTTACGATCATAATAACGCCAACCACAGCTATCTCAACCCCCCACAGGCATGGCAGACCTTCAAAACAGCCCACAGTACTCATAGAAAGCATTAAATTTTACTGTTGAGCCCAAATAAATAGTCCAGGCATAAATGAAAATATCCTTAAATATGAGCTGGCTAGCGGGCGGCCGCGGGCGGGCGGGCGGGCGGGCGGCGGCGGGGGCCCGGGGT
>CM035209.1:8587992-8603342 GCA_020233015.1 Callinectes sapidus | reverse complement strand
TCATTCAGAGGCTGATAAATAAATTAATTAATGCAACTTTAACACCGCTAGCAAACACTTTTAACCTCCCCTGATTTCACCGAGCATTGCGCACAAAACATGGTTTGATATGGACTATCTTCGGCAATCAATAAGAACTTGATACTGCCTCAAATAAAGAATGGTCTTGGGCGTTCCAACAATTTTGGCGCAAAAAGCCGCCCTTATCTACGATCATAATAACGCCAACCACAGCTATCTCCACCCCCCACACGCATGGCAGACCTTCAAAGCAGCCCACAGTACTCATAGAAAGCATTAAATTTTACTGTTCAGCCCAAATAAATAGTCCAGGCATAAATGAAAATATCCTTAAATATGAGCAGGCTAGCGGGCGGCGGCGGGCGGCAGAGCGGGTCGGCGGCGGGGGGCCCGGTTTGGCTCCGGAACCCCCCCTACATATCTCACTTAAACCTTCACTAAACTTAAACTTGACCACGAAAGCTATGTCTCAATGGCTAATATTCAATTTTAGTACAATGGCTGCATAATGTGACAAGATGAGCTTATAATAATGATAAGTGTAAAAATGACCGATGAAAAGAATCCAAGATAGCGCCGGGGTCTGTGGAGAGGTAGCACCCCCCATTCCTCCTATATAGGTAAATAAACATTGACACGGTAAAGCATTGTGTCACAATGGCTGTAGTCACCTTAATAACGTCTTCCAGCCTCTGTGATTCCATCTTGCGGCTTTAGTCCAGTATTAAGATGATACACTGAACACTGAAGCACCAGCAGCAGGGTCTCCTCATTATTATTCTGTCCTTAGATCGTTCAATCCCCTTGTCACTTCCTCCCAGGGTTTGAAAGGTAAAAAACGTCTTAATAATATGTCACTAGAATGGTCAAACATTTCAAAAACCCGAGTTTGTTCAACCACAGGCTTTTCAATAGGATAATAAGACCTTTCCACCCGCTCACACTCTCACCCCACAACAAACTGAGCCAGACTGCCACACAGAGAGACAGACCCTCGGCCCTCCCACCCTCCCCTGCTGACGTATGAAAGGAACACACACGTCACGGCCTGGAAGGACAAGAAGTCCTATCTTGCTAATTTGCTATTCACACAGTATATGTGCTAAGAAATCAAGTAGGTGATGCAACTAATACAGATGAACAATCGAACAATAAAGATAAAACACCAGAAACGTCAAAGGAAAACTAATTAACAAAATAACACATAAATAAGCGAACAAGGGCAACCAGGGCAACAAGTTAACTTGACACTTGAAACAACCACTAAATCAAGAAATACAACAAAATCAATCTGAAATATTAAACTAACTAAAACAAACTAAACCAATAAAAAAAAGTTACCAAACACTCGCAAAACCCCAAAGCAATAAAAAAAATGTAAAGAAAAACCGTAAGCGAGTAAACAAAAGAAGAAAACAAGGGGGGAAAAAAACTAATGCTGCAAAACATGAAAACAATCCCCCCCTCTCTCTGGTCCTGCGGAGATGTGACAACGCAGCTCACGGGAAAATCCCATATTCAACCGGCGCCTAAATGTTCTTCACCGATGGCAACGACTACAGTTTTCCCTCAGTAGTAGTAGTAGTAGTAGTAGTAGTAGTAGTAGTAGTAGTAGTAGTAGTAGTAGTAGTAGTAGTAGTAGTATATTGTATGTTTTCTCTGTTCTATTGTTCGTATATTATCTTTTGTTCTCTATTTTCCTCCATTTTTCATTCTACTTTAATCTTTTGTCTCCTCTTTTCCCAAGAATCCCTTTATAAGAGACAACCCCGTGATAAAAAAAAAAAGGAAGGAAATGAAAGGTAGAGGCATTGAAAAATTGGATAAACAATAAAATGTATTATCATATATATATATATTAGGCTAAACACTTGGAAAAAAAGATCTTTGGTATTAACTCTTGTGGAAATCAAGAAAATTAGGTTGTATTTTTAAAGAATATAGGAATGAATCAAACTTATAACATTTTGAAAAACTTGGTAATAAGAACTTATCTACCCATCACTCCATACCACAGACCAGCAATGCCACACACACACACACACTCTCTCTCTCTCTCTCTCTCTCTTGGTGTGTGTGTGTGTATGTGTGTGTGTGTGTGTGTGTGTGTGTGTGTGTGTGTGTGTGTCTGGGCCTGCCTGTGTGTGGTTGCCAGGCTGATGTGTAGAAAGACAGCTTATTAACACAGTTTTTCAAAGTGTCATAGTGCTAATAGTACATAACAACATACTGGAAGCTTACAATTAATAGAAGGATCTCAACTTCACCTGTAGCACTGAAAAGGAACAAAGGATTTCTGAATGACTTAACAATACAAAGATAATACGAAGTTAACAAGCAAAAGCACCTTTCGATTCTGAGACTGAGGAAGCTTAGATTAATTAATACCCTCACTGCTTGCTTAACACTACAATTTCATTCACCACTTTCTTCACTGTTTTCTTAACACTATAGCTAGCCACAGTGTAAAGTTTGATAGACTGCTATTACTACTACTATCCCAGAGGCTAAAAGTGTGAATGGTGAGAGTTTGTTCATGTTTATGGTCCTGTAAAGACAGATATACTGCTATTACTACTACTATTTAACAGGATTGGTAGCCTGGTATGGTGGTAGATTGTCATTCTAAGCTTCCTCACCCCAATATAACAATGTTTGGCAATGTGTAAAGTAAGTCTATCAATAAATTATCAGAGAATACATTAGGAATTGATATATAAAAAAGAGAAAGTCACAAGGAAAAAAATTGGCGTCACTGAGCAAAGAAAAATGAAAAATGTGAATCTGATTAGTTATTCTTTATCTATTGATTTATAACCCCCCAGGTAATCATTAGCATTAGTGAGGAATTAATCAATTGTGCACTCTCCCTATCTCTCCCTCTCACACATAAATACACACACATATACTCTATCTTTTGATTTTGATTTTATTCCAACATGATTTTATTTTTTGATTTTGATTTTATTCCTAATGATTTTATTCCTACAGACTTTCTCCAAGTAGACATTAAGTTAGATAATGCACGCCATTTGATATTCGCAACAACAGAACAGCTTTCACTGCTGAAGAAGGCCAAAACGTGGTATATGGATGCGACGTTTCGTGTCGTGAGAGAGCCGTTCCAGCAGCTTTTTGGCATCCATGCTTTTATTAAAGGAGATGAAAATAATATAAAACAAGTACCACTGGCATTTGCACTCATGTCACGGAAAAGGAAGAAAGATTACAAAAAAGTTTTAAATGCTATGTTAACCTTAATTCCAGAATGTAACGTACAAAAATTTGTAATGGATTTTGAAATTGCTTTATAGTCAGCAGTGAGATCTCTTTTCCCAGTTGCTAAATTACAAGGCTGTGCCTTTCATTGGACCCAGGCAATTTGGAGAAAAGTGCAATCACTCGGTCTTGCAGTGCCATACGTCAAGCATCGGCCTACACAAGATTATGTACGGCAATTAATGGCGCTTCCGTTCCTCCCAGGGGAACACATTGAACACACATTTCGGCACCTAGAATCCCGGGCACCTGCAGGACCAGTCAAAGAGTTGTTATTGTACATAGAGGATACTTGGATCGATGGACTGTGGTCGCCAAGTGAGTGGACTATTTTCGGCGAGAGTATACGGACCAATAACGATGTAGAAGGATACCACAGAAGACTAAACGGTAGAGCAGGTAATGCGCACATTCCCCTCTATGTACTGGTACCTTTGTTGTACAAGGAAGCCAAAAATGTCCATATGCAGGTGCGGCTGGTGAAGGACGGGAAGCTGTCACGCTATCAGCGACGAAAATATCGGTCTATGCAAGGTCGCATCTTTACTTTGTGGAAAAAGTACGAGCAGCATAGAATTACAACCAATCAATTACTGAAAGCTTGCTCAAGACTGAGTGGACCAAGCCATTAATTTTCTTTACTTTGTTGCTTACATTTCTGTGTTTTATGTGTTTTCTTTTATTATTTTAGTTTAGTTTTATTATTTTATTTTCAATATAGTTTGGTTTTAATGTTTTAGCGTTTTAGTTTTACTGTTTTATATATGATGTTTTTATTAGTATTTTGTTTTAGTTTTTTATCTCCTCACCTCTTCCTCGTGTTTATCTCCCCTCCATCCGGTCACCTTTCTCTCTCAGCACTTCCTCATTTATGTATTAGTTGATAGTTCACAAATGAATTAATGATAGTTCACACTTTATATTAATGATAGTTCAAAGTTGCCTGAAACGCAAAAGCTTTATAAAGGCTGGTAATTATCACCATTAATCTTATATGTGGTTTGTAATTGATACGGATAATTACTATGAATAAATGTTTCAAATGTTTCAAATTATATTAATGATAGTTCACACTTTATTCTTCATTGGTTGTTTAAAGTATTTAATATATCTTCATAAGTAAATAAATGACCAGAGTAGAATGCCGCATTGACTGGGGTGGTAGGCCGGAATGACCAGGGTGGAGGGCCGGAGTGACCAGGGTAGAGGGCCGGAGTGACCAGGGTTGGGGGCCGGAGTGACCGAGGGCCGGAACAACTAGGGGCCGGAGTGACTGGAAAGCAATACACACACATATACTCTATCTTTACAACACACATACACTCTGTCTTTGCAACACACACACACACACACACACACACTATCTTTGCAACACACACTAGGTAAATACATCTCAATACACATTATCTCTTACTCACTTATACACGCACACACATAACTAGGTAAATTTATACATACATACCTCTCTATCACTCTCTATCAACCAACCAACACACACTAACACAGAGGCTAGTGAAAATTGGCACATTTCCAATCTCCCACTTAAAACCAAAATACCACAAACACTTTACAACCAAAACAGAATAACAAATCAAAAAACCCCTGCCAATTTACCTACAAACCCAACACACACACACACACACACACACACACACTTATCAACAGCAAGGCCATTTGACTAAGTGACTGTAACAATAATGTCACACACACACACACATTCTCACCTCGGGATGGAAGAAGATCTCAGGTCCCAGGAAGCCTCACTCATAGCCAATGTCAATAGTAAAGACTTCATTGATTGTTCTTCACAGGATTCTTGCCTTCGTATTTCCTTATCTACTCGGCCGGGTCACTGCCACTGTCACTATTGTATTTATTGAACTCCTTGGCAATGTCCGGGCAGATGGAGCTGAAACTCTCTCTCTATAGGGTGAAGGTAACTGCCGTGACGCCAAGGACGCCGCCGCCAGGGACAGACTGCACTGCCTGCACTGCGACATACAGCCCAAGCACGTTGAATGACTCAAACATGATCTCTGGGGGGGGAAAAGAGGAAAAAAATAGTGAGAAAACTAAATATCAGTCAAAGGATGCAACTGACAAAGTAGTAATGTTCAATGGACAAAGACTGGAAAGAGTTGCTAATCATAAGTACCTTGGAATGTATGTCAGCTCCCACTCAACTTAGAGTGCTGCGAACTATGTGAAAAATATTTGTAAAGCAAGATTAAAACCTTTGAGAGTATTGGCAAATAATGGAAGTGGGGTAGGTATACCTGTACTCTACTACGGACCATGTATATTATTAGTACTATTAGATCAATAATTGATTATGTTGCCCCTGTCCTTGTGTCCCTTCCACAGAAAAGCCTGCAACCTTTAGAAGTGGTGCAAAACGACGCTATGAGAACTATATTCGGAAGTGCAAGAACTACTACAATAGAAATGATAAGAATGGAAGTGTATCTTCCAAGTATTCAGAGCAGAATTAAAGAATTGATTATATCTGCTGCAATTAGAATGACTAGAAGAGGTGATGATGCATTGATATCCTTGTTGAACACCTGCCGGACTGCCCGTACTTCTAACACAGTCAATATTTATGGCAGGAAGTTGTATCAAATCTTGCTAGAGTACGAGGCACTTCATTATTGCACATATTTGGGAAAGGAGGGAGCATAGTATTCCACCCTGGCAGCAGGAGAAAATTAAGGTTGATATTCTGCACTTGAATGCTATAGGAAAGGTGATCTCTGTCCTTTAGAGTTGAAGCAAGTTTTCTAATCGAAAATTAATATTCTACCCAGAAACAACGTGGTACATATGATGTATTGTGATGGTAAGGCAGGATGTGGGGCAGTAATTAGAGAATTTTTTGAAGAGGGTTTATGTACTGATGAACATCTATCTAAGAGACGTGGCGGCAATTTTTCATCCAGTACTTCAGATGCAGAACTTCAGGCTATATATGAGAGATTGTTAATTACATGCTTGAAATGTCAAGATATTGATGTTTTTTGTTGACAGTCAGAGTGCTTTGTTATTTGTTGGTTCTTTAAATGATGCATGCCTTAGTTCTCCAGTGTAAAGCTGTTCTCTTTTAGCTGAAAGCTAATGGCTATGTTGTGCAATTGATGTGGATACCATCTCATGTTGCAATTTGTCTCAAAGAGACTGCTGACAAACTTGCAAAGGAGGCATTACAACATATTATATATTTCAGTTGATTCAGAGGCTACACTGAGCTTCCAAAGAGTTAAGGGTATCTCAGCGAGTAAGTAAGAGACGACAATGGGACCATGAAAAAATATTGTATAAATCTTAGATAGCGGAAGTGAAAATATGAGACACACTATGTAACACTGTATTTAATGTATGCTATGTATGGTAAATCATCCACCAGAGTTGACAGTGTTGCTATGCAGCTAAGGTTAGCATATAAGTACTGTTGGCAGTACATAACTGCTGAGGATGGCATACCATGCAAGCTTTGTAAGGAAGAAAATTCTCACACACATTGCAACACTATCTATCTATGTTCTTGTCCAAAAATTGACAACTTTAGGGACTCTAACAATAGTGGTGGTGTCACCAGGCAAGCTTGCCATAGAATCAATAACAATATAGTACCCAGCATCCTAAAGATGTACAAATTTTTTGCTCCCAGGATATGATCTATTGTGCAATATATAGAAGGAGATGTAAGTGTGTTTACTAATTATTGTGTTTTATAGGAGGAAGTGAGCCACTCTGATAGCATGTATTTATGTATGTATTGTAGTGTCTCGTGTGTGTGTGTGTGTGTGTGTGTGTGTGTGTGTGTGTGTGTGTGAACATATCTAAGTATAGGTATGTATGTATATATATTTTCCTATGTATAAATCCATGTAGGCATGAATATTTCCTTTCTCGAGTAGAATTATTTCCAATCAAATTGTAAGGCTTTGTTTTGCAAGATCAGTTGGGTGGGCATCTCAGCATGGTCTCACTGCTCCCTTTGATGTATTTTTTTTTTACATAAATAAACTATTTGAATTTGAATTTGGTTGTATTAAGTCATATTAGAGATAGATATATAGCAATATTTTAGAAAAGGTTAACTTAGTGGAGAAATAATATTAGATTTAGATATACTTATTAAAATCATTGATAGGTTAGTTAGATCAAGATGAATTACAAGATTTTAGAGGTTAGCTTAGAGAGAAATTATAATAGATGAAGTTACATTCTGATTTACTTAATGAATTCATAGATAGGTTAGGATTCTTTATATACTTCACAAATTTATAGTTAGATTAGGCTAGATTAAAATACATTACAACACTTTGGAGGTTAACACACACACACCTACACACATACACACCTCATGGCTCTGTGGTAAGAATTTTACATGTGTTGACCACCATGAACATGAGTAACATGTTCATTACTGCGTATACTTTCTTCTCCTATTCTTCTTCTTCTCATCTCGCCACTCTTCTCCTCCTCTTCCCTGAGTCCTGTTTAGGAAAATATATCGCACAGAATGAGTTGGAACAAGAGATTAAATGTGACAAGAGTTCAATGCGGAGAGAAGTACAGTAGTATAGGAAGGACAGAGGGAAGATGTTCAGTGAGAGAGAGAGAGAGAGAGAGAGAGAGAGAGAGAGAGAGAGAGAGAGAGAGAGAGAGAGAGAGAGAGAGAGAGAGAGAGAGAGCGTACAGAGAAAGAGAGTCCTGTTAATAATAACAACTTTACTCTCAAACCTTAGGGAAATCAGATTTCAGACAGTAAAAAGAACGTAATCATTGACAAATAAACAAGGCAGCAAGTAGTTTACCTTGTGTCCTTGGCTGTCTCACCATGTCCCAGCAGACATCAACTGGCTAGTCACTGGGGGAACAGCGGAGGCGGTGCAGGAGGTGCTGGGGAGAGAAGAGACTCAAATTAATAATGTTCATCCGTTGAATATATTCACAAAAACAGCTGATTCGGTTACAACACAAGAAATGAAAGGAAGAAGATGCTGCAACAAGATATCAGATCTGTATATGGTAGGTCCTGTAGCAAACATCAATATACTGAGAGATTTCTACGTATTATCTATCCCCTACCTATTGATTAAGCACACACACACACACACACACACACGCGCGCGCGCGCGCGCGCATGCACGCACGCACGCACGCACACACGGTAAAACACAGCAGCAAATCGTAATATATGTGTAAGATAAGATTCAGAAAGAGAAGGCTGCAAGAGGGGCCATCATTGTGACGTCACGGCTGATGACGTCAGAGTCTGGCCCCGTGCTCTATGTTGACTGTCCATATTTACGTACATGTTTTAGGGGAGACCATTTTAAAAATGACCCTTCGAAAAAACGCTTTTAGAACAAAAAAATGGACATATTCCGGCTGCATAAATACTCTAACTAATTTCCAAAGCACAAATAAACTACAAACAACAGTAATTGTAAAGAATTTCCACTAGAAAAAAGTATTTTATAAAAATATGACCCTTTTTAAAACTCATTAAATACTCACTCACTACTACTTCAAAGGAACCCAAAACCACTTCATAGCACTTGAGTAATTCTTTCTAATTATTTTTAACACTTCTGAGTGATCTAGAGGCAGAAATAAATCATTCAAAGGCTGATAAATGAATAAATTAATGCAATTTTAACACCGCTAGCAAAAACTTTTAACCTCCACTGATTTCACTGAACTTTGCGCACAAAACATGGTGTGATATGGACTATCTTCGGCAATTAATAAGAACTTGATACTGCTTCAAATAAAGAATGGTCTTGGGCGTTCCAATAATTTTGGCGCAAAAAGCCGCCCTTATTTACGATCATAATAACGCCAACCAAAGCTATCTCAACCCCCCACAGGCATGGCAGACCTTCAAAACAGCCCACAGTACTCATAGAAAGCATTAAAATTTACTGTTGAGCCCAAATAAATAGTCCAGGCATAAATGAAAATATCCTTAAATATGAGCTGGCTAGCGGGCGGCCGCGGGCGGCCGCGGGCGGGCGGGCGGGCGGCGGCGGGGGCCCGGGGTTGGCTCCGGAACCCCCTCTCATATCTCACTTAAACCTTCACTAAACTTAAACTTGAGCACGAAAGCTATATCTGAATGGCTAATATGCAAGCTTAGTACAATGGCTGCATAATGTGGCAAGATGAGCTTATAATAATGAGTGATAAGGGTAAAAATTACCGATGAAATAAGAATCTAAGATAGCGCTGGGGTCTGTTGAGGGGTAGCCCCCCCTCCTATATAGGTAAATAAACATTGACACGGGAAAGCCTTGTGTCACAATGGCTGTAGTCACCTTAATAACGTATTCCAGCCTCTGTGATTCCATCTTGCGGTTTTAGTCCAGTATTAAGATGACACACTGAACACTGAAGCACCAGCAGCAGGGTCTCCTTATTATTATTCTGTCCTTAGATCGTTCAATCCCCTTGTCACTTCCTCCCAGGGTTTGAAAGGTAAAAAAACGTCTTAATAATACGTCACTAGAATGGTTAAACATTTCAAGAACCCGAGTTTGTTCAACCAGAGGCTTTTCAATAGGTTAACAAGACCTTTCCACCCGCTCACACTCTCATCCCACAACAAACTGAGCCAGACTGCCAGACCCTCGGCCCTCCCACCCTCCTCCTGCTGACATATGGCAGGAACACACACGTCACTGCCTGGAACGACCAGTAGTCCTATCTTGCTAATTTGCTATTCACACAGTATATGCGCTAAGAAATCAAGTAGGTGATGCAACTAATACAGATGAACAATGGAACAATAAAGATAAAACACCAGAAACGTCAAAGGAAAACTAATTAACGAAATAACACATAAATAAGCGAACAAGGGCAACCAAGGCAACAAGTTAACTTGACACTTGAAACACAACCAGAAAATCAAGAAATACAACAAAATCAATCTGAAATACTAAACTAACTAAAACAAACTAAACCAATAAAATAAGTTATCAAACACTCGCAAAACACCAAACCAATAAAAAAATGCAAAGGAAAACCGTAAGCAAGTAAACAAAAGAAGAAAACAAGGGGGAAAAACAATAATGCTGGAAAACATGAAAACAATCTCCCCCTCTCTCTGGTCCTGTGGAGACATGACAACGGACCTCACGGGAAAATTCCATATTCAGCCGGCGCTTAAATGTTCTTCACCCATGGCAACGACTACAGTTTTCTCACTTTCTCACACACACTGCAACATTATCTATCTATGTTCTTATCCAAAAATTGACAACTTTAGGGACCCTAACATTAGTGGTGGTGTCACCACGCAAGCTTGCCATAGAGTCAATAACAATATAGTACCCAGCATCCTAAAGATTTACAATTTTTTTACTCCCAGGATATGATTTATGGTTCAATATATATAAGGAGACGTACGTACGTGTCTATTAATTATTGTGGTTAACAGGAGGAAGTGAGCCACTCTGACAGTATTGTTGTGTCTCGTGTGTGTGTGTGTGTGCGTGCGTGCGTGCGTGCGTGTGTATATCTAAGTATAGGTATGTGTGTGTGTGTGTGTATATATATATATATATATATATATATATATATATATATGTCGATATATATATATATCTCTATATATATATATCTATATATATATATATATATGTGTGTGTGTGTGTGTGTGTGTGTGTGTGTGTGTGTGTGTGTGTGTGTGTGTGTGTGTGTGTGTGTGTGTGTGTGTGTGAACATATCTAAGTATAGGTATGTATGTATATATATTTTCCTATGTATAAATGCATGTAGGCATGAATATTTCCTTTCTCAAGTAGAATTATCTCCAAACAAATTGTAATGCTTTGTTTTGCAAGATCAGTTGGGTGGGCATCTCAGCATGGTCTCACTGCTCCCTTTGATGTATTCTTTTTCTTTTTTTTACATCAATAAACAACCCTCACAAATAAAGAAAATTAAAGCAAATTAGAGAAAACAGTAGGTCACTGAGTAAACAGCTTCCTCTCTCTCTCTCTTTCTCTCTCTCGAACATACGTCCTCTATTATCTCCAAAAGTACTTCATTAATACACCTGCGCTCTCGCCACTCACCTGTACTTAATGAAGGCTTTGTCCAGTGTTCATTGTGACGTGGAGGAATTATGGGAAGTGTGGGTTTTCTTAGTATCAGGGGCCAGGGTGGGATGAGAGAGAGAGGGAGAGGGCATCCAGTCGTCTCTGTCTTGGCGGTGACTGTTGTGGTTGGTGGCTTTTGTAGTTTGTCGTCCCCCAGGAAGCTGTTGAAATACGTAGCTATTAGTGATTGTTAGTTCTGTCAGCGAGGGTATTTCACGTGGTGTTATCGGTTATGCATTGTGTTCAGTTATGAAGGTTGTACTGGTGGTGGTTAGTACACCGTGTCTGGCGTTATAGAGGTTAACAGCAGCAGCAGCAGCGCCTCTTTTCAAAAAGACTGATCACCGCCACTATTTCAGAAGGCTCCTGTTCAAGTGTTCAAGAGTTTTCAGGGGTGTTTTCATCACTCTAGTGACAAAGTGGTATGTATGGCTTCTCCGCATACCACCACCTATATACCAGTCTCTCCTTCCCTCCCTCCGTCCGTCCGTCCCTCCGAGGCCATCACCACACGCTGCATTCCCAAACAGGGACTCCAACAGACAGGGTTCCTCCTGCTCTATGTCGTCCACAGAGGCCGTCAGGCGTCAGCTTCTCCACAACGCCGCCACCCAGTCGTAGTAGACATCATCACGGGGCCTGCTGGTAGCGTCATACAGAACAGTCAGTCAGTCACGCCGCCACACAGCTGCTGCTGCCGGCATTCCAACTCGGGGGGGCTGTTGGACTGCCACAACTTCTTCCCTCACTTGTGAGAATCCTGCCCTCAGTTCCCTCATCATGTGTGTTGCCTGCTGGTCTATTTTCACTTTGATTTCTGTCAACAGCAGGGATTGAAACATCGTCATCACGGCGGAATTTTCCTCTCCGGCCAATGTGACGTCACCAGCCTCGCCCAGACACAGAGGCGACACACAGCCAGGCCCCCTCACTCACACCTCAAACCTCTTTCACGGCCTCCCAGCAGGCTTCCACAATGTCAACTAGGCACACACAGTCCTGGCACACACACTGCCAAAGCACAGGCACTATTACATGGCAGTCAGTTGGTACATGTATCTCTCCAGGGAAGCAAGGCAGCACTCTTACCCTCTCTCTACCTCACTGGCCCATCACGGCCTCTCTCTTCTGACTCGTCAAAATACATTGGTTCGTAACACTATGCTTCACTTCCACAATCTCAAAAGGCTTCATTTAAGTTGACAAGAGTAATTTCATTCATTTCGAGAGAGAGAGAGAGAGAGAGAGAGAGAGAGAGAGAGAGAGAGAGAGAGAGAGAGAGAGAGAGAGAGAGAGAGAGAGAGAGAGAGGCGTTTAATACAATCAAATACATCAAATTCAACTTTCAAGAAAACTACAAATAACAACAACAACAACAAGAACTATAAAATAGAAAAAAAAATAATAACTATCTAGATTACCGTGTTCCTTAAAGTGCCTTCCAATATGCACGAAAGAAGGGTGACTCGCCAGTCTGTATTCTGAAGTGCCGCAGTAGGGAGGCCTTGGTGTGGAGGTAGGGAGGGCTTGCTGGCACTCAGGACATGGGAAGGCTGTGGCACTGGCACTGGCACTGATGTACGTGCGTGTGTCTGGAATAGGGTCAAATTTTCAAGTTAAGTTTGAAAAGAGACACATTTTTAAGGCAACAGAAATTATTAGCGGTGTTTTCAAGGGTGTTTCTCCAATTCATTACATAAAAATCTTGTCTTTTGCGTCTATGACCATAAATCACCTTAAAAACATTTAGGTTTAAAATGAAGCCTTTTGAAACAGTGTTAGTAATGCACACTTAACGACCCATTCGATCATTACAATGAAGCCTTTTGAAACAGTGTTAGTAATGCACACTTAACGAACCATTCGATCATTACAACAATACAAGCGGGGCATCTTGTATTCTGAAACAATTCTATTGTTACCTTAACCCCCTTCTTCACCCCCCCACCCCCCCACCCCAACATAACGGTCTCAGGCCACAGGGTTCACATGGGGGGTTTTTCATCTGTACTGCCTGCTCCTCCTCCATTTTCACCGCCTGCTGGTCTAATGTTGTTGTCGTCTGCTCCTTCATTTGTGTCATCAGCAGGGCTTGCAAGCATCGTCATCACGGCGGAATTTTCCTCTCCGGCCAATGTGACGTTACCAGCCAGTCTCACACGCAGACAGACACAGAGGCGGCGTCATCCCCGCCATCTGTGTTCGTCCTCCTCCATTCTGCTGCCACTACGTACAACACTCGGCTAGTCACTTGGCACCATCAAGTAAATATCCCGCTACTTCTGACACCACCACAGTTACGTTAACCCCCTTCTTCACCCTCTCTCTCTCTCTCTCTCTCTCTCTCTCTGCACGGTCTCACGGCACAGCGTTCACAGGGGAGTGAGTCGCGTAACTTCCACACGGTTCGGATGGGCAAGTGTAGCGAAGTGTACCTATAACAGCAGACACACACAGTTCACTTTGGCCAGTTTACTCACCAAGCAGTATATACACGTAACACGGGGGAAAGGCGCGCTCGACAAGGCGACACACAGCCAGGTTGCAACAGGTCGGGCCACCTCACACCTCACACCTCTTTCACGGCCTCCCAGCAGGCTTCCACAATGTCAACTAGGCACACACACTGCCAACGCAAAGGCACTATTACATGGCAGTCAGTTGGTACATGTATCTCCAGGAACGCGGGGAAGCAAGGCAGCACTCTCATCCGGCTCTTCCCTCTCACTACCCCACTGGTCCACCACTGTCTCTCTCTGCTGGTTCGCCAAAATACATTGGTTCGTAATACTATGCTTCACTTCCACAATCTCAAAAGCTTCATTTAAGTTAACAAGAGTTATTTCATTCATTTATAGAGTCTGAGAGGAAGATTGACCAGATTTTGTCATTATAAACTGAAGAAACTCCAATGAAAACACCGCTAATCATCTCTGTGGCCTTGGCAAATAGTCGTGGAGAGAGAGAGAGAGAGAGAGAGAGAGAGAGAGAGAGAGAGAGAATGATGATGATAGATAAAAAAAAGATATAACAATAAACAAGTCATCGTCAGGACTGAGTGACTGCTGACTGATAAGCAGGACACAGGATGGTGCGTGGCTCGTGTCGTGTCCGTGTCCCGACAGTTCCCTCCCCTCCACGTACACACACAAACACACACGTACATACACACATACACACGTACATATACACACCTCATGGCTCAGTGGTAAGAATTTTGCATGTGTTGACCACCATGAACGTCCAAGTCACATGTTCATTACTGCTTATACTTTCTTCTCCTATTCTTCTTTTTCTCATCTCGCCACTCCTCTCCTCCTCTTCCCCGAGTCCTGTTGAGGAAAAAATCTCGTACAGAATGAGTTGGAACAAGAGATTAGATGTGACAAGAGTTCAATGCGGAGAGAAGTACAGTAGTATAGGAAGGACAGAGCGAGGATGTTCAGTGAAAGAGAGGGATACTTCAGTGTGGAGTGTCGCTGAGAGAGAGAGAGAGAGAGAGAGAGAGAGAGGACGACTGTGTACACGGAAGGTTGTGTCATGCTAATGGATGGATGGATGGATGGAAGGGTAGCATTTATAACCGAATAATAACAACTTTACTCTCAAACCTTAGGGAAATCAGATGTCAGACAGTAAAAAGAACGTAATCATTGACAAATAAACAAGGCAACAAGTAGTTTACCTTCTCTCCTTGCCTGTCTCACCATGCCCCAGCAGACATCAAGAGGCATCAGCTGGCTAGTCATGGGGAACAGCAGAGGCGGTACAGGCGGCGCTGTGGAGAGAGGAGACGCAAATTATGGAAAAGTTGGATAAATATAGTTATGGAGACTGGACAGTACGAGCTTAGCTCCCCTCCCGTGTGTCACAACTAGGTGAATACGCACACACACACACACACACACACACACACACACACACACACACATATATATA
>CM035209.1:8565407-8587493 GCA_020233015.1 Callinectes sapidus | reverse complement strand
TTATTATTGTTATTATTATTATTATCATTATCATTGTTATTATTATTATTGGTATTATTATTATTATTATTATTATTATTATTATTATTATTATTATTATTATTATTATTATTATTATTATTATTATTATTATTAGTCTATTATTATTATTTTATTATCATTATTATTACAACTGGTATTATTCTTAATAAATATCATCATCATTGCTATTACAATTAATGATCATTATTACCCTGAAAAATCATCGTCATATCTAATGATACCAGTACATTTAGACATAAAAATAGATGAATAAATATCCTGGTTTGGTGCATTGCATTTGTGAAGTCGATACAAAGTTAAAATAGTGATATAGTCAAGTAAACATGGGTGTGTGGGGTGTTATAGAGGTGGTCCCTGGCGCAGCATGGCCTTAGTGGTGGTGGTGGTGGTGGCGGCGGGCCAATCAACGCCCAGGGTTTGAACCAGTCCTTTGAACACATCTGTGGCGGTGCTACTACTACCACTGCTGCTGGGGACTGTTCCTGCTGCTCCTCCTCTCTCCACCCATCAACCCTCCCACAATGCCGCACAGGATCTATTACTCGGACAAATACTATGACGACAAATACGAGTACAGGTGAGTGAGTGGTGGTGGGTGATGGGTGGTGGTGGTGTGGTGGTGTTACAATGCCATTCTGCCCACCCATTCCCCCATGTGGCGTATGTTTACCTGTTCTGGTTCACTAATGGGGTTAATGTTCACACGGTCACCATAATGTGGCCATTGTAATTATGTGTTTTAGTTCGTGTGTGTGTGTGTGTGTGTGTGACGCAATGCTGACACTCACTCACTCCTAAGTTACCTTGAAGCATTGGAGTGTGTGTGTGCGTGCTGACAGTTATAATAAATTGGCTGAAATGACTTCCTCACCCCCCTCATTTTGAAAGAAAAAAAATAAATGTTAAAATATCAAAAAAATCATGTGAGTGAAAAGCATCAGAATTCAAGGAAAAATGTAATGTAATCCTTCAGGACACTCTACATAGTTGTGGTGTGCTGTGTAGCATTGTGTTGACTATGGTTTCTTTTTACTTATTTATATATTCTATTCTCTGGTAATCTTTTTGAGGGAATTGTTCAAATCCTTGTCAAATCTTGTTGCCCAGTGGGAGATGTGTTCCCTTTAACTGTAGCAGTGGGATATCACTTCAGTTGTTGTATTGCCTAATGGAATCACTTACAGCCTTTGTGGTAAGCCTGGCTAATTGTTGTGAGTTGTGTCAACACTCAATGGTTATCACTAAACTTCACAAAGCAATGAACATGTGTGTGTCATTGTCCGCCCACTCACACTCAACCACTCAGTCAAGGTCATTGTAGATGAAACATGGCCATAGAAAATACTCAGTAAAAAATAAATAAACTTGATGAACCATTTCCTTTAAGGTGGTGTATGTAAGAAATCACAAGATTTGAACCCCAATAAGATATGGAGCTGTAAATGGGGAATGTATTTTAATGTAAGGAAATATACCTAATAAGAATGTGGGAAGTGAAAAATATGATCTGTTCATAAGATGAAAAATTATAATATTGGAAAATAAACAAAAGAAGGAAGATCTTATAGTGGACAGTTGCAGAGACATATTATCACCTGGTTACTATATCAACATTGTGTGAGAAGCAATAAACTTACTAAGGAATATAAGAATTGCAGCAACACACCTCAATGAAGTGATGAGGAGACCAAGTACAGAGGCGGGACAGTACTGTTACTGTATGTCACTTGATTGCTGAAGGCATAGCCTTATACTTTTACATAAAATTGTGTATAGATAAACTTTTCTTTTTCATATCTAGTATTACTTGACTTTTTTCTGAGGTTAGACAACTACAAGTCACGGTACAGTGCAGTGTGATGTACTATAGGACAATGTACTATTACTGACATGAGCTTTATAATGAATGTCTAATGTAGTGATTTTCCACAGACATGTAATGTTGCCAAAGGACCTGTCCAAGCTTGTTCCCAAGACCCACCTGATGACAGAGAGTGAGTGGCGGAGCCTGGGTGTTCAGCAGAGCCAAGGATGGGTGCACTACATGATCCATGAGCCAGGTGAGGAGACACACACACACACACACTCACTCACTCACTTGAGATGCCGCAGTGAGCAGGTGTTCACAGATCCACTCCAGTTACTGTACACCACCACAGGAGTGAGGGAATAAACCAAGACGTAGTACATACTTGTCGAGTGACAATGCACGAGTAATAGCAATAGTGCTGTATCTGGACTGAAGTGAATGTTTCTTTGCAATAATGTATCAGTAGAGCGCATAGTGGATAGAATTGAGGAGTCTAGAAGATACATATGAATTGTGACCATGATGGTAACAAAATGGATGAAAGTTTGCTTGTTCAGTGACACTTGGTTTAACTTTGGAAAGCTTAGCGGCAAAATATTATATATGTTATTACAAAGGTGAGTATTTACATCCTCTAAGAGACTGTTTGTCCACAGAACCGCACATTTTGTTGTTCCGGCGACCCATCACCACCCCTCCGCCCAAGATAGACGAGGACAAGGACGACAACTAGTATGCTGCCTCTCAAGTCCCACTCCTGTGCATATTTGTGTTTAGGAGTCTATGTTTTAGTGTCCTTCATCTCTTCTGTCTTATCTCTCTCTCTCTCTCTCTCTCTCAACACAGCACACATAAGCCAGCTAGGGTGTATAGCATTCCTGCCTGACTATATTATAGACGTGTACATATAGCCCTAAGATAGGCTGGTGGGTGGAGCCAATGCTGTCTTGGTACAGTACTATATCATGCTAATAATGTTCATGAGGTGCTTAGGTGATGTGTTATTTTTCTTGCAATTTGGAGATCCATTCTATGTTGCGATTCTTTATTATCCTTCATGTACTTTTCTTTTGATTCAGTCTTGATTGTTTGCAGTGGAAATATATACTATTTTCTCTAACTACAAATGCTTCTCATTCCAAGATATGAACATGACACTGTTGCTCAAGTTTGTCAATAGTTTTAACGCCTTCAGTATTGGGACTCATTTTCATATTTATTCTGTTCATTAGTTGTCAGTTTTATACAGCTTCAGAAACTCATGTGGGGATTAAAATGGTGAAGACTCTGGTCATTAATCTTCTGACCTCCATAGACACTTCCCAGTGACAATAAAATCATCTAATCAAACACAAAACTTGTGGTAAAAACATGCCCCAGTACTGAAGAGGTTAATTACCAAAGAGATGATGTAACTGAAGATCAGTGTACTGTAAGGAAGATCTCTGTGTCATATGTATGGAAAAACAAAACTACATAAGGGAAAGTGAGTGGATATAATTACTTACAAGGCACAACGCTGAATCTTTGGCACATGTTCATGGTGAAAGAATAGATAAAAATGAAAGATGTAAGCAAATGTGGTGAGCTTTATTCTGCTTCGCCACAGATCAGCCATTCATTCCAGGTATGTGTCATCAATTCAGTTTCTTCAGCAAGTCAGGGTCCAGCTTTTGTTTCTTGACATAGTGCTCAACCCGCGTCTCCAGACTCTCTGCAATAATAACAACAGGTTAACTTAGAGAGAGAGTGTGTGTGTGTGTGTGTGTGTCTTTCCCTTACTTTTCTGAAGCATACCAGACCACATTACTGCTTCCAAACCCTGCCACACACCACTTCATTACCATTCATACTTATCATCAAAACTTTCCCTTAAGTATTTTTATAATGTCTAGCTTTCCATTAACCCTTTCACTGCTATTTGCTTTATGTTTCCTTAATAACCAATCACTCTAAGATATCATTACTTGTTTTATAGTTATTCAAGATCTTTGAACTCAGTAGAAATTGCAAATTATATTCTTTCTATGCCTTCCTTTCTCGCAGATGCTAATAAAGATCTTATGCATTGCTGCTGATGTTGTTAACTATCTCATATTGCAGCAAAAGAGTTCAAATATTTTCCCATCTTACATAAAACCTCACTTTCTATTTATATGCTTTCAATGTCATCACTACACGTACTCACCACAAGTTGGTCGGGAGAGAAGAGGACGGTAAACCTTGCATTTGTTCCCTGACATCAACACAGCTGGTTGCTCCTTCACCTTCCATCCCTCATCTTCATCCTCCTCTATCCTCATCTTCACCTCTGATTCATTATTCTCAGGTAACCTTTCCTCATCCGTCTTCATTTTCTTCAACTGTGGTTCGTTGTCTGGCTGTTTTTCCTCATCTTCCTTGTCTTTCCTTTTCTCCCTTGCTTTTATCAATGTCTTATACCGACCCTCCAGATCCTTCAGCATACTTCTGGTCATGGTGTTCCTGGGAAATAAATAAATAAACTTTAAAATCACAAGGGAAGGTAAATATGTGAAATGAGAGGCAGCACATGAAACAAATAGGAATTTAACCCCTTCAGTACTGGGATGCATTTTTTACCTTGAGTTTTGGATACAATTAGATGGTTTTACTAACATACGGAAGAGTTTATGGAGGTCAGAAGATTAATGGCCCGAGTCTGTACTATTTAAATCCCCAAATGAGTTTGTGAAGCTATATAAAATTGGCAAATGAAAAGCAGAATAAATATGAAAATGCATCCCAGTACTGAAGGGGATTAATATGATAGTTATCACAATACCATAGAATAGTAATGAGGACAATAGAAAGATTTTACAACAAGGGGAATAAGGTATGAGTGAGAACAAGCAAATGGACAGGGGAGTGATTCATAGCAATGTTAACCCCTTCAATACAGGAACACATTTTAACCTTCAGTTTTGGATATGATTAGATCATTTTATTGACATTAGGAAAGCTCTATGGAGGTCAGAAGATTAATGGCCAGAGTCTTTACTATTCTAATCCCCACACACAAGTTCCTGAAGCTGTATAAAATCATGAAATAGTAAGAAGAATAACTATGAAGATGCATCATAGTACTGAAGGGGTTAAGACTCTTGGATCCTTCTTGCGCCTTATAAGAAGAATCATGTCACCACTTCAGCCACTCACCGTACAGCCTGCTGCGTCCACACTTCCTGCAGCTGACTCAGGAGGCGCCGCAGCTCATCCTCATCCCAGCGCCACGCCACACCATCAAAGTGCACTGCCCACAGGTTGAGGGGCAAGTCGCTGGCTAGACAGTACTGTGGTTTCCTGCATGAAGAACACACACAAAATGCACAAAGGGGTAATTTTACAATCAGACATGTCATTGAATATAAGGTAATTCTAATGAGTGAGTCTATGGTCCATATTCTGAAACACTTTGCTCTCCCACCATCACTATCTCCAAAGGCTCTAGTTGAGGATGGTCATGTTTCTAAGGGTATTTTTATGGTTCTAGTGATGGATTTGCAAGATCTCTAATTAATTATAGGAAGAAACTGTCTTGAAAACCTGCCTAGCCATCTCTGTAGTCTTGGAAAATTGTTGTAGTGAGAGAGCAAAGCTTTTCTGAATACAGACTTACGCCCTTTCCTTCATTTCTTGCTAATTTGTATATGTGTAGCTATACCGTGTAAATACCTTGGGTGAGTCTTTACGTCCAGCAGTTCAGCCACCACATCTGGCTGCTCCTTGCCCTGCCCCACCAGGAACAGCACTGCCATCACAGCCCTTACTTGGTGCCACAGGAAGGCTTGACCCTCTATAGTGGCCACACACATCCCATAACCATCTCTACCACTTTGCCTTTCATTGACATCTTCACCACCTCCACCTGTGTCATCACTCTCATCACTCTCCTCGTCCACCCTTGCCACCCTCACTGCCATGATGCGGCGCCTGAAGTTCACCACACCATTGGCCACGTCCATCTTGCACAGGTTGCGGAAGTCGTGCTCCCCCACCAGGTGCTGGCCAGCCTGGTTCATGGCCTGTTAAGAGTGATGGTTTCTGAATGCTGAATTGTCATGAACCTGAATGTTGCACAGCTTCACATTGTATTGTCATTAACTGAGATTAAAAAAACTGGAAGGTTAATGCAATGGTGTTTTGTTTCTTAATCCAAACAAAGAAACACTGGAGGGAATTTTAATGGGGGAAAATGGGTCTATTTAAAACCATGCGTAAAGAAATACGTCACGTATTATAGCTGAAGGAGGAGTATAAGGCAGGGGAGAGAATGAGAGAGAAAATCAGCAATCCACCCACTCGGACACACATGATGATGACACTCTTCCTCACCTGCAAGTCCAGACTGCCTTGAGGAAAGAAGTACTTGTAGGTCCGCTGGCGACAGTCAAATCTGGCAGAGAATTGTGAAGGCACGGGGCACCAGGCTAGAATTCTGATCTCCTGTGGAAGGACTGACGAGGGAGTTACTTGTTAGAGGTGGAGTAAACATGATAGCAAAACCTGACACACACACACACACACACACACACACAAAGACTCAAAATGCATCTCATATACCTGTAAATAAAGTTAAGGGAGGATGTGTGATGTTGCAAGAAAGCTTTCAAAGAACCCATTCCACATATACACAATACTTACACTAACCTCTATTAAGTAGCTGAACATAATTTATTTCCTCTTCCTCCTCTTCTTCCTCATACTCCTTCTGTCTGTCAGTGGTGGAGGAGTGGTCTTCCTGGGTGACACCTTCCACCCCGATGCCCTTCCTCACTTTACTACGCAGGGTAATGGAGATCACCTGGTCAAAGGCACTCACACCCTTGTCTGTGCGGCCACACCTGTGAAAGTCAAGGCTGGATAGAGTAATTAAAGAGCAGCACCAAAGTGGCCAGATGCCATGTACAATCACCAGCACAAACAGATGAAAAGTATGCACACAAAGCTGTGGATACATCTGAGTAGTGTAGCCAGTAGTGAGGTAGCAGCTGATGTAGTACAATGAAGTTTGGATGAAGTGAATAGGAGTGAAGAGCACCTGATGGGTTGTATACAGGAAAAAGTTTATTTTTAGCAAACACCTTTTCTGACACTAGATGAACCACAGGCACACATGGAGGAAGAAAAAGAAGAGTTTGACTGATTATGTAGCAGTAGGTGAGTTTGAGGAAGGATGTGTCTGATGCCAAAGTATTGAGAGGAATGTTAAAGGAATCGAATATTTCATTTTTACTATGGTTTATTTTTCATGATGAAAATGAGAAATAGATGAGAGTATGATAGAAATAGCTATAAATGGAAGGTAACTACGACACTAGCTTGTGAAAGGTTAGACAGGAAATACTACATGACAATGACTGATGAAAAGTTTAAAGTTTAAATGAAGTGGACTGTAATAAAAAAATACAAAGAGAAGATAAATTATCTCAAACTCTTCATGCCACTAGTGAACAGAAAGATACATACCTGTGGTAGTTGGAGGTCTCTCTGGACTGAATGAGTCTGGTCTTGAGTAAAGCTGCAAAGAGCTGAGCCTCAATAGTGTTGTGGGAGTCTTCCTGCACTGTAAACCCTTGGTAGTCCCAGCCCAGGTAACACAGCTTCAGGGCCACGTGTCTGCGAGAGTACCTGTGAAGGAAAGTGTTAATCCAGGAGGACAGGGGGGAGGATGTTTATCATTCTAAGGAAAATTGTTATCCTTCATTACTTTGCCATAAAATCTGATGAAATGTCAGATTTCACACACACACACACACACACACACACACACACATGCTCGGCTCACAACCAAGAGGGCCCGGGTTCGAGTCCTGGGTGCGGCGAGGCAAATGGGCAAGCCTCTTAATGTGTATCTAGCCCCTGTTCACCCACACAGCAGCAAGTAGGTATGGGATGTAAGTCGGAGGGTTGTGGCCTCGCTGTCCCAGAGTGTGTGGAGTGTGTGATGTAGTTTCAGCCCTACCCGAAGATTGGTCTACAAGCTCTGAACTCACTCAGTAGGGAAAAGGCTGGCTGAGTGACCAGCAGGCGACCACTACAGTGAATTACACACACACACACACACACACATTTTCAGTAACAGTCAGGTTGTGAGGTATGTATGGACTTTGCTGTACAGTTAGTCCTGTATTCCAAAGTGAAACACAATTATTACAGAAATAATAAAGAACATATTTTACTTTGAGAAATCAAAATCTCTCTGTCTTGGTGACTTTCTCTGAGTTGAGAGGGAGTCTGCTGTGGCTCCAGTCAGGCTCTTGGAGAGAAGGTTCCGTAACTGAGTGTTGTGAGCCTCCAGCTGCTTCACTCTGGCCTCCAGCTCCTGTGACAAAAGAATACCACCACCATCACCCTCACCACTCACCATCTCTCTCTCTCTTTGATCATACTTCTTTCTTTTAAATGAGATCTCTTTTATCATACATGACTGATGTATGGACCAGGTGTCTTCAGAGCTGTTGCTTCACTCACCTCTCTTGACAGTTCACTGAGCAGAACTTGTTTGTGCTTCTGGTGTGGAGGTAACTTTATTTTGCTTTCCTCTTTTCCAGCCTGGGGTTCTGCCATCATCCTATTAGACAATCATGTTAAGTTAGAGTTCACCTCCATGACAAGGAGGAATAACCATTACAGAGTATATAAGTTTCTTTCAATTATATATATATTATTATTATTATTATCATTATTTTGATATATTATACTAATGAATTACTGTGTTTACATTTGCGATATAAGTAATCAACTTTAAACGCATATATCTCAAGATACACAAACTAAGGGTTACGCCCCTCTGGCACGGGGCGCCTCATTTAACAAAAGAGGATGTAAAAAAAACGAACTGGTTTTATAAACTATAATTTACCTTGGTTAGGAAAGCCAGCCAGTCTGTGATGTGGGTGTGAAGTGACGTATCAGTGAGTCTGAGTGTTGCAGTGCAGGGTAGGGTAGGGTTGGATAGGGCAGGGCAGGGCAGAGCAGAGCAGAGCAGAGCAGAGCAGAGCAGAGCAGAGCAGGGCAGGGCAGGACAAGGCAGGGCAGCGGTGAAGGTAAAGAAGACAACACCAGGCTGAGGATTCTTGTTGTAGATTTAAGAGCTTGCAGGCTGTAGTGCTACAGCCTACAATGCATCCAAGGTGGTGTTAAAAGGCGGATTATCTGGTTAGATTCTGGTGAGCTGCATATCATTGTTCTTGTTGGGGATGGGGGTGGCCTGGCGTGCCGCACGGTGCACGGTGCACCTCGTCCTGTCACACCGTGGCTTTGTTATTGTCTTGGATCTTGATCCTAATGTTACAGGTGGATCGGGATTGCTCAAGGATTCTAAGATAATATCCTTGGGATTGCTCCAGGGCCAGCAGGCCTTTATATCGGCAACTCCTGTAGAAGACAAAAAACAAACACAAGCAGAAAAAAGAGTAACTTGCACACTGATTGATGATGATAGTAATAGTAATAATCTAAGTAGGCCTACAGTAATGTGAATCCTGCTGGTTCCCTACTTTTTCCCTCTGAATTGTGAGGGACAAGCACACTAACTATGATAGCTACGTATTTCGATCTGGATTGTCTTAAGCCATTATAGATCAACAATATCCAAGAGAATCAAGCACGCGGTAATGAAAACTAAAAGCATCATATGCGATCTTAATTCTAATTTCGAGACTCCGGTTTTCCCTTCCTCCATCTCTCCAAAGTCAGAAGAGAAATCCAGAGGTAACTTGACCTTGAACATGGCTGAAACACTATTGATAACTAATTACTCTGAGACATCGTTGCTTGTTCCATTGCCACATCTTGTCTTTAAACTGGATAGAAAACACAATAGATCTATTCTTTTCAGACAGATGCCTAAGATTGCATAATGATTGTGATAAATGTCTCGTATCAAAGTGAAATTGTTAAACCACTAGAGAGAGAGAGAGAGAGAGAGAGAGAGAGAGAGAGAGAGAGAGAGATTGTCCCATTTCCATTAATATTAAAAAAAAAAAAAAAATGTGTGTAAGGGTGGAGGAAGGCACATAAACACATCCATCATTTCAATTTGCTTTAATGAAACTTACACTGAACACTGTGCGGTATTGTTTGGCAACGTTGTGTAGTATTACAGAAAGGCTGGGGATTTGTGGCTCTAGCAGGGGCTTTGCTGAGCCTCGCGCGGCCTGGCTCGGTCCCGCTACACTCTCAGGTCATCATCGGGTCGCCCAGGGTACTTACGCGGGGAAACACAGCAATAAACTCTCATAACAGTCATCCTGTATATCAATTGTTTCCTTGGCTAGTGCCTGGTGTAATGCTCTCTTCTCTAATCATTTTGGGTGTAGGGAAGACTGGTGTGTGTGTGGGTGTGTGTGTGTGTTGAGTATTTTTCTAAGTACATGACACACTGGCTGATGAAGGAGGAGAGAGGCATGAGTGGATGAAATGTGATTTTAAATGGATGGGATTATAACATGTCACCATCTCCTGCCCCACCTAGAAGAGTAGGTAGGAAAACCATTGATTTGTCACAATTTGTCATTCAATAGATAAAAAGCTTTTTATCCTGTCATCACTTTGCAATTTTGCTACAGAAAACCACCTACATCAATAAAAACACATTTATTCATCTTGCAAAATAGATGATTAACAAATACCCTCATATTCTCAGTTCACAAATAAAAAGCCATTTATTCTGTGTTTTGTAATTTTGCTACTCAGCACTACTAATTCATCCATCTTAACTCTCAATTTGAAATAAGAGAACATCATCCATCATTTACAGCAATATTTATTCTTCTGATCAAACTCTTCTCCTACACAAAGTAACTGTACATCCTTCAGCCAACCAGCTAGTGTCATGCACAAGAGATTCCACTGTGACACCACCTCACACACTCACACCAACACACCACTCACTAACAAAAGAAAAAATCTGTCCACTTTATACAAATTATGCACCAACCGTGCATTTTCTATGTAAAAAAAAGGGGGAAAGATCCATTTCTTTGACCCTAAAAATAATGGAAGGTTTTATCTCTTTTCTTTCTGTGCAGTATTAGTTAATGAAGTCTGTCACTGTGTCTCTCTGGCTAGCAACACTGCATCACCTGTCACTGTGGATCCCCAAGAGTTAACACCACAGAGATTAATTTCTCTAACACAACATGAGATTCAAGGGATGTGCTCCATGCCACAGCAAGCCAATCTGTTCACCACCTTGCCTAACACAATAAATCTCTTTGCAACATCCTCTGCATAGTCTGAGGATAACTGTTTAAGTAATAATGTCATGCACACTTCTTCCTCACAAGCCAGTCTGTTTAGCACCTTGTCCAACATAAAACTCTTCAGAACATCCTTCCTGTGCATGAATGTTAAGGAGGCTGTTCATATTTCTGCCTCTCACACACATCCATTTCATTGTCATGTGTGATGTTGCCCCACCAGTCACTCATTCAGGCTAGCAGATGAGTGGTTGAGTGGTGACTGGTATCTTGGGACTCTTTCTCTTCTCCTATAGCTTAACTAATGATTTATCCTTCTTAGTGTGTCAACAGCTGTGACAAGACTATTGAGAGTACTTGTGTGTGTGTGTGCCTTAAGTAACGGCCTATACACTGTGACAGCTTTGCAGGCATGTGGAGAGAAACACTGCACTCAACACAAGGACACTCTCCATCGCAAGACAAATAAATAATACAAAAAAATAACAAGAATGATGTCTGAGTAGGAAACAACTGGTATATATGGGACACATACACACAAATACACACACACACACACAGCAGCGACACAACAGGTAACAAGAAAACCTACACCCTTTTCTCTCTCACACACATACACATACACACACCTGGGGTCACCGAAACCTAATCCACACCAGACACTCCATCCCAGCAGCAAGAAAAGTCAACATGAATCTAGCAGTGGTGGTGGTGGTGGTGGTGTGTGTCGTGGCCTCCCCACTCCTCTCTCACACACCAACATGCCACACACAAGGGCCAACAACACTCGTCCACAAAAATATAGCCAGCGAGAGGCGCCCCACACCACACTGCGGCAGCGGCAGCTCGTATACTAGTATCTTGCTCAGGCAGACGGCAGCAGGGTGGTGGTGGGTGAGGCAGGGTGGGAAGGGGACACAGGGACAACTACAGGGGCACACAGGGGGCAGGATATGGACTAGAGGCCCCAAAAGGAAGCATGTCTCACTGCTACTCTCTCACTCTCTCTCTCTCTCTCTGTCTCCGTCTCTCACAGTGCACGACATAACAAGGAGGTGGTGGTAGTAGTGGTAGTGGTGAAGGTGGTGGTGGTGGTGGTGGTGGTAGTGGTAAAGGTGGTGGTATTGGTGGTGCTGCTGCTGCCTTTGCCCTCTCAATGCTGTGGTGCCACTCGCATTTTTTGCATATTTCAGTGTTTTGCATGTATTCATTCTTTTTTTTATAGTTTTTTACATATATATTTTTGTTTGTTTGTTTGTGAGATGCCAAACAAAGGTCTGTACCAGGAAAAAAGTGCATGAACAGCCAACACATATTAACATAAGGAATTAATGTATAGTATATCATGGGGACCAAGATGAGACAATTCATCTTTCTGTCTGCCATACTCAGCTTGAGTTCCTATGTAAATATTTCTAAGTATTATATAATTATATATATATATTCTTTATATATATATATATACTGTATATGTATAATATATATATATATGGCCAAGATTCTATTCTGAATATAGCTCTACACACTAATAACTAAAACAATATGTAGGAACGCTGAACACGGAACATTTGTAGCTTGTATAACAAAATACAGTGTTCTCGTTATGTTATACTGCCTTCAAGCAAACACACAGATGCTGAGTCCTTCATGTGGGGCGGGCATATGTACAGGACAGGCGCGGCGTGGGGAGGCGTCCTCACTGAGCACAGTCTGTGCTGGGCTGTTGCTCACTCACTCACCCGCCCTCACGACAACAACGGAAAACTGGTGTGGGTGTCCGGGGCATCCAGGGTGGCCGGGGCACTGCAGTGTTGGCTCGGCCCGGCCTGGCCCAGCCCGGCACCACGCTTGTATAAACTCTCAAGAGCGTAACACCGCAAGGCAAACAAGACGGGAACAACAACTCAACCGTAACCAAAGTGACTACGAGTACCAGACTATTAGTTCAAGGGTCAGCATCTCCCTCTTACTCTCTCTAACTCTCTCACTCTCTCTCTCTACTCTCCCTCCCTCCCTCACTCATTCACTCACTCACTCCACTTTGTACTTTCTCAAACAAAAGAAGTTAATCATTATAAAGTTAGGGAATATTTCAACACCTTATAAACTTGGCATTATAATCATCATCAACATCATCATCATTATCTTTAGCAGAAATAAAAATGAAATGGCACTTAAATCGCTTGAATTCTTTTTTTTTAAGAATTTTTCATTTTTAAGTAAGACGTCCTCTTAATGCTACACCAAAAATAATGACAAGTTTAATGAGTTCTTTATCTTATTTCTCTCTCTCCTTCTCATCCTTCTACTTTTGTGTCTAAGTCTTTTTATTACTGTTTTGCTCCTACTTTACAGCATGGCTGAGGAGTAGATCCTTGCTACTCCACCTGACTAGCTCTCTCTCTCTCTCTCTCTCTCTCTTGCAAATGAAGAAATCTGTCTTTTGCACCAGAAGGCTTAAATTGCTCTTTACTTTAATGCATATTTCAAGGAACTTGTCTGCTTGCCTCACTATTTCTCTCTCTCTCTCTCTCTCTCTCTCTCTCTCTCTCTCTCTCTCTCTCTCTCTCTCTCTCTCAGTGAGTAACAGAGCATTTAAACACAATACAACTCATCATTCCCTCAAGCTTCACCACCAGTCTTTCTCAACACTTCTCTCTCTGTCTCTGTCTCTGTCTTGACACAAACACCTAAGCCTACAGCACACCTCACACACACACAAACACACACATACACGCACGCACACACACACCGGCAGAATGGGTGTGTGTGGCGTGTGGCGCTGTACAAGTATCATCTAGGACCACAAGCCGAAGGCAAGTGGGGGTTGTACTTCCGGGGTGCAGCGGCGGCGGCGGCAGCGGCACGGATCTCTCACTGCTATGCCGAGGCGGTCTCACTCATGGCCCCAACGTTTTCATTCACATCACGGCCACTCTGACTCAGCTCCTCCTCTGGAAAGGCGCAGGGGCCGGCACGCTTGAGGGCCACCGCTTCACCGGCCGCCTCCACCTTCCCCTCCACCACGCACTCCCGCCCCTCCTGGAACTCAAAGATGTCTGGCTCGGTGTTCTGTGAGCGGTTCACCATCTTGCCTGGCCGACACCCAACGCCGGGGTATGCCAGCTTGGCCCGCTGTCCCAGGTGGCCCCGCGCCCCTACCACAGTGACCAGGGGGCTCGAGGTGTCCACTCTGTTCACCTGGGGGTCCTTTTGGGTCCCCTGTGGGGCTTTCTTCTCTCGGCAGTCCTTGTGAGTGGTGGCTGCTGCTGTTGATGCTGCTGCTGCTGCTGGTGGGAGTGGTGGTGGTGGTGCTGCTGGTGGTGTTGTTGCTCCTACTGCTACTGCTGCTGCTCCCCCACTGGTGGTTTCCTTCCTCCCTCCTGCTTCCAGTTCCTCCAGCATCTCTTCAAAGTCTGGAAATATATGCTCTTGAGTAGCCCCTTACACTGGGACTCTTGCAGATCACACACTCATTAACTCATCCATTGTGTCAAGACAGCAACAACAAAGTTCAGTTCTTAGGGCTAAGCTTGGCTATCTCTCTGTTGTGGCTCTGTACACACCATTATCTTCTACCCAACACACATCTTTCTAATCACATACAGCAATTAACTCCACCTCTAAATGTCACCATTGCAACTATCACTCCATCCCCCCACCCACCACTAGTCCACCTACACACATTGTTGTCATTTCTAACTCCTACATACCCTTGTAATTAGATATGCCAATGTCAGAGTTCCCCAACACACCTTACCACACATAATCCTCATTACAACTAGCAATACCACAGCCCCAACGCATCCTCTCCTCTCTTCTACCTCACACCAGCTCCTATCAATGCCACAGTTCCCACCATACTTCTCTCTCATACCTCACAAAAAGCTCCTAATCACATCATACCAGCCCCCCAGCATACTTCTACCTCACAGCTTCTATCACTGTCACAGTCCTCAGCAAACTTCTCTCTTCTACCTCAAAAAAAGCTCCTAATTACATCATATCTGCCCCCTCTCTCTACACACATTCTCACCTCAACACCTCCAACACTCACCAGAATTGTCATCAGGGTCCAGTTTGAATCTTGTGGTCCTTCTCCGACTCCCCCTCCTCACTGCTGTCTGCTGGCGTGTTTCTATAGTAGTGTTGGTCTTGTTGTTCTTCACCTGACCCCGCCCATGGCCCCGGAACTGCATCCTGCCTCGCGACTTTGGCTGGGGCGATGGGGTGGAGGGAGGGGAAGGGATGTCCGAACCCTCAGTAAGATCGATGGTTTCATTCTCATATTCCTCGTCATTCCCCTCCTCATTTCCCTCTGTCTCGTTCACTGGTGCTGATTCCACTTCTTTTGGTGCTGGCATGAGGGCTGGTGAGGGTGGGTTGGGTGGGGTGCTGGTGCAGGGCGGTGTGGAGGGTGGTGTGGTGGGGACAGTGGGTGGTGGTGATGGGGGTGGTGTGGATCTACTGGTACTTTCTGACACTGTAGTGGAGGGTAGGACTGTAGTGGTGGTGGTGGTGGTGGTGGCTGTGGTGGCGGGTGGTGGGGAGGGACTGCTGGCTGCTGTAGTGGTGGTGGTGGCAGCAGTAGTAGTGGGGGAAGGTGGAGAGGTGACTTGTGTGTCAGCAGGTGGTGGTGAAGTGGTGGTAGTAGTAGCAGTGGTGACATTTAGTGGTGGAGTTACAGCTTTGGTAATAACTGGAGACACTGGGGTGGTGATGACAGGAGTGGTGGTGGCCAGCGACGAGGCAGGCGAACATACGCTAGTGGTAGTTGTAGTAGTGGTGGCAATAGGAACAGTGGCAGCTACCACAACACCAGTGGCAGGAGTGGTGTTGGTGCCAATGGTGTTGAAGACAGGGAAGGTGGAGGCTGTGGTGACAGTGGTGGTGGTTGTGGTGGAGGAGGAGGAGGGAGCAGGGCTGGTGCTACTGTCTGGGTGGTTGGTGGGAGATGTGGGCGGTGGAGTAGGAGTGGAGTGTCTGAGAAGAGTCGGGAAGGTTGGTGGCACTGCAGCAGGTGGAGTTATCAGGGAGGTGGGTGGAGTGGGAGGGAGAAGTGAAGGGAGAGGGACAGTGGGAGGGAGAGAAGTGGTTGGGGGCTTGACAGATGGGTACATGAGGGGAGTGAGTGGGAGAATGGGGGTGGATGGGAGGGCTGCTGTGGGTGGCAGAGCAGGGGTAGCTGGCAGAGCTGTAGTGGATGGCAGGGTTGGAGTGGATAGGCATGCCACAGAAGACAGTGGAGTAGAAACAACTGGCACTGGTGGAGTAGGTGGAAGGGTGGTGGTGGTGGCAGGGAGTGTGGAGGTCAGTGGGAGGGTAGGGGTGGCCAGGAGAGCTGCAGTAAGTGGCAGGGTGGGAGTGGCAGGGAGTGCTGTGGAGGCGATGGCCGGAGTGGACAGGCGTGCAGTGGAGGCTAAGGAGGGAGTGGAGGGGAGTGTTGCCGCTGATGTCAGGCTTGGGGTTGATGTCATGGCGGCAGGGAGTGGCAGAGTGGGGGCGGGTGGTAAGACAGGGGGGTGTGGCAGGGGTGTGGAGGGTGGCAGGACTCCAGTATGGGGGAGCGGGGCAGTGTGAAGGAGTGCTGCGGCGGAGTGTGGCAGGGTGACGTGGGGCAGGGTGGTGGGGGGCAGGGAGGCCGGGGGCAGGACGGGTGGCAGGACAGCACCGTGGGGGAGGATGCCGGGGTGTGGCAGGCCTGGCAGACGCGACCGAGCAGCAGCGGCAGAAATATCAACAACGGATGAGAGAATTGATGATGTGGATTTTGCTGCTGCTGCTGATGATATGACGGCGGCAGCGGCGGCAGAGGAGAACGCCGAAGGAGGCATGACAGCAGCGGCGGCGGCGGCAGCAGAGGACAGAACGGCAGCAGCAGCAGATGACAGGACAGCAGCTGCAGGGGTGAGGACTGAGGAGGCAGGGAGGACAGAAGAGTGAGAGAGGCCAGTGAGGGAGTGATGGATGAGTGGGGAGGAGGATGAGACAGGAAGGTGTGCCCGGGATTGAGAGAGAGGGGAGCAGTGGTCTGGGCCAAAGTGAAGCTCCTCCTTGGTCTCTTTGCTCTCCCCTTCATCCAGTACCTGAGGAGAAAGCTGTCGTCAGCCACACAACTTACTAAACACTCATGCCAATTCACACTACTGACAATGAAGAAAACCAACCATTACATCATAAACTATTACACTGACCAGTAAGCCCAAAATATGAGACAATGTTTGTGCATGCAAGTCACCATCAGCGTTCACAGTGTAGGGACATAAGCTTGGTAAATAGAGACAACATACAGTGTGAACTAGAAACTAAATAACCTTTCTCCTGACCTCCAGAATAGAGATATCCCATCTGACATTAGCTTGGTAAATAGAGACAACAAACAGTATGGACCAGAAACGAAATAATCCTTCTCCTGACCTTTCAAAAACATGACCATAGAATAAAGATATCAGGAGGAATTCCAGCAAAGGTTTTGTTACAAAGAGGGTGAGGTGAGTGAGTGAGTGAGTGTGTGTTGTCAGGCCTTGGTGTGGTGTGCTTAAGTTTTGTGTAGCAAGGTAATTATGAGACTGATATCTTCCAGGGGCTGGCAAGGCTAAGAATGTAAATGATGTGAATACGTATGTGAGACAGATGATGTATAGATGAACGAATACATAGATAAAAACAAAGAAAGAAACTGATTAAGAACAAAACCAGCAAAACACTCACGTGGATGGTGGCATTGCTGTCTTCCCCTTCCGTAACATCATCCACCTCATCTGCCTGGTCCGTCCCCTCTAGGCTCTCCACTTCCTCCTGGTGCTCCCGGCTGTCCCCGCACCCGAGATCAATGGCCTCATCAGCGGGGGCGGGGATGACAGTGCCCAGCTGGGAGAGTGTTTCCTGGGATATGTGTTGCTCGTCATAAGTGAGTCTGGTGCGGTTGGAGAGCTTGAGGGCCTGAAGGCGAGGGTGGTACACACACAGCTGCTTCACACACTTCTGCAGGAGACACAGGGGTAGAGGGTCAACAGTGGTGGTGGTAGTGGTGGTGGTGGTAATGAGTATGAGTAATGAAGGTAAAAACTACAGGAATATAATACAGTGGAAAAAATTAATGAATTGCTTCACTCTGACAAACACTGATGAACAAATAGTCACTGAGTGCTACCTTACCTGCCTGTACCTTCCTGGCCCACCAAACTTGGGCATGTCCTCACAGTAGAGGCAGTTCCCACAGGGCACCGTGGTCTGACAGCCGGGACACTCCCCACAGTAGTATTTGGTCCGTACCTGCAACACAAACAGGGGGTTTCAAAACACTGTACAACATACACAAGCACAAACACAAACACAAACACAAGAGGGTGGTAAAGTTTCAGTGAAGTGACTAATGGCAAGAATAATAAAGATCTCAGATATGAAGCTGTCACTCGGGGCTAAAAACATGATTGGCCAGATATCAGGTAAGACTGTATTGAAGCTAAATGAAAGATACATCACTGAAAACCTAATTTGAAGCACAAGAGCTAAAAGTCAGTATAAAACAGAAACATTTCAGTCTGAAGTAATTCCTGATATTCAAATTATTGACAGGTGAAGGAAAAATGAAATTCAATAAATCACTGAGGAGAACAGTTAGCAGTGACTGTGACTGTGAGAGTGACAGTGAGTGATGGAATGTGTGCCTCGAGATGTCTTGCCTCATTACCGCCCTTTGCCGGGGACATAACAACAACACCACTACTTTCATACCAGCAGGAACAGGAATGCAGTGAACACTAAAGCCTCCACACTGTGCTATGGTGGCAGCTGTGTCATGTGTTGTGCTGGGGTGATGGTGAGGTGGTGGTGTGGTGGTGTGGTGGGCTGGTGTAGTGTTGTGGCTGTTGCTCCCTCAGTAACAATAGTTCTGTGTGTTGCAGACCTAACTAAAGCCACAATAAGACAAGGAGTGAAAGCTCAAATGTTATAAATAAAGAACATTATCCCTCCTCATAAGACACCTGAGGAGCCTCCCAGGGGAAGTGAGGCTACAGCAAGGCCAGGGAGTGAGGGCTGATGCAAGGTTGTGTTAGTAGTACCCATTGTTGAGTTGCTGGTACACAAAGCTCATGTCATTGTTTAGTGAAGCATGTCACTCCACACCACACTGTAAGGACACTCTCATTATGAAATACTATGCAAAAATTAGAGTGATTTGCTTTGTCATAAAAAACCTACAAACAGTTCCCGTCACTCCTGCCACAGCCTGCCATCTCTCTCTGATGATGTAACTTGTAGCATCATAAAAAAGACAAGCCATATGAGGTACATTTCCTACAAGTGCCTTTGATGATCAGTTACCAAAAATAAGCAGTCTTTGTCATCACTCCCAGCCACCTCTGGACCTACACTACAGCAAAACGAGGGAGGCAAGCATGTCAGCTGAGTGAGAGTGAGAGTGAGAGTGAGTGAGGGTGAGGGTGAGGGTGAGCTAAGGCCCAGGTGTGTGGTGGCCAGACTAAGGAGGGAAGAAACCACAAACTGAGGAGAAGGAAGAGAAACACCGACCTTTGGGGGGCTTACCCTGCTGTAGGGCTGCGCAAACTTCTTTTTCAGCATTTTGCGCATAAGTTTCATCTTGTCATTGTGAGTGCTGGCCTGGCCATCTGGCGTGGGGCTGGATGCACCCGACGTGCTGATGCCGAAGGTCTCTGCCATCAGGGAGTCGGTGGAGTATGGAGACGGCTCACCGGCCACACTCAGGGCAGCCCGCACCTCCTCCATCTGCTGCTGCTCACACACCCGCATCTCACACACCTGCAGAGCAACATACATTCAACTCTCACTCCTACACACCATTTTCTCTCTCTCTCTCTCTTTTTTTCATTTGTGAGAGGTACAGAAGAGATACATGGCACACATTACCAGACCTCTCAGTGATGGACACCTTCCAATCATCACACACCATCACCACCACCACCTTGCTATCCTGCCCTGCCCATGCAATGCTATGGCCACTACAGCACAGCCTCTCTTAAGGACATGTAAGGAGTGTGTATGTACTAGTGTTATACTGTGGCCATAACACACACACACACACACACACACACACACACACACAGAAACCTATCCTAAGTACAATGACTTAAAAATACCCCATAATTTCTCTAAAATAAAACACGAAAGCACTTTTGCCACATGTAAGACACCAACACATTCCTACACACAACACCTGAGATATTTAAAACCCTCATTAACATTTCCTCCCACAGAGACAAAGAAATGGCCAAGACATAACCACCAACCATTACCATCAACAAGTGTGCCGCGAGAGTACACAAAGGCCATTTAACAATGCTTGGGGCAATAAACACTAATCATGACATGCGATGCGCTATTAAATCTGTCAGGTGTGTACTTCTTGCGTTTTACAGTCATGCGATAATGTGGTTCACTTGACACTCCTTCATCACAATGGCTGACAGTGTGGGAGGATAAATGGGTGAGTGTATTTGTATAACAGCAGTTTTTGTTACTGTATGCTTCATTCTTGGCATTTAAGAAGACTTGTAGCTCAGAGTGATGTGTGCTGGTCTGAAAGGTTGTCATGGGCTGGGATATATGTGTGTGTGTGTGTGTGTAAGTGTGTGTATGTGTGTGTATGTGTGTGTGTGTGTGTGTGTGTGTGTGTGTGTGTGTGTGTGTGTGTGTTTTTCTGCTGCATCATTTCCTCCACCTCCTCACCAACACAGTGGTTATTAATGTGGGTTTGTCAGTGAGCCCTTCCTACCTGTCATATCCACCTGATGAATAAATGTAACAACTGATAACATATATTATGCAGAATGGAGAGATATCTACTTGCTGTACTATACAAGTTTCCCACCTGAATCTTATCTCTCCCTCTTACTATATATACACTCATTTATCTATAACCACACCCTCTCTCTCTCTCTCTCTCTCTCTCTCTCTCTCTCTTGACCACCTCTATACTAAAATCAAAACCACTACTTTTGTTTCAATTCAATTTTTTCTATTTATCTTTTCATCCTATTCTTTTTATCAAGGAAAAGCAACTCTCAATTATTTTTGGCCTCAACCACTGCTCCTTCAGTTAACCTCCATTCATAGATAAAGTAACAGTGCCTAAGAAGCAAACCAGTGCTGCCCCTCCCTCACCTTGCGGCGCGCTGGTGGCTGGGCAGCGGCATTGTGCAGGCAGGCGTAACACTCATTGCAGTCTAGTGTTCTCTGGCAGCCATCACAGCCACCACACTTTCCACGCCCCTTCTTGCCAGCAGTCTGTGTGGGAAAGGCAAGGGTTACTTTTCTTCTTTTTTATGTAAGAGAGGAAAATTGGGCTAAGGGCAACACAAATGAATAAACAAAAAAGCCTTATTTAGATACCAGTCTCTGAGCAGGTCTGAGAGAGTTAACCCCTTCAGTACTGGGATGAGTTTTTATATTCTGCTTATTACTTATTCAACTTAGTCTCCGTCCTGTACATCACCTCCCCTATATTAAGTCACTCAAACACCACACAAAGTCCCCCCCAATGCACCACACTGGCCTCACCTTCCTCCTCTTTTTGGCATCCTCGGGTTCCATCTCAGCAAGGACGCAGCGTTTGTACACACACACTTGCTTGAGACGATTAGGGCCTCCAAACTTTGCCTTGTCCCTGCAGAATCGACACTGGCCACAATCCTCCACCACCTGGCACCCCTCACACTCACCACACCCCTTCCTCTTGCGGCCCATCTGTGTGTGCGAGTGACGGATAGGGTGTGAGTGGCTGGCCTGAGTGTTGTGCTTGGTTGTAGGTGAAGGAGAAGTTGATAGGTTTTACTTAACTGTTTTACTGCGATATGGAAAAAATGATGAAGGGTAGATAGACGTAATGTATGCAATCTTTATAAGCCTCTACAGCACAAGAAACAGAGAGAGAGAGAGAGAGAGAGAGAGAGAGAGAGAGAGAGAGAGAGAGAGAGAGAGAGAGAGAGAGAGAGAGAGAGAGAGAGAGAGAGAGAGGACGAGAGTAGA
>CM035209.1:8534934-8552241 GCA_020233015.1 Callinectes sapidus | reverse complement strand
CCTCCCACCTTCATTACGCTTAAACTTGACCGCGAAAACTATGTTTGAGTGGCTCATATGAAAGATTAGTACTGTGGCAGCAGAATGTGGTAAGATGAGACTGTAATAATTGAGAGATGTTGCTTAAAATGACCGATGAAGTGAGAATCCAAGGTGGCGCCGCGGGTGGGGCTGGTGACTCACCGGACGATTTTCAGATAAGGGAAAATATATCTTGTTTTTTTCATGTTTTTCACTACAAGTTCCATCTTTCAAGATTTGATTCACTGAGATATATTCAACAAATCTGTGGTAGCTTTTTTCTTTTTTCATTTAGGCTTTATAATTTTTTGGGGGGGTGAATTCTTTTGATTGTCAACTTCCCTTCAAACATCCTATCTCTAAGAAAACCAAGGTCTGCGAGGCCAAGAAGGGTATGCAAGGCAACTGATACTTAAATGACGAATGACAGCATTGTTACTTTTCAACTCTCCTTATATATTATAATCACCATCACTGCTCTACTTGACCAAACCCCTATTGCCTCATCTTTCTACTTTGTACCCTCTCCCTAAGCCCTCCTTCTAGTTACAATTCTTCTCTGTACAGCCTCCACCACCTCCAGCTCTATATTAATAATAATAATAATAATAATAATAATAATAATAATAATAATAATAATAATAATAATAATAATAATAATAAAATAATAATAATAATAATAATAATAATAATAATAATAATAATAATAATAATAATAATAATAATCATACAAAACTTGAAAACGAAAAACAAAAACAAATAAAGAAAATTGAAAAAATAAAAAAATAAAAATAAAAAGGAAAAGCAAAAACCAGAAAATGCAGAGAGAGATAATTTTCCATCTACTCTTTACCAAATGTCATGAAGAATACACATGTTAAGTTAAATATGAATAGAAGGGAACAGTAGCAAATAATGTCACCTCTTTTCACTTTGGGATGAGAAAGGAATGAAGGAAAAGATGAATATTGTGAGGAGAGGAGAACAACATAAGGAATAATAACATATGGAGAAATAGGAATGGCTAATAACACAGTAAGGCTATAGAAAATATTTATTTAGTTAAAAGTACAATGAGGAAATACAAACAGAACTATGAAAGATTTGCATCACTGAAGAGATAATATATAAGTCTTTGGATTAAGTTAAATGCAGCTTTTTTTATGATTTAGTTAATATTTCTTATTTTGATGATTGAATGACAGGTGTGTGTGTGTGTGTGTGTGTGTGTGTGTGTGTGTGTGTGTGTAAGGATGACAGTAATGGATGAATTTTTGACCCAAAGAGTGAGGACTTTCACTTCTACAGACACTCACAGCTGATCATACACCTTTCAAAACATCTATGAAAAAACACCCAAACATTTCTGAATCACTTGTAGTTTCTCAATCACGACATGCATTTCCCCACATCCCCCTCAAAAATTACCTGCAAGTACTTATCCACTTATTTAACCCTTTCAGTACTGTGATGCATTTTATCATTAGTTTTTTGGTGCAATTAGATGATTTTATTGACATCAGAAAGGATGTATGGAGGTCAGAAGATTAATAGCCAGAGTCTGTACCACTTTAATCCCCACACGAGTTTCTGAAGCTGTATAAAATTACCAATTAATAAGCACAATATGAAAATACATCCCAGTACTGAAGGGGTTAATGCACTTTCTCACTTTATAAATGAGACATACATCTAATATTTCCATCACCACCTTTGTGCTTTTTCAAACTGTCCTACACTGAATCACAATAAATATGTACACTACCCTTCATAATAACCTTAGAAAAGATACATTTTTTCCCCTTTTTGTACAGTGCTCCAGTAATCATTGTTTTAGTTTTCTTATTTAATATATTTCAAGCTTTTTTTCTCTCACACATTCCTGTAGCTATAGAATCTAAGCATCTGACAAGACAAGAGACAAGGTTCGCCTGGATATTATTTACAAGAGAAGAATCACTCTTCTCCCTTTTTGTAGTGCTCCAGTATTCATTGTTCTAGTTTCCTTTTCAAACATATTTCAAGCTTTCTTTTCTCATACCTTCCTGTGGCTATGGACTTTATGTAGCCAACAAGACAAGAGACATGGTTTGATTGGATATACAGTAATTGTCTTTTCTTAATTACCTATGTTTTGCATAGCAATATTCTATTATCTGACTTTTTTTTGTATGCTTTCAAGTTGAAATAGACTGATGTGATAGATTTCAAGGAGCCACATGGATTTTACTCCACAAACACTTCACTTCATGACAAAACCCTATTTCTTCTTAATACTTCAACCATTCACCTCTCTTCCCTATCAACTATCAATTCTCACACACTTCTAATAACAGATGGATCCTTCATAAACACTTCATAACAAAACCTTACATATTTCTTCCTAATACTTCACAATTTCACATCTTTTCCCTATCATCTATCAGCTCTCACACACTTCAAAAAACAGATAGGTTCTTCACAAACACTTCATAACAACACCTTACATATTTCTTCCTAATACTTCACCCATTCACCTCTCTTCCACTTATCAGCTGTCATACACACTTCTAACCCTATCCTCACTCCCTTCGCCAGAAAGTTATGCATATGTGGCTCTTGTGGCCTGTGTGTGCTGTGTTTGGTGGATTCTGTGTGAAATATGAGGCTTTAATGGTGATTTGTGATAAACGTTTTTCTCTTACACAATACTGGCTGAGCATCTTATCATGAATGCCTCTACCTGTGTGTGTGTGTGTGTGTGTGTGTGTGTGTGTGTGTGTGTGTGTGTGTGTGTGTGTGTGTGTGTGTGTGTGTGTGTGTGTGTGGATGTTTTTCACAGGATTAAGTTAATGGATCCTTTAAAAAGTCCAAACAGCAACATTTTTACTCCATCTTGTGTACCTTATCTGTGTGTGTGTGTGTGTGTGTGTGTGTTGCATATGGATACATCCCTCATCTACCTCCTCAACCTTACAACATACATAGATTAAAAAAAGAGAAACCTAAATACAGAAGCACACACTATGTACTATGTATACGTAAGACCTATCACTATACGTACCTATAAAAATATACATATGTAGTCCTTAGAGAGAGAGAGAGAGAGAGAGAGAGAGAGAGAGAGAGAGAGAGAGAGAGAGAGAGAGAGAGAGAGAGAGAGAGAGAGAGAGAGAGAAGAAAATAAAAGAAAAGAGAGAGACAATCAGTATCATTTGGTGAACGGTAAAAGAGATAATTAATAATAATAATAGAAGTAACAAATTGTTTTTTCTTTATACATGGGAATAATCATCTTTAAAAGACTATAATTTCACATTTTTCTGCAGATTTCTTCCATTTTAATATAATCTGCATGAAGGTCACAGCTGATATGTGGCTATAGAGTTTTTATTTACTTTTTGGCAGTGTTAGCTTGAGAGAGAGAGAGAGAGAGAGAGAGAGAGAGAGAGAGAGAGAGAGAGAGAGAGAGAGAGAGAGAGAGAGAGAGAGAGAGAGAGAGAGAGAGAGAGAGAGAGAAATAGGATGGATATTTTCTTTTGGCAGTGTCAGGTTAGTGGCAGGAGTGAAGGAAGAGAGAGAGAGAGAGAGAGAGAGAGAGAGAGAGAGAGAGAGAGAGAGAGAGAGAGAGAGAGAGAGAGAGAGAGAGAGAGAGAGAGAGAGAGAGAGAATGCTTCCAAGATACAAAAATTTCTGTATACTGATAATTTTAGTGTAAGATGAATATGATTTTGTGAATGACTATGAAAAGTGGAGAAGAAAAGAGCAAGAATGAAGAAATGGAAATAGTGAAGGACAAAAAATTAAGAGAATGATGAAACAGAAAATATAAAAAGAGGATGATAAAAGAAGAAGAGAAAGTGGAAGAAAAGGAGAAAGGGAAGATAAAACAAGGGAAAAAAAAGAATGATGAGACAGAAAGTACAAGAAGATGATAAACTGTGAAGTACAATAGATACAAACAGCAACAGTGCATTAGAGGAGAGAGACACTGATGGGAATAATTGTGGATGTAGAGACAGTGTGTTGAGGAAGACAAGAATGAACACTAGAGAAGCAAAGACTGAAGACCAGTGGCCGTATTAACAGAGATTCTTATGTATGTAACTTTTTCTTAGATAAATGATGTCTCAAAATCCACCATAACCTCCTGAAATTGGTGTTGTACTTTAGCCATTATCTCATCAGCAGTGAATTGAAAGCTGCTGATGAGATAATGGCTAAAGCACAACACCAATCTGGGGAGGTTAAGATGGATTATAAGACTAGAAGTTGGTCTAAGAAAGTTCCCTACTTAAGAATCTCTCTCAATATGTGCCCTGGGGACATGAGAAGGATAAGGTAAGTGATCATCACCCCTGCATCCAATATGTACAAATGTAGGCACTTCACTGCAGCCAGGTCGGGGTGGCAGTGGTGTAGGAAGGAGACCGCCACCACCACCACCCCACGCCGGTCACAACACAATGATATATAAGGGACAGCACACACCCACAGTCACACCAAGCCTTCCACTCACCCTGGGTTGTTCATGGTATCCTCTGGTGCATGAACCACTCGGGACACAACACCCACTCACTCACTCGCCATCACCCACCACTGACAGTCCCCGTGACATGACATGTCACACTGACACCCACACTGAGAGACTAATACATTGTGTTCTGGTAAGCCTTTCGAGTTCCTTTGCTTTGTCACACACATTCCAGTTAAAAATGGTCAGAAATAATGTAAAACAATTTTGTCCTTGTTTGTGAGTGAAACATTTGCATTTACAAATAAGAATATAAAAAACATTACTTTATAAAATACTGGAAAGTACATTCATTACATTATTACATTAAATGGAAAATAAATATGTAAATTTGATTTGATTTACAAATATTACACTTACAAATGTTAAATTACTTATAAAAAGATAATCCATTTGTACACACACATACATACTCACACACATTCCACCCTTACAAACTAGTCAAGAAAGGTAGGTGTGCAGGGCTGTACCAGCACCGAGTGGCCGGCAGCCGCTGTACAAGACAGCACAGCGGCAGGAGTGTGATGCACCGGCACACCGACAAGACAGCCCTCACTGAACACCAGTTGCCACCAAACAGTACGCAGGAATACAAACTATGAGACAGAACGAGAAGTGCTTCGTGTCCAGACAAAATTTGCAGCGGACACAAGTATGAATTAACTTATAGTGAGTGCGTTTTGATGTGATATAATAGCTTGCTATGGACATGAGTTTAAATTAATTAGTGCTAAGTGAACTGTGATAAGAAAAAAATACACTACAGTTTTAAATTAACATATGGTACTAAGTCTGAATTCTCTTGCACAGAAGAGTGTCATTAGAACCTTGGTGTGTATTTCACCCAGAGCTGAACTGTACTATCTATGAACTACAAGTGTGAAGCTCAAAGCCAGACAAGAGAGCAAGTCTGGCAGGATGTGAGGCAGTGATCTTAATGCTCAAATTCTGCAACACTGCTCTCTCACCATCTCAATTTTCCAAAGGCTCTAGTTGAAGATAGTCATGTTTATTACGGTACTTTTAAGGGCTTGGTGATGGATTGGCATGATTTCTAGTTTATTATAAAGAGAAACTGTCTTGACCTAGGAAGTTGTCTCTGTGGTCCTGAAAAATTGTTGTGGTGAGAGAGCAAAGTGATTAGGAATATGAGACTGAGACACACTGGATGATATGGAGGGAAGAGGAGAGAGGACAACACCACACAATGAGAAAACATCAAGAACTATTAAATGTGAAACTCTGAACGAACAAATGAAATGATGTAACAGGATGATATGCATAGAGTTCTCACCTTGGATCATACAAGCAGAGAGCAAAGGAAAAGATCAAAGGCATACAAGAGAAAAGACATCAAAGAAAAGTCCTAAAAATGTGAAACAAACAAATGAACATGATGGGATGAGATGAGAAGCAGTCTTAACAAAGATAATAAAGTAAAAATAGAGGAAAGAACACAAGATGGGAATAAGGGGGAAGCAATGTCAGGGAGGTATTATGAGTGGTGGTAGACAGACACGACTGGTAACTGATGCTATGGTGTCAGTGTATGCATGAGAAGTGATCTGGGCAGCAGTTCTGGATCAAACACTCAGCAAGGATCAGTCAAGTCACTGCCGGCTAACTTAAGTACTACAACGTACGCTATTTGTTGACGTAAACAAACACACACATAATGAACTAAGGTACATATTTGCCTCGTAACATAATTCTACTGGTGCGTCATAACTACCGAATCTTAAACCAAGCGATCAAAGTCAGCATTCAAATGTCACCTTGTAATAAGTCATTCACTAATCACCCTGTGTAAAACTCTCATAAAATTAGTGGAGTCATCAACTGCCGGAGAACACCTGCCCTAACCTGAATATGTCCACTAATGGAGGATGCTTCCCAGCACCACCACTACCACTGCATTCCACCTCCTGCCTCCCCATCTCTGGTGTGTCGCCTGACTTGTGAATAACGTTACATGGCAGTGTTGGCAGTGTTGGAATCAGTAGGTCAATCAGTCCTACAACAATTAAAGTACAGCCCCCAGCAAGTGTCCAAAACCTCACTCAAAAATATACAAGCATTTCGGGGTAACTGTTTCAACATGTGACTGCTTCGCCCTGCTCCCTGCCACCAACACAAGCTTGAGTGAGGCATACACTGTGCCCTCAACACCGCCACCGACACTCACACACGTGGCTCTGATATGTAACTGTTGGCAGAGTAGGCAAGGCAGCTACAGACACCATCCAGCACAAACACACCATCACGAAAGACATTACTTCTTCTTCCATCTCTTTGATAAAAAAGTGAGCTATTTTCCAACCTCACAACACACATCACTTCAGGAAAGACAGTATTCTTGTTACTTGCCCACACTCTTATAAATGACACACTTATAACACCTCCTCTCCTCAGTATTACAAAACTTGCCTCATTTTCCAACTGCACACAATACTTAAAAACTCCAGGAGACAAAACTCTTGAACTGTACAACTTGCAATGACACTAACACCTCTCCTCCTCAGATACAAAGAATAACACGTCACTTCACACTCACTCGGCAACACTTACACACCTTGCCCAAACTCTTCAGAATAAGACTTTTAACACCTCTCCTTCTGAAATACAAATAATCACACACTGAGTAACTTTCATCACAATACCAACAATTCATTATCAATCGAGTATCTTTTGCACCGACACCAACTCCAATACCACGACAAACTGCATATTTTCCTGCCCACACAGCACCTCAGAACCCAACACTGATAACCTAACTGCATAATAAACCCCAACACACCTTATTGATGATGTCCCTAACCCCCTCAGAGTGCCATGATCCATAAGACATGACATTGCATAGCCAGGGTGGAATGTGCTCCTGATAGACTGAAGCTGAGCTGGAGGTTTGAGGGTAAGACAGCCCACCATGCATAGAGTGAGTCAGTGCCAAGGCAGCTCAATAAACATTCAACTTTCTATACATGTACTTGTGTTGGCTAACTTTCCAGTCCCCCAAGGCCAAGCTCAGTCACCTCCTGGCTTACTGGCACATTGCAGTCACTGGCGATAAATTAACAGATACAAAAATATGAGATTAGCTCTTAGCGACGTCAGGTACTCGTCGACGCGCCCCGACACCATTGCCACCACACACCAACGTGACATCCAGTCTTGTTGGCCTCTCATTCCTATACTGTAAAACTCTCAGGGCTTCAAATCCCTCTATAACAGGGCGCTGCATTAAGACCATACAGGCAATGCTACGTGAAGGCCTATCATCTACTCAGGACTCTCAGGACCTCAACAGCCACCTCTACAACAGCACAATGCAGCAAGACTATACAGGCAATGCCACACGAAGGCCTGATCATCTTCCTCATTTCCTTACACCAGCACAGGAAGGCACCACACACACCAGACAGCAGCAGAGGTGGCGCCTGCCTTGTAAGCCGAGCAGACCCTAGACAACCAGGCTCCTATGGTGCATCTAGCCTAGTGAGAGTTTCAGACCACTCTTCATCCCTGAGCCAAGTGTGATGTCAGGCTACACTAACTAACCTTCCCCCATCCTACTCCTCCTCCTCACTCTCTGACCACCCACCCTTGCTGCGCTTCTTGGTGACAGTGGTGGTGCTCCTCATGCCCCAGCTTGTCACCAGGTCATCCACAGCCCCGTCCACCTGGCTGATGGCGAAGTGGTTGTCGTACACAGTGTGGGTGGTGGAGGAGACGCTGGAGTCGTACTGGTAGTCAGTGCTTGGTCTGCTGCATAACGCGTCCTCCTCCTCCTCCAGGTCCACCATATCATAGGTGTCCGTGTGGTACAGGTTCTCTGACTCTGAAAGTGGTGTCTTGATGGGATGCAGGACTCTCTTCATGTCCCACAAGAAGCTTATGTGTAATAATAACAAACAAAACACATCTAAATAAACCAAACAAAATTGATATGTGAATGATGGCCTTATTTCTTCCCCCAAGGCCAGTGACCCTTTTAAAAATTCAATAAAAGGATACAACACTGTAAGGACGAGAACAGCAGAAGACAGTCAGTGAGAGAAGAGGAGTTGAATGGAATGAGAGTGAAGCATCAGTGACGATAAAAGAAACAGGCCAAGACTCACCTTCCTCATGGTCGTGGCTGATGGTGAGGTTGACGCGCTGCTCCAGCTTGTAGGCATCAGTGAGTGTCTCCAGGGTGTCCAGGGCGTGGCTGAACTGTATCATGGGCAGCTGGCTGGTGACACGCAGCAGTCGCAGCAACACACCATGGGCCAACTGCTGCTTCTCACTCACACCAAGCTCTGTAAGGGGGCAGGAAGGAGTCAGGCTGAGTGAACTGATTGATATGACACAAGGAAATATGGGAAATAATGCAGACAGTTATGGTAATTGATGAACACAGTGATACAGTAGACAGTGAGGATAAATAAATAAAGACACAAGATGGATAGACTGACATTGCACAAGGAAACATGGAAAATAATGTAAATAGTAAATGAAGACCCAAGAAAACATGATAGATAAATGCAAGACAGACATACAAGAAACAAATAAGACACATGAACGCAGAGAGTAAAGGTAGACTAATAGAGAGAGAGGCACATGAAAGACAAGAAAGACATAAGAAAACACAACACAAAATACCACAACACACCCACTGAGATAGCTGCCACACACACACACACACACACACACACACAACCTACCAGTGTCCAGTGGGGTGAGCATGGAGAGGTCAAAGGAGGGTTCTGCATGTCTAGCCTTCTTCCTCTTGGTCATTTTCCTGCCAGTGGTTGAGACGGCACGAACCCCATTGGTGTGTGAGCTCTGCAAGATGAGATACTGCCTTTACTCACTGCTTAAGTGGTCATGTTTTTTCACCACTATCTCTCTACTACGTCTAGTCTTCTCCATCTTCTCAATCTCAAGTGCCCTCACCCAATGACAAACTTGAAATAAAGGTGAAAATCAATAAAAAATACACCATGAAAGGGAATAAGAAGGCAATCAATCGTGCAATGAAAAATGAAGATATTAAACAATATAATACTCAAGAAAAGATGATGATAGTGATGATGATGATGATGATGAAGATGAAATTTAATACACTTTCCATTTACCACCAGCACAGCAACCACCACTCAACCTATTCCTAAGAGTGCTTGCCCCCCAGCCTGGAAAAATTATGGCACTAAACAATATAATAATCAAGAAAATGATGGTGACAATGATGGAGATGAAATTTAACACACTTTCCATTTACCACCAGCACAGCAAGCACCACTAACTCACCCCATTGCTAAGAGTGTTTGCCCCCAGCCTGCCACCAACCTTGTCCCCAGCTCTGTTATGGGCCGTGGGACGTATTGTGGCCTTGGCAACCTTCTCCCCCCGGTTGATGGGTGGCCTGCCGAGGGGCCGTCCCGGTGGCCTCTCAGGGGGAGCACCAGCCACCCTCTCCCCCGTGGCTGGCTTGATGGCAGGCCGGCGTACCACCTTGGACACGGTGAAGGAGCCCTCGGAAAACTTGGCTGTAAACTGCTGCTTGGGTAGTATCTTGGGCAGCTTGTCGGGCGGTGACATGACACTGGGGCTACTGGAAACCTTCTCCGGGGAGTTCCTGCGGGAGTGGATGGTGGTGGTGTTACTGATGACTGCTGGTGGGGAACTGAAATGTTACAGATGAAGTGTGCTTAGAAGAAGATTGTTGCTGTTATCAAGGATGCACTATTTTTACAAGGTATTATTGTTATTGTTATTATTATTGAGGATGCATTATGTTTACAAAGAAAGTTATTACTGTTATTTTTATCATTACTGAGGCTGAAAGTTATTGTTATTATCATTATTGAGGATGAATTATGTTTACAAAGAAACTTATTGTAATTATTATTACTGAGGATGCATTATGCTTATAAGAGAGTTACCATCATTATTATTAGAGGAGACAGTCTTGTATTTATTCATCCATTATCATTTTCATTACTGTATCATTATTCATTCAAAAATACCAAATAAACTGTTGCTGAAACTCTGATACAACATAGATAAAAAAGGCCTCCAGAATTAAATCAGTTTTTCTCTTTTATGTAAGAGAGAAAAACAAAAGAGCAACAAAGACAATAAGACAAAAAAAAGACCCACTGAGATGCCGAATCCCCAAATAAATGCTCAAGAGAATTAAGCAAAAGAACAGGACAAATCAAATGCCTTAAAACCGCCCTCACCTGAGCTCTAACTGTTCCTGTGCATCCCTGGCACTGCCCACCACCACCATCTCATTGGGGGAGAACTGTGACTTTTTGAGCTTGACTGTGATCTTCTCATGGCTGCTGAGGCTGGAAGTTGGGGTGTGGAAGCTGTCAGGAGTGGCGGGGCTCTCGATGGGAGTGATGGAGAGATGTGGGCTGCTGTAGATGGGTGTGGTGGAAAGCGTGGTAGTTGGGGTGGTGTTGGCTGACCCCGGTGATGTCTTCTTGATCTGAGATATGGATACCACGCCATTTGGGGAGAGGACCGTCATGGGCTCCGGAACCAGGCATGGCGGGGACAGCGTCTGGTGGTGGCGCAGTAATGAATGGTGTGGGAATAATAGGTTGAGAATACATCACAGTTGGAAAGGGTGATTTTCAAGTGTATATTCTGCCTGCAATGAGGGAGACAGATTGAGTAAGAAAAATGCAAGGAGGGATGCAAATAAGAAGAGAAAGATAGAACTATTAATGAAGATTTTATTCAGGGAACCAAGAGGTGTTCCTAAAATATATGTCATGGTTATCAATCTGTATATATCACAATTATATCATTACAGTATAAAAAAACAAGACATGACTCATAGATATTGGACAACCAAAGTACATTTCCTACCATTCTCAAAGATTCTGTTGTTTAGTTGATTGGAAGAAGTAAGGAGGATAACTTAACCTAACTGAACCTAGAGTAAAGAATGAATGAATTTGCCATACCTGAGGGCCACCAGTGAAGAACCTCGGTGTGTCGTGCACATGTGTGTCGTAGACCACTAGGGTGCGGGCATCAGGACTCAGCCGCAGCCGGATCAGCCGGGGGCACCGCTCACTGGAGGCAGATGGCAGTGGATGAGGCTGACAGGGTACTACTGATAGTCGAGATAAGTGTGCCTACCTCCAGATTTTATAGCCTTTGAATATACTGTTGGCAGCCATTAACCCCTTTCAGTACTGGGACACATTTTTACCTTGAGTTTTGGGTGTGATAAGACGATTTTATTGACATTAGAAAGGGTCTGTGGAGCTCAGAAGATTAATGACCAGAGTCTGTACAATTTTAATCCCCACCAAAGTTTCTGAAGCTGCATAAAATTGATAAATAATAAGAATAAATATGAAAATGTCCCAGTACTGAAGAGGTTAAAAATAATGAGAAATTTTATGTGATATGAAGAGAAGATAAGTCAATATACATAATCAGGTGAGCTGAAAAGCACATACATGACAGTGCCCCTGAGTTGTACTTTTAGACCTAACCCCAAATGTCATCCTTGTTCATAAATGTCAAAACCTTGCATTAAATTTCACAGTAACTCTACACTTATCAGATCACCAAGTCCATTGTTGTCATTCCCAAACACTATGCTTGAGAACTAGCTTTCCCGTTTTTTTTTTTTTTTTTTTTTCCCTTCATCTCAAGTTAGCATCACCTTATAACTATGAATAAATTTCCCTCTCTCAAAACATTCCTTAGAGCAGCACATAATAAAGAATAAAACCAAACACAACACTCTACGCCATAACAAAAACACTGCGAGTGCTGAAACTGCAAAGGAACAAAATTGCATAATAACCGAGGCAGGCCGCGCCCTACCCTTGGGCTGCCTGGGAGGGGGTCATCCCATCCCCTTGTATTTCACCTCTATTTACAAACTTCCACCTTACCTACACCTCCCTGGAACACCAGACTAGCGTAAACTATCATATAAATCCCACAGAGGTAGGCAGGACAGGAGACAGGAGTAAAACAGAGGAGTAATTAGCAAAAGACGGAAAAGAAGCGAGAGCGACTTTTCCTCCTCCTCCTCCTCCCCTTCCTCCCCGCAGATCTTATTTCACTCTTATTTCCGCTCTTCTACCTCCTCCACACAGCCCAAAGAGGTTTCACAGGCATATATCAGTCTAAAGAACATACACAGGTGGCTATAGCAAGTGGTGGGACCCTGAAAACCCTGAAATGACCAAAACTCGTGGATTTGCCCCAAAACAAAGGGTTTCCTCGCCACCCTGGATTTTCTCTCACCCACTCTCCCTCTTCTCTTCTTCCTCTCACTCCTCCTACGCCTCCATGCACTGAATACAAAGCCTGTACACATGACACTCACTCATTCCCAGGTCTGCCAGGTCGGCCGTTGTCCACAGAGCACTGATAATCAAGTTGTCCATATTTAAGGCGAAAATTAAGGTCTCGCATCTGCTCGACAGTCAAGGAGTAATTTTCTAACTTCACGGCCTTTTTGAGCACCAGGCGAAGACCGTAGATCTCCCGGTGCTTCTCAATGGCCTTGTTCACATCCCGGTAGCAGATGAAACTCCTCCCGTTGTGCAGAGGGGAGAATTGTGCTAAATGAGGCGGCGGCGGCGGCATTCTGTCAAGACCACATCGAGGAGGAGACTGAGGCTGAGGGACGATGAGGGCCTGGCCAGCGTCCCAATCCTGCTGTTATTGTGGGGGACAACACACCATGGTTTTATATCCTTCAAGGCAGTTTTATTTATGTTGAACAGCATGGGGTCTATTCTCTGGGGCGTCCAAGTTAACACAGCAGTCTTATTTCAATGTGGGTCTGGGATTTTGGGGGTGTGTAGGGCCAGTGTCTCGTGTTGTGTGTTTTGTGTGGGTTGTATTGAGTGTTATTGTTGTTTTGTGGTGTGTTGTGTGTGACGAGGTTGTATGTGGTGTGTGTATGTGTGTGTGGTTAGTGTAGTGTGTGCGTGTATGTGTGTATGAATAAATATAACGAAATTAAACAGAATGCTGGCCACTTGGTGTATCAGGGGGAAAACAGCAATAGGCAAATACGCACTGAGTACATTTCTATGCGAATCATGCTAGAACTATCATGCACTCAATACTAAACAAGTTGAGTATGATTACTTGCTTATATAGAACACCAATCATGGATAAACTGAAGGGCGGTCAGCAAACGCATTATACCGGTATGAGGAAAGCAATTATATAAAAGCATCAACAACTAAAGCATCACCATGGATAACGTATGAAATAAGCCAAATACAGATACATCAAAGCGTATGAGAGAGCGAGGGAGAGAAATAAGACGAAGCCAAAGCCAGAGAGGGCATTGGGAGAGCGACAACGCCTCAAACTCTCACGTATCTGGACAATATTTCATTTTCCCCACTAAACTCCCTGCCTCGCCTGTAACACCCTGCCCGACAATAACCCCTCGGTCTGCATACATCACTGAACCCCGACATGGCAGTGAAAACCAACGTAATTCTTTGTATATGGGTAAATTAACGAAAACTTAAAACCCCCCTCTACGCCATTACTGCCTTAATGAAGCAAAATTGAGGCTATGTAGATTTCCCCTCCGATTTCTCCGTGCTAGAAAGAGACGCGCTTTTTCCATTCTTTCTTTAACTGACCCTCTTCACTTAGCTAACTGGGACACCGAGAGAAGAAAAGATGGAGATAATTTAATGTATGTTACTTTATTTCACTGCTGCAGCTAGACAACCCCAGGAGAGATGTTAGGCTTAGTTGTAAAGGACTGACGAGTGAGTGACAAGGAAAGGAACAGATGGAGGAAGCGAGATGAATGGTTAAAATGACTAACAGAGGTAAACATGCTCATTCCTAGGCTAACGAAAGAATGAGATCATCGGAAATGAGTCAGATCAGGAAAGAAAGTACGGAGAAAACAAATACATTAATAGGAGAGAGAGAGAGAGAGAGAGAGAGAGAGAGAGAGAGAGAGAGAGAGAAAGAGAGAGAGAGAGAGAGAGAGAGAGGAAAATAATATATAAATAGCTAAAAGATAAACGAAGAAAATATAATCATATAGACCGGAAGAGAGAGAGAGAGAGAGAGAGAGAGAGAGAGAGAGAGAGAGAGAGAGAGAGAGAGAGAGAGAGAGAGAGAGAGAGAGAGCAGCATGCAGGAATTAAAGACAAAAAAATGTAGATGGATAAATAAATAAATACCTTCTTAATAGACAAATAAACAATATCATTCAGGGAAGCCACAGAACGCATTACTTTTAATCTCTCTGAAGTTTCTGACTAGGGCAGAGCAAACTTTGTTTTGTTAAATGCCTGAAAATCTCTATTTCTCTTTCTATCGACTCGACACAACCTTCTAGACAGCTGCCCCTCTTCTCCAGTGACACTCAACTATCCTCTTCTACACTGAATATCCTCAGCCTACCCATTACTTATTATCTAAACTGAAAACTTCACACCTCGTCTTAGTTAATATAGTTTCTATGAGTTCAGATACTAAACCGTTTCAACCAGCCAGTACTTATTTTAACATTCGCTGGTTTACGATTAATCAAGTAAAGTACAAACCATATTTTGAGTGCTAATTGAATACTTCCCCGGTAGTTGAGGTGGCAAGCGGTGTATCTCAAGGATGAATTTTTGAACACTCATGATTTTGGTACATATTGCATACATCAGTGATGCAGTTGTTCACTCCACTGTAAGATCATTTGCATATGATACTAGAGTACTGTACGAGATAACAGATGTTTACAGTACAGCATATCTACAGGACGAAAATGGAAATGATTCCATTGGGTGCCGCAACAACTTAGGTCATATGGCATCACTTATAGGGTTAACGGAAGAGCGCTGAATCTCCCATTGGGCAACTAGGTTTGGCAAGGATTCGAATCCGGGCCGCCAGCACCGGAAGCCCAAGACGAGCCCTCTTAACCAACTATGCCACCCAGCCCCACTTTAAGGAACGATTTTGAAGTGATCTATCCATAGGCGGTGGAAAACAATACGAGTTTTAACGAATGTACAGAATGCAAATTGGATGAATGTGTGCGTCTGCGTCTCTCTCTCTCTCTCTCTCTCTCTCTCTCTCTCTCTCTCTCTCTCTCTCTCTCTCTCTCTCTCTCTCTCTCTCTCTCTCTCATAATTACTTTTTATTATTATTCATAACAATAACGTTAATTAATGTTATTAGTGATATCGATAATGTAAGTGTTATTACAATTGGCCGGGAGAGATGGGTGATGATCGATGTGACAGTCACAGTCTATAGCGCGGCGAGCAAATGGCAAATGGGCAAGCCTCTTAATGTGCACCTAGCCCCTGTTCACATATTATACTCGTATTCACGGCATGCGCAAACACTTACTTGCTTATGAAGTCCGTCGCAGACGACGATGACCTCACTCCGTATCTTGACTGGTGACAGATGATTAGAGATAATAGATGATTACAAGTAGGATAGTTCAAATCCTGGAGTTGCAGATGCGACATAATGATAGATGTGAGATGGCTGTGAGGAATGGAGTTCATAGATGACATGACTGGAGTGAAACTTGTGCATTGGAATTTTTAAGTGGAAAGAGGGTGCACACAACTCAGTCCACTATCTTGACAGCCCAGTAGGTGATCCAGTGGCAGGTGAAGAACATGAGGACTGGACTGTTGGGTTGCTGCAGAGGTGTGCCAAGAGTCCGGTCTGTTGGGTCTTGCCTATTGCATCACCCCAACACAGATTTGTGATCAGGGTTGACTCCCCCAGCCCATGTCCAACCAAGGATATCCCATTGGGCTGTGGATCAGGGGTTGATGTGGGACCAGGGCGTGTCCACACGTCGGTAGGCCATAGTCCCACACCTCTAGGGCCCCCTTGATGCTCCGAGATCCTCTGATGTTTAGCATGGAGCCGCAAAGCACCCAGTTACCGTGTGTGGCCACGAGGAGGCACAGCAGAGGTCTTGACAGCGGAGAGGCTATGTACCGGCAGGGGAAGACTTTCACACTCGGCTCCTCCGTTCGCACAGGGCTAGCCGGTAGTGGCAACTGAAAGCAAGAGGCATGCAAAACAGGCGACTTACATGCTACCACACAAGACGCTTCACATCCTCCTGTGTATACACACATCCACATAATGCGCAAACACACACAATACATCACCACACACACACACACACACACACACACACACACACACACAACATTTAACCCTTTACACCACAGCCTAAGGAAAACTGAAGTGTCCGTGTCTTTTTCCGCTAATAGGAGTCTCTGTGTTTGTTACCAAGTCAACACAGTGTTACTAAGACCAAGAACAAACTTCCTTTTTCTTGTTTCTAGATCGTTAAATAGTAGACACTCACTGAGTCATTATCTCCTCAACACGTATATACGGTGTACTGTATGTATATAAGCCACCATTCCATCGCAATACAACGTTCCATTTCGCTGCTAAATGAAAGACAGGAGTGTTTGCCCCCTTTTTTTCTGCAGTCTCTGTGTTACCAAGTCGACCCACACCACAGAGTTACCAAGACCAACCTCGACATCCTTTACTACATTAATTTTCTGTCCTCGCTTTTCTATATAAAGATGAATGTTAATTAGGCCATCATTGATTAATTAATAATACCCAAGAGAAATGAAGCTCGTAGAAATTCAGAATCAAGCTGTCATAAACTATCACATGATAGATATAATTGTTAAATGTTAATTACAATTGTGTGTGTGTGTGTGTGTGTGTGTATATATATATATATATATATATATATATATATATAT
>CM035209.1:8510968-8531695 GCA_020233015.1 Callinectes sapidus | reverse complement strand
CTCTCTCTCTCTCTCTCTCTCTCTCTGAAAATTATGATAAAAATTAATTTTTCCGTATACATTAATTACTACCACACACACACACACACACACACACACACACACACACACACACACACACACACACACAAACACACACACACACACACACACACACACACACACACACACACACACACACACACACACAAACACACACACACACACACGCGCGCGCGCGCGCGCTCAGTAGTAGAGCGGCTCCCAGCTATAAGGGCACGTAGCATCTTCGGCCCCATATTTCTAACTTTCCTCCATGATTTACTACTATAACATACAATACAAAAAAATGAATAACACGATTTTCTGCAAGTGTTTTTTCTCTGTAGTATAATAATTTTAAGGTATATACGGAATCACAATATTTCGTCCCTACCGTTCCCTCCTCCTTTCAGAGCGAAGAAGGTGAGTGAGGCGGAGGGCCGGTGAACACTCCCTCATATTTCCACCTCGTGTGCCTGACTCGTGGCGTCTGCTGACACATACACACGGTAAATCACCTGTTGGGACACGCAGGCACCACGCAGCGCACAAAGATCATGGATAATAAGTGAATAGCAATGGATGTTTGGTGATAAATAAGGGCGAGGCGGTGGGGTGGGATGATGAGCAGCAGATGGGTGTGGAGTGATGGCTAATTAGCGTTTGTGTTTTTCAGATGGTGAACCACAGAGTACAGCTGGTGCAGAGCAAGCGGTACTCCACCCCAAGGAGGCCCTTCGAAAAGCCCCGCCTTGACCAGGAGCTGAAGGTAAGGGGTGGTGGTCTCTCTCTCTCTCTCTCTCTCTCTCTCTCTCTCTCTCTCTCTTTCTCTCTCTTTCGATTTGTCACATGTGCTTCATAACTTTATAGAATATTTTTCTCGTTTAATTTATCACGTGCTGAAGTTGATAGTCTCTCTCTCTCTCTCTCTCTCTCTCTCTCTCTCTCTCTCTCTCTCTCTCTCTCTCTCTCTCTCTCTCTCTCTCTCTCTCTCAATAAATCCTTCTATTATAGTCCCTTAAATAATTTAAAATGGTTTCGTTAGGTTAGGTGTAATTAGAATGCATTCATTTGTGAGGACGATTTCTGTCCATTTGAAAGAATCTGCTTGTCTTTACTGAAAATTACTAGTTACCAAAGATGCAAGGGTGGGGGCATTAAGAAGAGAGAAAAATATATATATGGGGCAAAACACAACAGACAGATTCATAAGAGACTGGTGTAGTTACTGTCTTATCTCTCTCCCTCCCTCATCTCACATTCTGTCCGTGTGTCCTGCAGCTGGTGGGCGAGTATGGGCTGCGTAACAAGAGGGAGCTGTGGATCGTGAAGATGTTCCTCGCCAAGATCCGTAAGGCTGCCCGAGAGCTGCTCACCCTGGACGAGAAGGATGCACGCAGGCTTTTCCAAGGTGCGTGTGTGTGTGTGTGTGTGTGTGTGTGGAGGGAATGTCTTGTGTGTTTGTTTATTTATGTTGTAAGAGGGGAAATTTGGCTTAGGGCAGTGAAAAAAGGTAAAAAGCAGCCCATTCTTATTGATTCATGAGATTTTAAGGTAAATTGTTCTTTTTTGCATATTTATGATGAGTACAGTGAAGGTATACTCATTGCAACATAAAGGAAGCTAATCTAAATGTAGCCTAACCTAACTTAATTCACCATTGTTAAGATAAGGTTTCCTCCCTAAGATATCCATTGATTCCATTCATACATTTGCCTTCTCTCCCTCCCCCCAATCCCTAACCATTCCTTTATTTATTCATTTTATCTTTATTATTTATTTGTGTATTTTTTTTAACCTAACATGATGTTAAACAAAATATATTTCTGACACGTCTTGTCGGAGTGACCCTGTCGACACACTACCACTGAGGCACCCACTGCTATCCCCCCCTGCTCCCCCTGCCATGCCTCCCCTAACCTTCCCGTTCTCCCCGCCAGGCAATGCTCTGCTCCGTCGGCTGGTGAGGACCGGCGTGCTGGAGGAGGGCCGCATGAAGCTTGATTACGTGCTGGGTCTGAAGCCCGAGGATTTCCTGGAGCGCAGACTGCAGACTCAAGTGTTCAAGCTGGGTCTGGCCAAGTCCATCCACCATGCCAGAGTCCTCATCAAGCAGGGACACATCAGGTACGCTCACTCCGCTGTGCTGTCCACTCATCTGCTCCTATGTTATACTGTTCAGATGCTATTTGGCTTGGAAAAATAGGGTAATTTGCAGGAAGACCAATTTTGGGTACTTGTCATAGTTTTTTTTATTCATTTTATTTATCTGGTTTTGTTTTATCCGTACTCCTGGGCAGAAAATCTCACCAACCTTATGTCCTAACTTAACCTTCTCCAAGTTGTTTTTTTCTCCAGACATTATTGTGTTACTGGATGTAGTGGCTTATGTTGTCACTTGTTTTTCATTATGTTGTGGGTCAGTGAAGGTTGTAGGCTTGGTCCTTTATAACATTAGTGGTGTACAGAGTAGCTCTTCCTACACTGAATCACAGTTTCCTGCAAATTAACCACAATAGTTGGCTCACAATACAACTCTTGGCATATGGTATTGTCTCTTCCCAGGTAACAGTAGGCGATGATGCCATGCCAAGTAGGAAGTGCCAGTAACACCAGCAGGGCCACTTGCTAGGGTTATCCCAGCAATGTCCTGGCTGTTCATTAAGGCCACTTGGCTGGGTACATCCCAGCCAACGCCTTACTTACCTGCCGGCGTATAGGAGTGCTGTGCTATGCTGGGATGTGGGGTGAGCTCTCCCACCCCAGTGGGGTACCGGGGTCTTGCATTCAGGGTGTAGTCATGGCCAGAAGTCTAGTTACATGCAATCCTTACGAGTGTTTTCCATGAGTCTTGTTCTGGGGTGTGATTGGAGTCCTACAAGGCTTGACACCTGAGAGTGGATGTGATCAGACCAGTGGATGTTTAGGGAATGAGGTGGATAAGAAGTGGATGTGGCAAGGTACTTGATTTGTGACCATGACTACCAGCAACAAACTGTCAGTGTGGCATCTTTCAATGATTGCAAGTGTTTGTAGTACTTGTGATGCTGTGTTAGGAGTCATTGGTTGAGGCTGTGTGAACTCCTTGAGTACAGCATTGCTTTGCCAACTAGTGTTTGCTGAGGCTGGTGCCTCTAAGCTGATCCCCTCTGAGGGATCTCATCCTTGTACACAAAGCAAGAAATTTTAATTTATTCCACTCCTCTCAAGCACTTTAGGCAACTTTCCTTTTTGAAATACTGTTTTTAGATCCATTACAGTGAGATGATATGTCTGATATAGGTATAGCAGTCTGTGCAGTGTTGTTGTTTACTGGCTTACTTCTCAAACCCCTCATTGTATCACACAACTCCCATTGTTCCCACAGGGTGAGGAAGCAGGTGGTCAACGTTCCCTCCTTCATTGTTCGCCTGGACTCCCAGAAGCACATTGACTTCTCCCTCAAGAGTCCCTTCGGTGGTGGACGCTACGGCCGTGTCAAGAGGAAGAACATGCGCAAGGGAGGCAGCAAGGCCGAGGACGGCAGCGGCGAGGACGATTAGACTGTGACTAGGTGGTGGCGATGACCTATTGATAAATAAAGTCGCCATGGTGACTTGGTATTTCATTTATCCGAAGGGGAGTGTGTCGAGAGTACAGATTTAATGGTATAATTGTCACCTAAATTATCAGTTATCATTACTATCACAGTATTGTAGAAATGTGGTCAAAATGATAAAAAGTACTTATACACACACTGAAATTTCTCAATCGGGTTTTATTTTGAAAAACTCAAAATTACATGCACAATGTGCTTTCCAGTGTCAAACCTTAAAATGAGGTGAACTTTACCCTCTCATCTTCCTTACCTCTTCAACCACCTACAAAAAGTGAAGCTTACTTTACTGAGAAGTCACACTCTACTGCACAAAGGGTTTTTGTCTTTACCTTCACTCAATCAAAACTATACTGGCTGCTGGAATATTCTCAATATTCACTAAAACAATTATTGTACATTTCTAACTGCCTGATGCATCACACCTATTAAAGAGCATCTATATTATAGATATATAAATCAATAGAAGTTAGAAATATCCCAGCCTCTCTCTCTCTCAATTAAAGTAGCATTTCATTATCTTACTATGCATATAAGGTTAGGTTAGGCCGGGTTATGTAGCTCTATGCATATAAAGGTTAATAATAGCGGTGACAGTTATATCAATGGTTTTATTACATATACTGCCATTGTGTATATACATTATACTGCTGTTGAGACTGCATCAGTGTCTCAACGAATACTTTATTCAACGCAACTCGCTCTTTGTAAACTTGTGACCTCTTCTGCTTTATATCGCTTGTAGGTCCTTCCGCTTTCTACAGAGGGAGAGCAGAAATTGCAACACAGGGGACATCTATTCATTATCTATACAGCGTTTCCTCCACGCCCTCACCATAAATTCTTTCATCTCTCTCTCTCTCTCTCTAACCATGATAGAAGCCCAACAGCGTGAGAACTCCACCATCCTCCTGTTCTAACCTCCTATTCCACACATCTTCTCCTGTATGACTATTATGGATCCTAATCCCATGAACTACCGCAGCTTCACACAAAGCAGCTGTCCCGCGAACCAAGATTGGTCCGCCGTGTCTCAGTTCGGTGTCAGTGATTTGTCTCAAGTATTAGCCTGAGTATTGCCACTTCCTGATGTATTTTGGTTTAGGTATTGTCTGGGTCCGTAGCTGTGATTAATCAGTTATTTATTTTTATTTCATGTTCTCTTATTTTCCAAAAAGTTATATATAATTTCTCTCTAGTACGTCGCTCGCCTCTCAGTTGGTCTCCGCACACACCACTTTGTTGACATTGTGTGTGTGGGCCAGCTGAGGGGTGGTGAAGGTAATAAGACAGCTCTCGTGTTTTGACTTTATTACACTGTGTTGAGAGAATACTGGCTGGCAGATCTACAGGGGTACACTCAAGGATTGTTATTTGTATTACGAACTATTGCATATTTCTTTTACAATGGTGTTGTTATGTACTGATGTGTGCATTCCACGATCCATCTTTCACTCCTTGGGGAAGTGCTGCTGCCTCTTGCCCCTGAGTTTTGCTAGCTTTCTGTGTGTTAGGTTAGTGTTACAGCGCTTACAGACTAATAACGTATAATACATACTGCTATACACCGTAAAGCAAATATGTACAGTAATACAAACTTATGTAATACTTCATGTGCATAATATATTACCGTATATTCAATACCTCCCCTGATTCAATAAGTATACTGTCATTGTAATCCCTTCGGTAATGTACAGTTGGAGGAGGAAGGAGGATGCTGAGGGTGCGCCAGGCTGCCAGAGGGTGGCGGGGCGTGAGGTGGCACAGTGCCTCGTCAGTGCCATCATTTGACGTGGTGGTAGTGGGCGGTGGGCATGCAGGCACGGAGGCGGCGGCGGCGGCGGCCAGGATGGGGGCCAGAACGTTGCTAATCACCCACAAGAAGTCCACTATTGGTAAGGCTTTTGGATAGTGATTTTATTTTACCATGCATTTATTTATGTAGGCAGAAGGTAAAGTGTGTTGTTTAATGAAATGAATGATGGTGTCTCTGTATTACAGGAGAGATGTCTTGCAACCCTTCCTTTGGTGGCATCGGCAAAGGACATCTCATGAGGGAGGTGGATGCTCTAGATGGCCTGTGTGCGCGTGTGTGTGACATCTCGGGTGTACATTACAAGGTTTGCTATGTGTGTGTGTGTGTGTGTTTGCTCTATTACACAGGATTTGGATCATGTTCATGTTGTATCTGTAACTATTTTGAAATTTGGTCTTTGTATTTGAGGTGTTTTTTTTATGTAACTGGTTTAGTTTCTTGCTTTTTGGCATTGTGTGTGCGTGTGTGAGATTTTTTATATTCTTTTCCATCAAGTTTCATAAAACACAAGAGCCTCATTTTTTCAATTTTCTCTTCCTCCTTATCCTCTTCCTCTTCCTTTACCTCATTACCACTACTACTACTATTACTACTACTACAACTACTATTACAATTACTACTACTACTATTACAACTACCAGGTGCTGAACAAAAGGAAGGGGCCAGCGGTGTGGGGTCTGCGTGCCCAGATTGACCGCAGTCTTTACAAGCAACACCTTCAGAGTGAGTTGTTTGCCACCCCTAACCTCACCATCACTGAGGGTGCCGTGGAGGACCTCTGGGTGACTGAAGGTGGTGGTAGTGGTGGTGAGAAGAAAGGTAAGTGTTTTTTTATTTTGTTCATTTTTTTTTTATTATTTTTGTATGTTTTGTGTTGTTGATTTGTTTATCTGTTTGTCTGTCTGTCTTTTTCTTTGTCTTTCTTGCTTTTCTTTGTCTTTCTTCCTTTTTCTTTGTCCTCTCCTTCTCTCTCTCTCTCTCTACATATGAAAAGTACACCCATTAGAAAAACACATTTTAAGGACCTGCACCTCAGTGGGCCTTTTTTAACACTTTATCTTCCCCTTAGCCCAATCATTCTTACATAAAAAAGAAGAGATCCAACTGTACAACTTCTAAACCTCACCACAATTCTCTACCACCACCAGTGCCAGGGAGTGTGATGGCACAGTGCCGCGGCGTGGTGATGGGAGACGGGCAGGTGATTGGCAGCAGCAGTGTTGTCATCACCACCGGGACCTTTCTGAGAGGCACCATCAACATTGGCCTGGAGACTCGGCCCGCTGGCAGGATGGGGGATGAACCAGCTGTGGGTTTAGCTAAGACTCTGGAAAGGCTGGAGTTTAGACTGGGACGCCTTAAGACTGGTGAGGGATAGAGGAGGTATTGGTGTGTGTGTGTTTACCTAGTTGAGAAATTTAGAGGGCTTGAGTTGATTTAGTGTGTCCCTGTCTCCGTTTCTATTCTCATCTAATCTTTCTTTGAATTTGTGCATACCTGTTGCTGTTATTATTTCTTCTGTTAAATTATTCCATGTGTGTGTGTGTGCGTATGTGTATGTGTGGCTGTTGAGGATGTGTATAGGGATAGGACATATTGTTTGGGGTTATTGTTGAAGATTGGGTAGAGGAGGTATTGGTTGTGTGTGTGTGGCTTGAGAGGGTACATATAGAAGGAAGAAAAAGAGGAGGAAAATATTAAGTGTGACTAATATAGCTTAATTGGCCTTAGTAAGTTGCTGCACATCCTGTAGGAAAAATAATTGTCATAATAGCAAAGAATGAACAGATAAGAAATGAAAAGCAATACAAAAATACTTTTATAACATTTCACTGAATCGTTCAAAATCCTGAAATAAATAAATAAATGAAATGAAACACACACAAAAAAATATAAGTAAAAAATAAGGAAATAGATAAGTTAAATAAGTAAATAAATCTGATGCATTTTTCTCCTTCCAGGCACACCACCTCGCATCGCCAAGAACACCATTGACTACTCCCAGTGCATTATACAGAAGCCTGACCAACCCCCTGTTCCCTTCTCCTTCCTGAACAGAGAGGTGGCCATCAGGGTGAGTGTCTCTTCCCTGCTGTTCTCTTCTCTCTTAGTTTCAGTTTAGGTGTTCCGTGTGTGTTGTGTCTCATTCCCTCTTGGTTTAATACTTTTAGTACAGCTTACCTTAATTACTAATCACTCTGAGACATCTTTTCTTGCTCTACAGCCATCTCCAATCCTTTAAACTGATTAGAAATTGCAGAATCTTTCCTTTTTTAATTCTGTGTGTTTTTGAAGGTGCTTGTAAAGATTTTATACATTGCTTCTGGTGATTTTAAATGTTTTGTATCACAGTGAAGAGGAAGGAATAGAGAGAGAGAGAAGTATTTTGTTTATGCATTCTCTCCCTCTCCATCTTTTTACCTCCACCTGCTTCTATATTTCCAACTTCCTATGACTTGACTTTATTTGAGAGGGACGTTTCAAAACAATTGTCCCTCTCTTTTTGGCTAACTCTGACCTTTAAGGGGACTGGCAAATTAGTGGGACTTTTATTTTCATAATTTTTGTCATAGTTTTGGTCAGCTTCTCCCCTCGTATATAAAAAGTAAAATCACCCACAGCCAGAGGAGCAGTTGCCATGCCACCTCACCTACACAGGGCCAGAGGTGGAGCAGCTGGTACGAGACACTCTCCACCAGAACAGACACGTGACGGAGGAAACCACAGGGCCACGCTACTGTCCCTCTATAGAATCCAAAGTCCTGAGGTGTGTGGTTGGGTGTGGTGATGTGTGGTGAGGTGTACTATCGGAATACTTACCTTAACTCCTTTAGTACTGTGACGATTTTTTGTATCTATTCTTCTTACTATATGATGATTTTATACAGCTTCTGAAACTCCTGTGAAAATTAGACTAGTGAAGACTCTGGCCATTAATCAGGACTTCCATACAGCTTTCCTAATCTCAATAAAATCATCAAACTGTACCCAAAACTGTAGGTAAAAATGCATACCAGTTGTAAAGGGGCTAATGACTGTAGTGGTGAGGTATTCTGTTGAAATATTTATCTGATATTACCTACTTACATTACTACATTACTGAACCAACTTCCCACAGGTGTATTACTGAAATATTTACCTCAACGACTAGTAGTGAGGTGAGCTATTGAAATATTTATCCGATATTACCTATTGACTACTTTACCAAACCAGCTTTCCATAAACAGGTTCTCTGGGCGTCGTCACCAGGTGTGGCTGGAGCCTGAGGGGTGGGAGGGCGGGGAGGGGGCACGGGTGTATCCCCAGGGAGTGTCCTGCACCATGCCCGCCCCACAGCAGCAGGCCCTCCTCAGACTGATCCCCGGCCTGCAGCACTGTGAGATGGTGTGTCCAGGTGAGAGAGAGAGAGAGAGAGAGAGAGAGAGAGATTTTCATTCTTTTTTCTTCTTTTCTTACCTCCCTGCTTGTTCTTCCTTTCTCTCTATCATGTGAATAGCTTGATAAATAGAGAAAAAGCAGGAGAGAAAGAGAGAGAGAAAAAGAGATAGAAATAATTAGCATATGTACTTATTCCTCCTCCTCCTCCTCCTCCTCCTCCTCCTCCTCCTCCTCTTCCTCTTTGTCCTCCTCTTCTTCCAGGTTATGGGGTGGAATATGACCACATAGATCCTCGTGAGCTGACCCCACAGCTGGAGACGAGTCGCGTGTCGGGTCTCTTCTTGGCGGGGCAGGTTAATGGCACCACCGGCTATGAGGAGGCGGCGGCGCAGGGGATTGTTGCCGGTGCTAATGCTGCTGCTAAGGTCTGTCTTGGGGTGTTGGTGGTGGTGGTGGTGGTGGTGGTGGTGGTGTTTTGTTGATTTTCTTTTTTATTTGTGGGTTGTCTTGTTTCTTAGTTTCTACAGTGTTTGTTGTTGGTGGTGTTGTTGTTGGGGGTTGGAATTTTTCTTGTCTTGTTTTATTTGTTGTTTGTGTGTTTAATTTCATAGTCTCTACAGGCAGTGTATATGTAATTTCACTGTATTCTCAATAATTCTTCCCTTTCTCTGGTACACTGTGGAACTCCCTGCCTGTGTCTGTATTTCTCTCCTTCCTATAACCTGAACTCACTAAAGAGGGAGGTTTCAAGACACTTATCTTATTCTTTTAGGTAACTTGCTTGGACCTGCTTGGGGACTGGCATCTAAGTGTGCCTTTTTTTTTTGGTTGAATTATCTTTGTTGCCTTTGGCTGGATTTCCCACTTATATAAAAAGAAAGAAAATCTAACCTCCTCCTCCTCCTGTCAATACATATCTAATCTAATTTCAGTACATAATAATATACCTCTAATTTAACTTCTGCTTCTAATTTAACTATTTCTAATTTAACTTTTGTTTTTCATTTAAGTTCATGACATATCTAAATGAACTTCCTCCTTGAGGCAGTACATATCTAATTTCACACGTCGTACAGCCCACCTTTCCTTCTTCAGGCACTCCAGAGGGAGAGCCTCACTGTGGACCGCACTGAGGGGTACATAGGTGTTCTGATTGACGACCTGACCACCCTCGGCACCACAGAGCCCTATCGCATGTTTACCTCCCGTGCTGAGTTCAGGTTTCTGCTGCGACCCGACAATGCTGACCTTCGCCTCACTGAGAAAGGTTGTGTTGGGTAGGGTGAAGATAAAAAAATTAATCTCTCTACATTTCCTCCCTCTTCCTTCCTTTCTCTCATCTCCTGTTCCTCTCCATCCTCTGCCATCTAGGAAGTATGTACTATGTACCTGACTTAACCTAACCTACTGTAACAATAACTGGAGTAGGTACAAGACAGGTAACAGACATTTGAAGGGGCAGGACAGGTGACAAGAGTATGAATAATTGTACATACTTTGTCTAGATGTTGTATATAAGATAGATTCCCTTCCTCATTTAATCCCTAATCTTCTCACCTCCATAGGGCACCAGGTGGGCTGTGTGTCAGAGGAGCGGTACAGAGTCACACAGCACACACGCCAGCAGTTGTCAGGGGCAGTGAACATGTTGAGGGAGGATGTGAGGAGCTTCAAGGCATGGGCTAGACTTCTGGGCCGTCCTGTACCCAAGCCAGCCACTTTGAAGAGGTGAGATGGGGATCACCTGAGGGGTAAATGAAGGGAAGCACTGATCTTGTGACACTAAGAGGGGAAGAGTGAGAAAGGACAAGGCCAAAGGAATAAAGAAAAATGTAAAATATTCAGGAGTTGTAATTCAGAAAAGGGAAGAAAGACTAAAGAACTTATAAAATAAAGAAATAGGATAGATATATACATTTCTTTTCCACCTCCCTGCTTCCCTGCTTTCCTTTCATCCTCCCAATAGAGAGGGAAAGAGTAGGAGAGATAATCAAAATTCTTTCCTACCTCATTCACTATCTCCCTACCTCCCTGCTTTCTTTCTTTCCTTCCTTCCTTCCTTTCTTTCTCTCCTGTAAACACAAACACCAAATAAATTCACGCTAACCTTTCAGTTCAAGACAATATACTACATCTGTTTCCTTACCACCTTCCAAGTTGTCACATTTTCGTACATTCACATCCTCCCTTATTTTTTCCAGTGGCTTGCAGTTCTTAGGCATCAACTCCTGGGACATCACACTGGAGGAAATAGCAAAAGGGGACCCCAAGTACAGGCCCTTCTGCAGTGACCCAAGACTGGCAGAGAGAGTGAAGATTGAAGCTGTGTATGATGAGTTTATAGCAGCACAGAGGGAGGAGGTGGAAGCTGTAAGGAGGGACCATGCTCTCTCTATCCCCGCTGATATTGATTACTATGAGTGAGTTCAGGTGCTGGTTGTGACTTGGTGGGAAGGCTTGGTGGAGTGAAAATACGACGAGAAAATGATAAGGTAGAGTTACTGTTGAGTGTTGTTCTTTATTGTTCACAGTCGGTCGCTGAATCTATCCAATGAGGTGCGAGGGAAGCTACAACAAGCCCGGCCAGCCTCGGTGAGTAGAAGTTGTAATATGTTGTTGTTTAGTATTAATAGCAATTGTTGTTGTTGTGATTTATTATACTGGTTGTTATTGGATGTTATTTCAATAGTAGTGGTAATTCTTTCCTCTTTCTATAAGTCTATAAGACCGGCAATGGCGGAGTTCCCTTTCCTCTCATCATTCCTTAATTTCTCATTCACTGTCCTTCACTCCCTCATTCCCTGGACTCTATTTTTCATTGTCATTGCTTCTCTCCTTCACTCCTCCCTTCCTCGCTGCAGGTGGCCGCCGCGTCACGCTTGGAGGGCATCACTCCGGCTGCTCTCCTGCACCTCATGCGCTTCGTCAAACGCAGTGACAACAAATACTCTGATCTCCTGTAGAAGGAAAACCTGTCACCTGATCTGTGAATCTCCTCTTGCTTCCCCCCTAAGGGTTGCTCACATGCAGGTCTATTGTAGGTACGTCTTACTAGACTTTCGTCCTTATCTTTTGTAGTATGTCATCAGCATCACACTCATCACCATTAATATTTATTTACTTATTGTGTAGTGAATAGTACACACACACACACACACACACACACACACACACACACACACTTTGTATAGTGACCTGACCTTACTGAACACATCTGTTCTCTCTCGGGAGGCCTGTACAGCGCGTCAGGTCATACCCTGTTTGCTTCAGCCTCTTGTGGGAGACTGTGAGCAGACTGTGTGTGTTTATGTAATGTACTGTTTAGATAAATAATTTGAGTTGTTACGTGTACAGTGTTATAATTTATTGTTAATTTTCGTATTCTTCGTCGCCATTTGTGTGTATAATATGATCATAATTGAACTGTTCACATCGAATTTCCTGAGGCATTACGCCAGTGGTTCTCAAAGTGGGCGGTCAGGCGAAAGGGGGCGGTAGGGTGGCATCAGAAGCAGCTAATATTTAAGTTTGTTTTTACAAAACCTAAATGACATAAAACATTACCTGACAGTTTGTTCTTGTTTATCCTTCTCCACGGACTACCACTTTTGAGCCTGTGTGTTCAATTTGAAAAAAAAAGAATATATATATATATATATATATATATATATATATATATATATATATATATATATATATATATATATATATATATTAAGTTTGTGTTCGTCTGTGTGTGTGAGGGGAGCGCTAGGAATCCACCTGTTAGCCAAGGGGGCGCTAGCCTGTAAAAGTTTGAGAACCACTGATATAAGACATCACTATTCAGACACACATTACCTTGCTAATAATAATGTCCTTGTACATGTCTTCTGCTTCTGACCAAAACTGAAGGGAACTGATAAAACCTTTAATTAAGTAATACAAGACAGAAGTAGAGGTGGCGATCAACAGAGACGACCTTCAAATCAAGTCACAAGAGGAAGAAGAAGAAAAGGGCGGAGTTTAGAGAGAGCGGAGAGGCAGGAGGGTATGTGATTTGAAGTTACACCTAACTTTCTGAATCCCAATGTGAGGATAGTGTAAGGCCCCTTTCACACTAGGACACTAGTTGCCTTCCAAGCTTTCACACTAGCAGGACACCGGTGTCGCCACCGATCATGCCCGGACCTCATGAAATGAACCACCGCTCCTTGTCAGTTGTCAGTCGGAAGAATGGCGTCCAACGAAAAACTCCTCCTCGTTGCCCTGCTGGCTAAAAAGAAACGGAAAAGGCGCTCTGCAGAAAGTAAAGTGCATGTGTGTGCATCCTATATGTATTACCCTGAAGGATGTACACAGGAGTGCATCATACACTTTTCCCTGATTTGTGTGCAGACGAAAAGAAGTTTTTCAACTATTTTCGCATGAGCAAGCCATCATGTAAAGAACTCAGCTACGTCAGGAAAGACATCACAGGGACTACAACAAAGTTGAGAGAATGTATTTCACCAGACGAGAAACTGACCGTCACTGAGCATGACAGGCTGCCGCTGGCCAGTGAGTAGCGGCGGTGTCGGACACTGGTCACTGGTGGTGGGGTGTGTGAAAGCTTCCATTCAAAACCATGAAGCTCTACAGTGAGTGGCGGACACTGACACTGCCAGTGTGTGTCCGCCACTCACTAGATAGTTGCGGAAGTGAGACACCGAAATGTTTTAAGTGTCCCGTTGCCTGGTCAAGACACTGCAGTGGCCTAGTGTGAAACCGTCCATTGGAAAGCATGGAAGGCAACTAGTGTCCGCCACCAGTGGCGGACACTAGTTGCCTTCCAAGCTTTCACTAAACGACGCGGTATCGACACCACAACGACAAACGGTATCCTCCACCAACGCAGTGAGTGATGTTAGGGCGTCGTTATTGACTTCATTTTGTAGTAAAGACATCGCTATCTCCTATAGAAATATTCTTGTCCACTAAATGATTTTTTTTATTTTTTTACTTTTACTTCACCACTCAAGAAACATGAACATGATATTGGGAGGCAGCCACTAAAGGAAAGTTTGCAGGGAACACCCTAAAGAAAGATGGAGCGAGATATTATTATTTAAAGGTTTATTGTGTGGAGCAAATACATACATATTATAATATACAATATACATAACTGCTATTGCCAGACAATGGTGGTGCGAGTAAAGCAGGCGTTTCGTCATGGCGCTGTGGCGACAATGGCTGCGCTTCAAGTGGGTGGGTGGAGGTGCGGCCAGGAAGGAGCACAGCACCCTCAGTAATAAGGGATGGTCAGCGGGGTGGAGGAGAGTAGCAGCCTACATGGTGGCGGACAGGTAGAGCAGCCCTGCTGGTCTCGCGGTGGGTGAGCAGCAAGCCACCACCACTCAGGCTGGGGGGATGGTGAATGTGCCGCTCTCAGGGCGGCTGTCGCCGGGCAGCAGGACAGGGGATGGTGGAGGAGTGGTTGGCGATCATCACGCCTCCCACAGTGGCCACACTCCTGCCCCTGGAAGCCGTCGTAAAGCTTTCCCCCTCCCTGGTGCAGTAGCCCAGCCTTAGTTTCTCTGCAAAAGCACGCCGTCTGCCCGGGGCTGCTGTTGGGAGGTGGCCAGCGCCTGGTAGGCAGTGGCGGCGGCGTACCAGGTAGCCTGGCTGCTTCTTCCTCCCCTCGAGCTGCTGGGGGATCCGGCGGGCTTGCTTGGTGTCGGCACGTATGACACGCTCCTTCACCTGTCTCCTGCTGAGAGGGACGGGCCGTGTCACCTGTTACCTCTCCGCGGCTCGCCTGGCGGCTGTGTCAGCGGCCTCGTTGCTCTGGATGCCCACATGGCTGGCTATCCAGTTGAGTCTCGCCCACTGCCCCTGTGCAGCTAGACTCTGCAGGCTGCCCAGGGTGGCGGTGACGCGGCCCACGTTGTTGTTGGGATGGCGCTACTGGAGGACCTGCAGCTCCACTGCCCCCCTGGAGTCAGTGTGCAACACAATGGTGGCCTCACGGTGCTGGGCGTGCTCCCGGCCCAGTTGGATGGCCACCAGCTCCATGTGCAGCGTGGAGCAGCACCAATGGTCATCCATCAGCTGGCTAGTCACGGGGAACAACAGCAGCGGTGGAGGAGATTTCTACCTATTATCTATCCCCTGCCTATTGATTAAGTACACACACACACACACCTCAAAATACCCGAAAAAATCACTTCACAATGCTAGATATGGAGAGCCAATATAACAGTACTACAGCACCACACACACACACACACACACACACACACACACACAAACCTCAAAATACCCGAAAAAATCACTTCACAATGCTAGATATGGAGAGCCAATATAACAGTATTACAGCATCACACACACACACACACACACACACACACACACACACACACACATACACACACACACACATACACACACACACACACGTACACACGGTAAGCATACAGTAACTCATGCTATATATGGCATATAAGTCAGGAAGGGAAGGGGGCAGGGAGGCGCCCGCTGCCCTATGACGTCACAGCTGATGACGTCACGGCTGATGACGTCACAGGTGCTCTATATTTACGTAGCGTAAACCATTTTAAAAATGACCCCTCGATAAAACGATGTCAGATCAAACTAATGTATCTGTTCCGACGTGATAAATAAGATAACTAATTCCCAAAGTATAAGCACACTCCTAACAACAGTAATTCTAAAGAAATTCTACGGGAAAAAACGTGTTTTATAAAAATATGACCCTTTTTAACACTCGTTAAATATCCATTAACTACCACTTCAAAGGAACCAAAACCCATTTCAAAACAATTGATTAGTTATTCTTAATTATTTTAAACTCTTTAGAGTGAATTAGAGGCAGAAATAAACTATTGACAGGCTGATGAATAAGTTATTAATGTAACTTTGACACCGCTAAATAACACTTTTCCTCTCTACTCATTTCACTGAAATTTAGGCATAAAACATCATTGTATATGGACTACCTCTTGCAATTAATAACAACTTGATACAGCCTCAAATAAAAAAGTGCATTTGGCGTTCCAAGAAATTTAGCGCCAAAATGCCCCCTTATTTACCACCCTGATAACGCCAACCACAGCGATCTCCACCCCTTACACGCACGCAAATCACTTGAAACACGCTGCAGTATTCATAGAAAGCGTTAAATTTGACTATTGATTCTAAATAAACAGTCCAGAAACGAAGACAATATCCTGATATATGAGCCGGCTGGCGGAGGCCCCGTGGTGGGGTACGGCCCCCCCTCCTATCTCACTCCCACCTTCATTAAACTTAAACTTGACCACGAAAGCTATGTCTGAATGGCTCATATGAAAGCTTATTACCATGGCAGCACACTGTGGCAAGATGAGCCTGTAATGATTGAGAGATATGGCTTAAAATGACCGATGAAATAAGAATCCAAGATGGCGCCGTGGGTGTTGAGTGATGACTCGCCTTACATAAACCTTGATACACAGCTGGTCACTTGAACCTTACAGTATTTCAGGTAAAGATCGTCTTAATACGCCACTACAGTGGCAAAAACATCGTGAAATACCGCTATTTACTTTAAACAGAGGGTTTTTCAGGTAGAAATCGCCCGTATCCGCTCAAACAGAGGCTTTTCAATAGGTTAGACGCAGCGCACCTCTCCGCACCTTACCCCAGGACACACTGAGTCTCCATCCCCCGGACACCTCACACACACCCCACCCGCCCTCATGCATGGCTGGCCTGGAACTAGCATAGTATTATTTTAACAGCTGCCAAAAAGGGGTTGTATTTTTCCATGTTTCTCTTGACACAGCTAAAAAATCGAGTAGGTTATATGCAAAGAACGTAGATAGACTGTAGATAAAGATGTATATAACCCCATAAACGCCACAAATAACCTGATTAGCGAAAGAAAACACCCGTAAAATAAGTGGAAAGTACAAAGCCGACCGAAAGTCATGTCTATCCCCACTCAGAGCAAAAAGTAGTGGTATTTTTCAATGGTTCTCTTGACATAGCTAAGAAATCGAGTGGGTAATATGCAAAGAACATAGATAGATAATAGATAAACACGTATATAATCCCACAAATGTCAAACTAAAGCGAATTAGCGAAAGAAACGCGAAAATTAACGGAGAAACAAGGTCGACCGTAAGTGATGTTTACCCTCACTCGTAGCAAAAAGTAGTCGTATTTTTCCATGTTTCTCTTGCCACAGCCAAGAAATCGAGTAGATAATATGCAAGGAGCATAGATAGACAATAGATGAACATGTATATAACCCCTTAAATGTCAAACTAAAGCGAATTAGCGAAAGAAAAACACGCAAGTTAATGGGGAAACAAGGACGACCGAACCATGTTTACCTGCACTTGGAACAAAAAGTAGTTGTATTTTTCCATGGTTCTCTTGACACAGCTATGAAATCGAGTAGGTTGTATACAACGAGCATAGATAGACAATAGATAAACATGTATATAACTCCATAAACGCCGCAAATAAACCTGATTATCGAAAGAAAACACACGTAAAATGAATGGAAGGAACAAGGCCAACCGTAAGCGTTTGTTTACCCCCCCTCGGAGCAAAAAGTAGTGGTATTTTTCATTGGTTCTCTTGACACAGCTGAGAAATCGAGTAAGTTATATTCAAAGAACATAGATCAGTGGTTCTCAAAGTGGGCGGTACCGCCCCCCTGGGGGCGGTGAGGCGAAGGGGGGCGGTAGGGTGACATCAGGAGCAGCTAATATTTGTTTGTTTTTACAAAACCTAAATGACATAATGTCCTGACAGGTTGTTTTCGTTTATCCTTCTCCATGGACTACCACTTTTCTCACATCGATAAAAGCAGAAAACGATCCTGTGTGCAACACCACATACTCACACCATCGTTACAATAGCTTTATTTTGTTACGGAGTTCGAAGTCCAAATCATAGATAGGTCCCAATGTCTGCTTGACATTTCTACACAACGCGTGCATTACGTGACGCACGCCGCCAAGTCAGATCAGAGTCAGAGAGAGAGAGAGAGAGAGAGAGAGGAGAGTCACCACCAGACGACAACAAAGGAAACAGCTCAGCTCAGGTTTGTAAGCATCTCATGTTATTTTCAATCTTGTACTGTTCCCATTAAAAAAAAAAAAAAAAGATGAATAAAGGTCTGACAGAGTGGCAGCCTATTCATAGGAGGATGCCAAAAGATTTCAATTTGAAAAAAACCCAACAACAATATATATATATATATATATATATATATATATATATATATATATATATATATATATATATATATATATATATTAAGTTTGTGTTCGCCTGTGTGTGTGAGGGGGGGCGCTGGGAATCCACCTGTTAGCCAAGGGGTCGTTAGCCTGTAAAAGTTTGAGAACCACTGCATTACGCAAACCTCTTTGCGAATATATTTGATAAACGATAAACGATTTTTTGCGGCGTTTTCATGACCCCAATTTATGTAAGGGGACACTGACCAACACACACACACACACACACACACACAGAGCAAATGAATAGGCTAGAAATCTGAGCCGGCTATTATGTGACGTATGCAAGCGTGGGTATCAAGGAAACAAACACATTTTCTCTGCTTCCTGGGATATTACGCCGTTTACTCTCGCTCATTGCAAAGTAAGCGTTCTTTTAATATTGTCAGTTACCAGTGTGAAGACAAGTGGATATTGGCGGGATTTCTTAAAGCTTCCCCTCCCGACCCCTGCCTTTTTTTCCCAAGAGGCCCACAAGAGTCAGCTTACCATGGTTGCTCTTTATAATGATGAAGTATCTCTAAGTATACAAATACCATGAACACACCCGTATACATCATATAGGCTCGCAATCATGTTTTCAATGAGACAAACAATAAGAGGGTGTGAGGGAGGCAAGCACATGGAGTTTATAGGACCCTTGTGAATTGCGCGATGAATTCTGGAAACGAACGAAAATGAGTGTAACTTCCAATATGTGGCTATAGTGATGGCAACATCCTCTCCACTCTTGAAATCTGCTTTCTTTATAACATTTCATCATATCAACAATACAGAAGACAGTATGACCATAGACCACTCCAATATGCAGCTAATATTTAAGATGTTGATCATTGTGCTGACATGAACATTTCCCTGTAGCGGAATTAGGTGCCTGGAGGTTTGTGGCAATTTTTTTTCCCTCGCACAAATCTCGCGGCAGCTGGAGGAGCAGCGGCCGTGCAGCAGCAGGAGAGATGGAGAGACAGACGAAAGCACAGACACAGCTGGAAGTGTAGGTCAGGATCGTGATTCGCACTGACTTGTCCAGGCAGTACATCTGTGTGGGCCCGGTGTTCATCGCGTGGCTCCCTTGACCTGCCTCTCAAGATGGTTGGCGTGAGTAAAATCCGGCGGCAAAGGAGAAAGAATGCGTTAAAGGCCGGTCAAGAAGCCAAGAGGAGGAGAGAGGCGAGGCTGAGAGGCCTGGTGGTGACTCAAGACGCCAGAGCCGCCGCCTCACCACCCGCCACAGACACCACGGAGGAGGGAACCCTGTCCTCCCTGCCAGACAGTGACCGCTCAGCCTCCCCAGATAACACGGAAAACACGCCAGTGAGTAGTGCCGAGGAGAACACACCTGTTAGCCGTGCCGGGAGAAATGCATCAGCCAGAGCCGCGGAGAGACCTGTCAAGAGTAAGGAGGTGGGCGAGGCAGTGGAGGACACGGAATATTTGATCATTGGGAAGAACTACCTGACGCAGATGATGTCCAAGCTTGTCTGTTGCCAGTGCTTCAGTAAACTAAGCGTGACATTCGTGCAGAAGGGTTTGGACTGCAAGCTTGACGTGCAGTGTGAGCAGTGCGGCGGTATAGGGAATGCAGAAATAAATGAAACGCCAGTAACGAACATGGTGGTGTACAGTGCCTTGCAGAACGGTATTGGGTTCAAGAGTCTGCACAATTTCGTGGCAAACTTGGGCATGACGCCGTTTGAGAATAATTATGCGGGAGGGCCGAGGAAGGGGAGGAAGAGAAGGAGGGCTGCTGCTGCTGCCGCTGCCGCGGAAAACTACGCGGAGGATGACTTCTAGGCGTGAAGTATTGAGTGTCGCACTGCAGGACAATCATCAAAGCTTAAATATCACATGTTTCTAGTGTTAATGTTCTTTATCGGAAATGTACTGTTCCTTCACATTGTCTAATCAGATACTTTTATTTTTTGTTGAATGCGAAACTATTTTTTTATATGGAATAGAATAAATACATTTACTTTAAAGATTTTGTATTTTTCTCCCCAAAATGACATCTTAAAACATTTATAAGACATTACTACATTGAGATGCAGAGGTATATGATTGGGTCAATACTACTGGCTGTATTATAGTGACACGTTCAAAGGAGATAGATGATTCCTTGTCTTTGTGAATGGTTTGCGTCATTGTCAGAGGTGCTATTTACTTATCTATCCTGCAGGGAATACAGTAACGGATGAATCAGGCAATACAGTGTAGTTAATCATGCAACCACCTAAAGAAAAGGATGAATAGAAACGTTTACACGAAGTACATCATGGAGCAGTGACAAGTGACAATCTTCTCTAGGTACTGCACTGCTTCATAAACAATGCATCATAAATCATTGCCTAGTAAACCACCAGACCCCAAAGTACTGAATGACGCCATGCCTTGAAAATAATGAAATAAAAAATCACTAGAACGATGACAGCCCGCCATGAGTACCTCCTCCACTTTGCCACTGAAAGCCAGCTCTAATCATGCAATATACCACATAAGTCATTCACCAAAAAGACATGGAAACTCTAAAAACATGAGGTGGAATATTCTGACAGCCATGGTGCGCAAGGCTATACTCTTTTGTTACTACTGCTGAGGTAAACATAAACAAGAATTGGAACACGTGAGGGCAGAGTGGTGGTGGGGCG
>CM035209.1:8490907-8510868 GCA_020233015.1 Callinectes sapidus | reverse complement strand
CTCTCTCTCTCTCTCTTCTCCCCTCTGTTTCTCTCTCTCTCTCTCTCTCTCTCTCTCTCTCTCTCTCTCTCTCTCTCTCTCTCTCTCTCTCTCTCTCTCTCTCTCTCTCTGTGTGTGTGTGTGTGTGTGTGTGTGTGTGTGTGTGTGTGTGTGTGTGTGTGTGTGCGTGTGTGTGTGTGTTTCGTGGTTTTCTTTTCATTACAAAGTAACATTTGTATGATTTTTCAAAGATGGCAAAGAAAACATCTCATCTGCTAAATGTTTTAATTAATCGATGGACTAAATTATTCACACAAAGCACACTTTTCGCGGATTTCCTGCATGGTGTTTGAAGGAAGAGAGGTGTAAGCACTGAGGCGAACAGGTCCAAGTGTGGTGTGCAGTGTGCAGCGCATCCCCAGTCTTCACACAGGGCTGCGCGAGGCCTCGGGGTGTCTCAGATGGCAGGAAATACATACTGATACGCCAGAACACACACGTCATGTTTCCAGGGGAGTCAGCCGCGGCCCGGGAAGGGTCTGCCTGGCCCGCCATAAACTGCGAGGTGTGGTGAAGATGTCAATGGAATGTATTATTCACCACAAACAATAGTCTTTGTAGTGAACTATTGAGCCACGGACAGCGTCACACATACAGCACTTTTTCACTGGTTTGAGGCTTACCTTCAGGGCCGCAGAACTTCAGGGTGCACGCAGCCACACCATTACTGCAGAAGCAATTGTTACACCCGTCAAACCACGTATCTCCGTCTTTGCACTGTTCCCCTGCGTAGTGGTGAGGAAGAAAGTGAGTTGGGAAATGTTCCTTGCGTTTTCGACAGTGGCTCAATGACTGATGATGATAATGGTCATATTTATGATCCTCGCAATGGTCTTACCCTGTGGGAAAGCTGCCGCATTTGTCGTCATCACCAGCACCACCAACATCACCACTAGCAACACCACAGGGGCCCTCATCTTCTCTGGCAGTGCACAAGACAGCAGGTCTTCTCTCCTCGCTGGAGCCGTGGGACGTCGAGGCACCGCAGCTCTGCATGCTCAATTTAAAGAAGACCCTGCTAGGACTGCCACTCCTCGCCGGGGACCTCAATGCTACAAGTCCTGCTCTTACCATCACCACGAGGAGCAGGCGGCATGATATAGATGTCTTTAGTGTGTGTGTGTGTGTGTGTGTGTGTGTGTGTGTGTGTGTGTGTGTGTGTGTGTGTGTGTGTGTGTGTGTGAATTGAATTGAATTAAATTTTTTGGCTCAGATTCAGAAGTATGGAGCGCAGCTCCTTTACAATATTTTTACAGATTTTTCTTCAGTTATTGTAATACCTGTTTTGTATTAATTCAACTAAATTTAACCAATTACATTCACTACCTAAACATTTTAAATATTTCATCCAAAAATAAGCAAATTTAATCAAAATATGAATATTGTTACACTGCATCAAAGAACAAAACTTGAATCTGTTCGGCCAAGTTCGATAGTATTCTGGAATATATTGGTGCCTAAGTTGCCTAATTATATACCTGCTGTTGTTACATTCTAAAACAACATGCTATTCATCACCCACTACACCTGATTCACATTTGTTATACAGTCTTTCTTTTCTTGGAACATTCTGATATCTTCCTGCTGTGACTGGTAACCTGTTATTATTACCTCTAAGCTTTGTTAATACAATCCTTGATTTGGTTCTTAATTAGTTAAATATTCTTCCATTCCATAACAGTTTTTAAAGGTGACATATGTCGTACACACACACATTTCAAGCTAATATTACTATACCACTGAATTATCCACCGATCATTAAGTCTTTGCTCTATAGTGTGTGTGTGTGTGTGTGTGTGTGTGTGTGTGTGTGTGTGTGTGTGTGTGTGTGTGTGTGTGTCGCGGCCAATAGATCACAGCACCACTACGTCTCTTCTCTACCACACGGCTGTCATATTACCAAGCGAACGACATTAGTTCACTACAACTTCTATAGTAGTAGTTGTAGTCGTAGTAGTAGTAGTAGTAGTAGTAGTAGTAGTAGTAGTAGTAGTAGTAGTAGTAGTAGTAGTAGCAGCAGCAGCAGCAGCAGCAGCAGCAGCAGCAGCAGCAGCAGCAGCAGTAGTAGTAGTAGTAGTAGTAGTAGTAGTAGTAGTAGTAGTAGTAGTAGTAGTTCATTCATCTTGTTTTTTTTTTTTTTTTTTTTTTTTTTTTCCAGTGACGCATCACCTTTACCAACCATTAAATCCTATTCCTAAGTTTTCCTAGAGTCTGAAAGGAACGGGGACAGGTGGCGTGGCGTGGCCTTGCGAGCATCCTCCCCCCACCCACCCACCCACCCACTCCTCCACTGCCACACAACACAGCCCAGAGCGACTGACGTAGATACTAACGCAACACAGCCACCTCGCCCCAGAACATGGGGTGAGTGAAGCTTGAGTCTTAACGTACTGGACCGTGTTGATATTAATAAACATTTAAATCTTTTTTTTTTTCTCTCTCTCTCCCAAGCATGTGTAATTACGTCTGCCTGACTCACATGTCACCAAAAACAGAGTGCGTGATGACAGAAACATAAAGCCATGAAATTATTGTAAATACATCTTGGTCGGTACTCAAAAACGCTTTGCTCTCTCAATACAACTGCTTTCAAAGGCCACAGAGGCTTGTTGGTGGGGTTTTCAAGACTGTTCCTCCAGTTATAATGTGGAAATCTTGTCAAGCTGCTTCCAGAACAACAGAAATACCTTAAAACTTGTGTTAATGTGAAAAAAAAGACATTTGAAACAGTGGCGGTGAAGCACAGAAGTGTTTTGAATTGCGAACCTTTCTTTTAATTCCCGTGAGACGATGTTTTACCCCTAAGAAATACAAAAAGGCTGCTGAAGAGGCAATGGCTAAAGCGCAATACTCGGGAGGTTAACATGGATTTGAAGACTAGAAATTCGTCTAAGAAAAAGTTACATACTTAAGAATCTCTGTTAATAGGTGCCCTGGTGTCAATGCCACAACCCACTCCACCCTAAACATTACCACAGTACCGCCAATATCAAACAGTTAAGTATGCCGTAAATTTTGTGCATTTTCTATGGTAAGGAAAGATCATACAATCCCGTTTTCTATTCCAGTGTCCTCGGAATTACACAGGAAGGCTTCTGCAGTCTTTTCCCGCTTTCACTGGATAAATGGAAGAACAGAACCACAACAGAATCATAAAGACACCCAGTGAAGCTTCCAAGAATAGATGTTTGTTTCTCTCTCTCTCTCTCTCTCTCTCTCTCTCTCTCTCTCTCTCTCTCTCTCTCTCTCTCTCTAAACGAAAAGAATGAAAGAAATGAGGGAGAGATAGAAGAAAGGGATAAAAGTAAAGGAAGGAAAGGAAAGAAGGAAGGAAGGAAAAAGAAAGAAGGAAAGAATTAAAAAGGAAAGAAAGGAAGAAAAAAGGAAAGATGGACAAATGGACAGATATAATTTAGAAAGAGGAAGAAAGAAAGAAAGATAGAAAGAAAGTAAACAAAAAGAAAGTGGAAGAAAGGAAAAGGAAAGAACATGAAAAATAACATCACGTAAAGACCTACTTTTTACACACACACACACACACACACACAAGCAGAGGCACAATGGTAGTACATCACGTGACATCGACAGTATCACTTGGATCCGGGGAAAAGAATACCTCTTTGTACCCATTTAGTGTGTGTGTGTGTGTGTGTGTGTGTGTGTGTGTGTGTGTGTGTGTGTGTGTGTGTGTTTTCTCTGACCTAGATTCCCGCTTATTATCTTTGTTTGATAGAGTGCAATGCGACGGAAAGGAAAAACATTCATGGGACATAGCAAGACTCAAGAAGATTTCCACGCATTGCTGATGAAAATTAAATCACTCGTTGACAAACAGATGAGCAAATAAATAAATAAATCGGATGCAAATTATGTGATAAATATATGAATGAATAAGTAAAAGATATGCAATATAAGTAAAAGTATAATGAAGTGGACAAAATTTGTAATACATTAGTTATAGACATGAAGAGAACAAATGTATTCATACCTGAAATGCATCATTGAATACGTAAATGAATAAATACTTCAATGGATGAATGAAAAATAGAGCAATAAAACACGATAACAAAAACAGCACTACTACACAAATTATAATATTAATAGTAAAACTAAACAAAAAACAAGACAAACAAGAAACAAACGAAACAAACAAAAAATAAGTAAACATAATGATGATGATAAGTAAAACAGCGAATTCAAGGAAAGCAATAACATGACAAATGAAAACCAACCAAACAACAAAACAAAGAACAAACACAACCATAAACACAGAAAAGCTACGAAGGAAAGATGAAGAAGGAAAACACATGAACCAATCCAATACATCCAATAAATGTAAGGAAGACTGGAAGGACGGAGGGAGTGAAGGAGTGAAGGACATGATGGGTCAACACCACGAAAGAGTCATCATTCTGTGAAGACTCGTGTAAACAAAGGCGAGGAGGAGGAGGAGGAGGAGGAAACCTATGCCCTACCAAAGAGAGACTGTCATGGCACAAAGAAACTTAACAATAAGAAGTATTAAATAGGGAAATTCCTAATAGTTGAACATTTGCTTATTTTTTTCCTTAAAGATATTGAGTGATAGGCTATTTCTCACATAATCAGGCAATGTGTTTCCTTTCTTTGCGCCCCTACTGAGTGTTCAATACCGTTGGGCATGATACGTTTTATACAAAGGCAGCTGAAGGCAGTTTTTTTCTGTGGGTGTGAGAAATGTGAATAGAATGGAAGTGACATCCTATTTGAACCCCATCTAACTGAGCCATAAATGATGCGTGAATATGCCAACGACATGTAAGTAGTTATTAAACAATCAACTGTGAGGTTGTCTCTTACTTTGCATAGTATACTTATTAGTTTATTTGATTTCATAATTACTTCATTTACACTGTCTTTAATTTTCAGTTTATTGTCAATTAAAACTCGTAAGAATTTGCAGACTTCAACTTGCTGGAGTGAAGCGTCATCAGTAGACAGACATCTGTGTGTGTTACGTAGGTGTTTGTGTCATGAAAGAAGTTGATACCATGAAATGTGTTTTTGAAATATTAATTAATTGTAAGTTTTTTGAGAATACGAGCGTAGTCTCCACCACAGCCATGCACGTATCATCACATCACCTTTATTTGCCACCACAGTGTTGTCATGTCTCCTCCACGTACACTCGGGAGTAAGGCACGTATTCTTAAACACTTTGCTCTCTCACAGCAACCATTTTCCAATATCACAGAGACGACTATGCGGGTTATCGAGACAGTTTCCTTAAATAATAAACTAGAAATATTGCCAATCCATCACTAAAACCATATAAATATCCTTAAAAGCATAATTATCTTCAACTAAAGCCTTTGGAAAATAGTGATGGCGAGAGAGCAAAGAGTTTTTAGAATACGGGCATAAATATCGCTGTTCAAACACTCTAGCAACTGAAAGGTCAATGTTTTCGAGAATTTAGCGTCAGTCGCGGGTCTGGTAAACTCTGGAACTCTCTACCTGCTTCTATATTTCCAACTTCCTATGACTTCACTTTATTTAAAAGAGAGGTTTTCAAGACACTTGTTCCTGTGTTTTGGCTAATTTTGTGGATCTGTGAGGGGACTGGCAAATTAGTGAGCTTTATTTTCATTGTTTATGTTGCCCTAGGCTAGCTCCCCCTCTTACATAAAAAAAGGAGTAAACATTGCTGTTCATACACTCTTTAGTTACTGAAAAGCTAGCATTTCCGAGAATTTATCGTGTGTAGTGGGTCAGACACGAAAGTCCCCAGGGAGTGTTACGTACAGACATACGTACATACATAGACACACACACACCGTGTTTACTCCTCCGTCGTCTTTTTCGCTGGTGTTCCTGGAAGCATGAGGTGGCAAGATGGTGAAGTGGTCCTAACTAAAGAGAAAGCTTGAATACTGTTGCTCTGCCCTCACCAAGACATGTGATGCCACGTAGTGCTGGGAATGGAGGATCACCAGGTAATCTGTTTGTCTCCCACCAACAACTCAATAACCTTCCAACAGCATCTGTCCATGTTACTTTTTGACGACCTCCAAATAAAACTACTGAGATTTTCAAGAATATTTCCATGAGTCTATAAAAAGTCGTGAAAATTCTCAGCTCCCAATAACTTCCATCAGATTTCCTTAAATTGTCACTCAAGTGAAAACATTTGCAAGTCTCAATATAAAGGTTGTCTTGATAGTACCGCAGTAACAGAGACACTGACGAGAGCCATAGTATATGACTGGCCGTGAATCTATTGAAAACAATCTATATGAAGGATCAAAGCCTTGCAAAACACGACCACCACTATCGCCACCCCACCACCACCCCGCCAGGCCTTCCTCCTCCACCTGACCTCGGGGACATGACGCAGCAGCAGACAAAGGCGCGGCGCGACTCGCAGAGGGATGCATCCAGGACGTGGCATGTTTGTACTGCACGCACGCGCACCATTCATAACAACCGGCGGATGTCCACGTGCTGTTCAGCGTGGGTTTCCCTGGCCGGAAGGACCTCACGAATAGGTGAGAAAGGCGTTGCGCAAGGTGAGAGGCGCCAGGACGTTAGCCTCTGCCTGGTGGCGGGCACCGGTGAGGAGCGGCAACCCTGGCTAGGAACCCCATAAAACACAACGACCACGGCCATCCTACACCTGACGTCCTGCAGCGCTTGTTCCTCGCGTGTCACTCCAGCTCTCTCCTACCAAGATGAAGACTCTGATGGTTGTGGTGGTGGTGGTAGCAGCGGTGGCGTCATTCACGCAGGGTAAGATGTCTGTGGTACAGCGCTGAGGTGACACTGGCGGGCACTGTACCACCAATAAACTTTTACTAACATCATACAAACGTACTTGATATCACAATTATTTTTACATAAATGAGGTCGCCTTTACAATGGAGACACTATATTTAAGAAAACACCTTTACAACTAACTACTTCCAATACAGCGTGTTAAACCATCTCTAAAGCTATGAAAAAGTCACTTGAAAACACTGACTTCCACTGCATTGAAATCCCTAGCAATTTCCATTAGGTAACCTTCAGTTGAAATTAAGACACTTGAACACCCCAGTAACGTCCACCAGAGTCTGCTAATAAGACAAGTGGAGGAGAGAAGGCGCTGGAATGCCTGGGTGTACAATCCCTTGGTGGTAATGTCGGACCAATGATGACCAAACAAAACATATCATTATCACAGTCCTCGCAAATCTTTTCTCTCATTTACAGCATTGTTTATCATACATTTAGTTCAGCTTCATTGATCGCCACCCGTGTCTTCCCTGCAGGTACATCGGTGCCCCCGAAGCCAGAGACCGTGGAATGCGGAGTGGAGACTGAGGGAAACGAGGCAGGCTGGCTGGTCAACTGCCACTGGTGCACGTGTGTGGACGGTTCCTCGGTTTGTAAGCTGCAAGCCGCCTGTGTCAATGGTAAGCCTTCCTAGGGTCTTTTTGTTCTTCCCTCTCTTCTTCTTATTGCTAACCGTAAGACTCTCAGTATAATTTGACTGTTCTGTTTCTTAGCCGGTGACCCTCCTACATTAAAAAAAGGTATATTTGTATTGTGAGAGCAATTCGATGTTCTAGTTATGTTACACGCAACATTAACCTAACTATCATTGTGTTTCAGGCGAGGGGGAGCTCCCCGCGTGCTCCGGGAAACTGTGGTGGATGAACAAATGCAACAGGTGTACCTGCAGCTCAACTGGTCTACCTTTGTGTGGCAGGAAGGCATGTCCACCCCCTCAATGAACGGACAAACACACGCACGTAACATCCTCGATTGACACTCGGAATGCTGATATTTGGACCATATTCAAGTCTTAGAATTTTTCAGTGTATCTCTCTCTCTCTCTCTCTCTCTCTCTCTCTCTCTCTCTCTCTCTCTCTCTCTCTCTCACTTGAAAGATTTTTATTTATTATTTTTAATACAACGTGGGCTTTTTACGGGAATTTATGGGCTAAAGGAGACCACCTGATGGAGACTTCCCATTTTTGGAACCGTTACCCCGAGTGGAAGCCCTTAACCTCAGACACTGGCCATGCGCTAGAAGACCCATCAGCCCCCAAGCGGGTGTGGTTCCCCTGTACCACAATGCCTAGCCAGCAACAGCACAGAGACAGGCCCAAGTAACAATGCACAAGAAGGATCCAGCTTATTCTTATCACCGTATTCTGAAGAACATTGGCGCCTTACGCCTGCTACGTTGAACAGGCTCCAGTGGATGTAGTAGGGCCAGTATTCTGAAACGCTTCTCTCTCACACTCTCACTATTTTCCAAAGGCTCTAATTGAAGATACTCGTGTTTTCAAGGTTATTCTTATAATTCTGGTGATGAATTGGCAAGATTTCTATATAATTAATTAAAAGAAAAAACTTTCCTGTAAATCCTGGCAGGCGTCTCTTGGAGAATTGTCGTGGTGAGAGAGTACGGCGTTTCTGATTACAGACTTCAAGATAATCAAAGATGTCTTTATGATTCCAGGGATAGGAGTACAAAATATCTCTTAGAAAAGGAACCATTGAAAATTCAACTTGTCATCATTCAGCCTTTCAAAATAGTGAAGAAAGAACACAGCATTTGAGAATATGAGCCTCTACATGCACACATTCGATTATATTACTCTTGTTTAGGAGAATCACAACAGACAACTGTCCAAAACATCCCGTAAGCACTATGAAAATTTTGGATTTCTAATACACCACGAACATTACGTCTTTGATCCAATGTTACTAATAAAACATTAATAAATTTGGAAATATCCATGTCGTTTGTCATTGCTGTGTGTGTGTGTGTGTGTGTGTGTGTGTGTGTGTGTGTGTGTGTGTGTGTGTGTGTGTGTATGTGTTTAAGTAAGTAGGTAAGTAAATTAATTGCTATTACAACACATCTCAGAGTATACACAAAAACAACAAAGTAGTTCAAATAGCTAAAGCCTGTAGAGCCAATGGCTCCTCGACAGACATTTTCAGAACACAAAGTTAAGTTGACGTGATTTGGTTAGTCTGGGTTTACATTGGTGCAAAGAAATATGACTGATGGAACAAAAGAAGAAAAAAAATATGACATGGTGAAAAACAAATAAGGCAATAACATCCCTGTATGGTTATCCAAGTACATGACAAGCCAAAAAGCATAAAATAACAAGTGTGAATACAGTATGATTACAACACTATGGTTATCCAAGGACATGATAACCCAAAAAGCATAATATAACAACTATGAATACAACAGTAGCAGCGAGGGCGGCAGCGGCAGCAGCAGCAGCAGCAGAGGCTGCAACGTGAGTTCCGCCTCCCCGCTGCTACCGCCACAGACACTCCTGGGAACATACAAACATGTTAATTTTGCATTGATAGATATTGTTCATGTAATAGATACTATCTGGTGGGTAATTTCTGAAAACTCACCATTGGTACGACTTAGGCACAGGAGGTTACTGTACACTCATAACGACAACTGATGATCGTGAGATATCACCCCTAGACACTTTCATACACGAGCGAGTTTGTGCAAAGATGACAGAGGGGTGAGGAGCACAAAGTAAACTTCTACATGAACACACATTTGCACGCCGCACCGCCTCCCGCCACTCATCGCAACCCCGAGACACAAGCATCCTTGTTCCTTCTATCAATTTTGTTTTACTTTACATCACGTACACCAATAAAGACTTTCGCAACAATAACAAGATTGAGGGTAAGGGGGGAAGGGGTGCCATGTTTTGGGGTGGGCAAGGGGGAATGGGAATGGTTGGTGGTGATACTTAAGACACAGCAGCTCCTGTGTACCACTCAGCAGAGTCTTAGACTGTCAACAAGCACGATGAAGGTTCACGTGGTGGCGACAGTGATGGTGGTGGTGGTGGCAGCGGCAGCCTTCAAGCATGGTAAGGTCACTGCTGCTGTCTCACAGTCACTTAGAGAAGGCTGCTCACAAAGCCACCTCATGTAACAAGGAAGTCTTGGACCTGGGTCACAAACTGATTCAGTACTTGTAGTACAAAACGAGAGCGATGCACGGCCCAATGTCAGGAATGTATGGTCTACAGGCTGCAGATAAACAGGGTGACCACAGGTTGCAGAGTTGCTGCACCTCTACAATCCAGACAGACAACTTAAGTGACATCAGACTATCACCCTTCAGGAAGCTGTCACCTTGTGCAACAATGCATTGCTCCCACAGTTTTAGTCATGACAACAATGTTCCTTCGATGTCCTTTTCTTCAAGAGTGTAAAGCATCGTATGCGATTAAACGCAGGTTTGCGTGGGGATATTTTTCCACTCAGAGCAGCCAGCAGGTTTCACCCAATAGCATTCACACAGCGGAGACAAGCCACTGCCTGGCTCGCTGGCCACAACATCACAACAGCGAGCTGGTTGCTATCATTGGTTTTGTCCTGCACTTTTATTTTCTCTAAGATAATGAAAAAGAAATAACAGTTGTGGCCTGTTCTTTCTCAATGATGGTGGAGAGACCAATTTCTGCATCGATTTTCCATTCTCTTAAATAGAGGAACTAAATCAAATCAGTATACATAATTGGTAGGCTACAGTCAATGGTTACTAATAATCGATCCGACCAACACAACAGTTTTCTGGCTGCTCAGGTAATGCAGCAAATCGCGGCTCCATCTCGCTAACGCCTGCATTGCCCGTGTAAACTCTCCTTGACCCCACTCAAGTGTCAAAATTCTGAACTTTAGTCTGAAATTCTTAAAACAGAATAAATAATTAAATCAGGCGTCCAGTGACGGCGCCAAGAAGGGCTTGGGTGACCTTGAACCAGCCCCAATAATGAGCCAAGGCCCCGCCAGCCCTAATACATCAACACTTCACTTGTATTACATCATCTGAAGCCCCTCCACATTTTACTCCAGCTATCCATGTGGTGTACTGCACTACAACAGCAATAAATGTACACACCATGAGAAACAAGAACACAACAACCACAGCACCACTGAACCTGTTGCCTTGTGTGTTCCTCCACAGTACACTGACAAGTGCCAAACCCAGTGGCATCTTTCATAATTACCAATAATTACTTACAATTAAACTTGGTGACTGTCCCTCTAGTTTTAATCTGTTCCATAGTAGGTGAAGTTCATTTTAGTTATCGTGTGCCTTGGACATTCGCTTAACTTCTCAGAATGAACACTATTAAGAAAAATAAACAACAACAGCAGCACCAGCAGCAGCAGCAGCAAAGTCGTAATCTGAGTTGTTGCACAATGTTGCACAGTTCTTAGGATACTGGTTATGAATATCCAAGGACCTTGTGTGTTGTTGGAGTGATTTGGCTGCTCAGTTCAGGTTCGTTTGCATGTGTGTGTATGTGTGTGCGTGCAGGACCAACACTTAGCGAGCTGGTTGCTATCATTGGTTTTGTCCTGCACTTTTATTTTCTCTAAGATAATGAAGAAGAAATAGCAGTTGTGGCCTGTTCTTTCTCAATGATGGTGGAAACAGACCAATTTCTGCATCGATTTTCCATTATCTTAAATAGAGGAACTAAATAACATCTTGCTTCCTTGCCGCAGTCGAGGCTAAATGTGAAGAAGGCACGATAAAAGACGACGGCTGCAACACATGCACGTGTTACGACGGCAAGATGATCTGCACCGGGCGACAGTGCGACTTAGGCACAAGTAAGTCTACTGAAACTATGTGTGTGTGTGTGTGTGTGTTAGGAACACTGAGAGCAACAACTGATAACTTACTAATTATTACAACACTAGGTGGTGAAGAGATCATTATTAATGACTGCGTGTGTCTGTGTGTATTGCAGATGATTGCACAGGAGAGAAAGGAAGTTACTGGATGGACAACTGCCATATGTGTACCTGTGACAGTAATAGGCCTAGCTGTGTCCTGATGCCTGACTGCGTGTACGGTACGTCGCACCTCATCATTTCTTTAGCTGATAATAAACAAGTACTATTGCCAATACTATATATTAAGCAATGGAAAATGTTAACATATCAGCATGGAGAAAACTAGTAAAACCAGCTGCACCAGCAGCAGCCCCAGCAGCACCACTGATAGTAACCAAGGTGGTGTATTGCAGAGACTATCACGTACCCGCTATGCAAGGGAAAGACGACCTTCCTGTTCGGGTGCAACACATGCTTCTGTGGAAATAGCAGGGGTATACCTGCTTGCACCAAGCTGGGCTGCCACTAAGAGTGAGCCTCAACCAAAACACACACACACACACACACACACACACACATATATGTGTGTGTGTGTGTGTGGCCCAGTATATGAATATATATAAACCTGAATACTAATTTGCTTATTGTTTTTACTTTTTTCTTTGTTCTGTATACTTTGAGGCTTTTTTGTTCTATTTTTGTTCCCCTTGGCCACCTCCCTTCTACATAAAAAAAAAAGAAAAAAAAGAAAAGTCAGAATGCTGCACTTTGGAAGTTTTGTACTAAAAGAATTTCTTATAGTCAGAGAAGTTATGTGAGAAGTATACAGCACAAATCAATCTAGTTAGAGAGCAACTCTGGAATCGTTGCCAGATGGTGGAAAACTTTGTGAAAAAAATAAAATGGTGTTTTATTAAGCCTATCCAATTATATTGATGTGGTTCCACTTCATCAACAAGTACAAATAATGTTTATCATTCCATTTTCTTGTTATCTTATGTCAGGAATGCTTACTGATAAGAGGTGTCTTTTAATGTATTTCAACTGAGAACTGTGACATTAGCATCACCACACATCAAAAAAAGAATGACCTTCAACTCTGACACCTGATGCGTGGAGAGCAGCTGTTGGGGCTGCTCCCTTGTGGTGCTTGATGGAGTGAACAACAACAGTCTGAGATACTGATCTAATCTGTTAACTTGATACAGGTTTCAAACAATTGTGCTCCCATAAAAGGATGAACAGTACCAAGAATGGCAACAGAAGCACATCATCACAAAGCACCAGAAAACACCTCATCCTTATGAAGCATTAATCTCACTTCAGCCTAATGTAATACCAGCACCTCTCTCTCTACCTTACACACCCAAAACAAGTTATCACACTGCAACAGTTAACACACCTCACAGTAATGAAGTGAAAGCAGCATCTCACCCCAATGCAGCAGTAATGCCGGACAGCACCTCACCCCAATGCAGCATAACAATTCAGCTACATAATGGCACACACACCACCACCACCACCACCACCCCAGATCCCAGGCACTCACCACAACACTGCTGAACGGAATAAACCTACACAAGCTTCACTCAGATCTTCTCTGGCTCCTGCACTTCACCTCTCCCATGAATGGTATGTAGTACAAGAGGTAAGGAAGTGAGGCAGAGAGGTAAGTGTGAGTCTTTGCTTCACTATCCAGGAAGCACCATGGTCTGTGAACTATTCACAACCATTCTCTTGTTACAAGGACATCTTAAACTATCAATAAAACATGCCACTGTTTGTGTTTCTTTTTATATAATATATAATTCTGGAAGCATGACATGATTTTTTTACATTATGCCATAAAAATCACGTGTACACACACTTCTTTTTCAGTTCAAGAAGCAGCCTTACATTGAATACCACAGTGTCAACACTGGATTAGCTCTGCCTCCTGTAAACACAGCACTCAGAAACTTGTGTGTCACTATTTCCTATTACTTCCTTTATAACTTAGTCATCCTTTCCATATTCACTTCATCAAAGTTTCTATTCTTTCTTTGTATAGCAAACACCTGAGATCCTTCCCAAGCCACAGCCAGGCAACAAACACTGACTCAAAAGGAAATAATCTTTCTCTCAAAACATTGGTGGTGAAATAAAGTTTTTGTTAAACTGTTGAATCAAACACTTTGCTTGCATGCAAACATGTGCATGGAATATTTACACTTCATTTTTCAGGAATTTTTACCACCAAGGAAAGGATCAATACTTGAGAATGTAACAGCATCAGTCTGCACCAACTAACAAGGAGCTGCTGTACAATACAATAACACCAGGCATCCCTCACTCACTCATGAGCGTATGCAACACAGCCACATGTGCATGTTACCTTTACCTTACATGATTGCAAGTTTCCTTTACATCTGCTCCAAGAACAACATTCACCATTTACAGTCCAAAGAACAGACCAATACAAAACCACATCCATAAAGATAAACATGCGTACTTCTTTACGTCCATAAGACTTCTTAATGTTCCTTTCATACACATAAATGATAAGTGCATGTCTTACACTTGAAATCATCGTCCTTTCCCAAACTAGAAGAAATCTAAGAAAAAGGAGAATGTGCAGAGTGGAATCATTCATTAAGGAGGAGACCTACAAACAGATAGATATGCTACAGCCCACCTTGCACTGCTAGGCAGCCTGTTGGTCCTGTTGGTCCTGCTGGTCCTGTTGGGGCATGCTGGGAGGTGATTGCTCCCGGGGCTGCTTAGTAATGGCCGACAGCTGGGGTGATGGCTGCCGCCTCTTCTTGCCCTGGTTCCTTGTCCTCTTCTCCTCCAGCGTGCCGTGCAGCAGGCTAGTCTTGGCGCGGGACTTGGGGCCCCAGAACTTTTCTGGCTTGACCTGGAACCTGAGCAGCTCCTTCTTGCGTGATTCAGGATTGGCATTGGGGTGCAGGTCAAAGTTCACCTCTGTACCCATATCCTGTTGCAGGATGACCTGGGCTGGGTGGTCAGAAGGCAGGGAGGTCTTCCTGGTGAGCTGCTGCCTCTCCCAGGCCCGCACCACGTCCCACACCACCCTGGCCGGGGCGTCCGTCTTGAGGGAGGCGGGGTCAGCATGTGAGAGGGACACCCTGTAGCCGGCATTAAGCAGGGCGGAGCGGAACTGTACCATTTTGCACAGGTTGATGCTGGCCACCCGAGCGAGGCGGTCCAACACATAGTACAGCGGCACGTCAGGAAGCTCCTCTTCCATCATGCTGATCACACCCAGCATGCGGCGGTAAGTGCTGAAGTCCTCCTCCACCAGGGACTCCTTCAGGCTGCTCAGGAACTCTTGGTCATGGATGGGGGCAGACCAGATGGGGCCGCCCACTACATGGCGGTGGCCACAGTGGGAGCAGGACTCAGCCACAGGAGGCCCATGGGACACCTGGTGCTTGGTGCTCTTCTTGTTGGTCAGGATGCGTCCCAGCGGCTGCAGAGTGACGGTCTCGCAGCCCACACACTGGTACACCCATGACACCTGCACATCAACACAACACAAGACACAAGACGCAACACATTACTTCAAACAGTGGGGAGCAGAACACTCACACACTACCTTTACCTCAACACACAAAGGACACTGAAGAGAACACAGCAGAGGGAACAGGAAACACCTCCTTACCTTAGTGAATGACTCCTGCACCTTGGCCTTGCTGGAGAACACCCTCACCACCACCCTCACATAGAAGTCAGCACTGAGGGACAGCAGCGGCACAATGTAGCGGCTGTAGCGGTTGGCGTGGGACTCCAGGCACTGCAACACTATCCTCAGTGCCTGCCAGAGGTTAGGTTAGGTTAGGTTAGGATCATATGGTGACTATTGAGTGTTTCTGAGACCAGTGCCTTGTGGGTGAAGTTGTGGGTTCTGGGATGCAAAGAGAATGCAGGGAAATGAAAGAAGAGAAGGAATGTTGGGTTTGTATGAGGATGTAGAGAATATGTATAGGAATAAGACAGTGATTGGAACAGTATACATGTTACTTCTTCATTTAGTAATATTTTTACAGGAGGGTTTGTGTGTGTGTGTGTTACATATAAAACACAGCAATACAGCATCTTGATCATTTATATACAATTCCACTCTTAATGCTTGGTTTGAAATACTTCCACAACACAACAAAATGATCCAATGATCTTTACCACAGTCTTAACCTTTGGGTATTTACAAATAACCACTAGAATATACCTATTATAATCTTTGGCTTAGCCTTATTCTTGATGCTACAATTCTAAACTCTAACACAAAACAGTAATACATGATTTTTGTTGATTGAAGAACTGGCAAACCATATGGAGTGGAGGTTGAAGTAAATCCACAGTAAAAACTTGTACACCTTCATTTATGTGAAGTTGTAAGATGGAAGAGGGCAGACGTCCCACACTCATGTGAATTTGTACTTGAGGTTGTCTGAGGATGGGAACAGAGGTATCCCCAAATGTCACATGAATGAAGGTGTACAAGTTTTTACTGTGGATTTACTTCAACCTCTACTCCATATGCTTTGGTAGTTCTTCAATCAATAAAAATAATATATCATTATTTTGTGTTAGAGTTTAAAATTGTACCATCAAGAATAAGACTAAGTCAAACATTAATACAGTAATTGTGTGGAATTGTCAACACTATTTCAAACATTCCCCAGCTTTGCATCATCAACACACATCACATGGGTGCCTCACCATCTCGTGACAAGCTTTGCTCTTCAGGGACAGCGCTCCGTACTTAGCATAGCAGGTCTCAGGGGAGTTACCGCACAGCACCGCCATGTCCGTGCAGGTCACCAGAAGGATTCCCCCCTCGGCCACACTCTGCACTGCCCCGTCCAGGAACATGTGTGGGGAGCCATAGGGGTCAAGATCTATAGCATGGAACCTCTTCTCTCGCGCTCGATTTTCATACATCACCATGCTGTGGAAAGGATAATATTTCTCTTTATTTTCTTTTTCATTGTGCAGCAGTACTTATAATACACAACAGAGGGCTTCTCATACTTGGAATGTGAACAGAACTAAATCTTTTCAAGTAATAAACTCATCTTTAAGCAATAGTAATTCTAGTAAAACACCTCAGGCTTCCCATACTTTGAACAACAACTAAAACCATTCACAAACATCTGATGCTTCCCATACCAAGAACACTAACTGAACACCACAAAAAGTAAATGATCAACCCTGTGACACACCCTTTTTAATGTAAGAGGGGGAAGCTGGGAAAAAACACTGAAAATAAAAACCACACTAATTTGGCAGTCTCCTTAAAGTTCAAAAGAGTTAGCCAAAAAGATGGACAAATGTCTTGAAACCTCCCTCTTAAATACAGTCAAGTCATAGAAAGCTAGAAATATATAAGCAGGCAGGAGTTCCAGGGTTTGCCAGAGAAAGGAATGAATGATTGAGCGTACTAGTTAACTCTTGCATTAGAGAGTTGGATGGAATGTGGATGAGAAGAAGAAAGTGTTGTGTCCTCTCACAATTACCTGGCATCATTGTGGCTTGGCCTGACTAGGTGAGCCACATTATTATGCTCAATGTTCCTCCTCATGCACTCCAATGCTTGTTTAGAGATATCATTGGCCACCACCTCCCTCACTCCGCCCACCTCACGAGCGTAGCGGATGGAGCGCAGACCAGATGCCGCCAGACCTTCCAAGACACGTATACCCTCCTCGTCCCTTGTCCCAGGTGGCGGTAGGTCAATTTTGTGTCCCTTTGTTGCCTCTTTATCTGTCCCACATGTGTCTCTTATAATAATGTTCTTGTCCTCATCGTCACTCTCATTGGCTCCCTGTGTGTCAGAGTTCCCCTCCATGTTCTCTTCCACAATTTTCTCCTCTCTGTTCAGGTCACCAGCAGTCTTGTCACTGTCAGTGTTGCCATTCTCAGCTGTCTTTGTCTCTCCCTTGCTGTCTTGACTGCTAGAAAGTTTCTTCAAGTATTCCTGCCTCCGTCTCTCCTTCGCCTCCTCCTTCTCCCTCCTCTCTCTCTCTGCCTTCTTGTGCTCCACAGCAAATACTCTCAGAACAGCCACACTGGGAAGTAAAGAGAAGGGTAAATAAGAGAATCTTGGGGTTACATGCAATAAGTCTAGTAATTTGAAGATTGTGACTATTTCTGAGCAAAAATACCAGTATTTTGAATCATGATTTACACCATGAAGGGATAAGTAATGAAATTAATGCTTTCACTGTGATTTGCAACACCTCACAACACTACAGATAATGTAATCTTATAAACATTGTTAAAAATAAATAGATTTAGCAATTTATAAGCAGTATAATAAGAGGAAAAATCTCAGACTTCATCAAATTGCAAGGAAAGTGCTGATGAACTGCCTAATCTAATCTAACTCTCAGATGGAACCCTAATACATATTTAAATATCATCCGAATTTTCTGCTGAAACATATAATACAATATTGAATTCATATCTTTTTACTTTCTCATTAGAGAGAGAGCGAGAGAGAGAGCAGCTAACCTGAGATCTCTATTGAACTCCTGCACCGGGTTATAGAACACGTCATGGGAGGCAGGGAAGAGCACCTCAGCCTTGCCCTCTGTCACAGCAGTGTAGGGCTGTGTGTCCACCACAAAGCCCACTTCCCCCTCTTCCTCTCCAGCAGTACCCGTCTCCCCCACACCACTCCCTGCCTGTGTCTTTGTGGCCATCCTCCTCCCTCCTCTCAGCTGTGGGTGTTTTCTGAGCCTGTCAGAGAAGGCAATATGTGTTGATAATGTTAGCAGCATGTACCACACACTAATAGTTTAAAGACTAAAAAGTACAGCATAATTCATCAATATTTCAATTTACTTTACTAGAAATATTATAACTAGAATTTGTAGTCCAAAATTATATGAATACACATATATAAACCTGGAAACAAATTTTTATAATATGTATACAATAATAGTGATAATGCAACCTCTTCTAGAGTTCAATATTTTTACTCTTGCACCAGTTTCAGTGTGGCTCTTCTTATCCTTCTCATCAAAATAACCTCTTCATTCTGAGTAATCTTAACCCCTGTTAAGGGGAAATAAGTTCACTTGCTGCTGTACCAGCGCTGGGAAGTGACACACCCACACATGCAATGGACAAGCAGGCAGCGGCACGCCGGTGAAGGTGTGTTCATTCACGCATGCATCGCATGCATGTCACATCAGTAATGTAAGATTGGTTCTTTTGTTCAAGAATGCACCCACTGGCCAATTAAAAATATGGAATAAATCTAGTCAACCACAACAATCTATTTAATCCTGTGGAGAGAGACACACCAGCTGACCACACTGGTACAAGAGTATAATTCTACTTATTTTCTTTTCTCTTAAGACAACTTCAAAAATTAGTAAAATGGTCACATATTACAATTCATAAGTAATAGTGTGTTGCTTTCCATTCAATGAAGTGTCAGTGCCTGTGCTCACCTCAGCAAGCCTCTGCCCAGTCGCTGCAGCATCAGTGACCAGTACCACCACTGCCTCAACCTGCTACTCTCACCTGCCAACCCTGAAACACCACAAGCATTACCAACACACCACCCACCATCCTCCACAAGCCACACATCAAATACCCCTTATATGTGGTGTAGAGTTTGAAAATGGACTTCATTGCTTGTTGTCATATTAATTAAACGTCCACCTTACATAACAGTCACTACTTTCCCGCACTTTATCTGTGTATCAGTCATTGTAATCTTATTATTCCCTTTGCATTGTTTTACAATCCACAAACTCTCTCTCCCTGTCTACTCCAGATGTGTTCTCTCTCCTTACTAAACATAGACTCCTCTACTTCCATCCCTTTTCTGGTCTCCACTCTGGGAAAAACACCTGCATTTGTCCAACTCTCTCTGCATTACACAGTAACTTACTTAGGGTCCATTCTCACCTTCTCATCCTCTTCACTGATTGATCAGTTTCACTCCTTTCCTGAGTCACTTTGCTCCCACATATAAACCACACACCCCACTCGCCACATAACATTTCCCCTCTCTCACTGGCTCAGACAAGACTTCACTCCAAAACTGGCCAATATCATACTCACTCTTACATCTCATCACATTATCAATCAAGCCACGTGTTAAAAACCCTACGACCTGATAGCTATTAACCTTCCACCTACGCACTCCAAGCCCTCACCCCACGCTAACCAATGCATAAGTCACGCCAACCTCCTACTAATACATCTGTTCCAGCACTATTAAATAGTTGATTGGCATACCTCAA
>CM035209.1:8401191-8480483 GCA_020233015.1 Callinectes sapidus | reverse complement strand
CACACACACACACACACACACACACACACACACGGTAAGCATACAGTAACTCATGCTATATATGGCATATAAGTCAGGAAGGCGAGGGGGCAGGGAGGCGCCCGCTGACCTATGACGTCACGGCTGATGACGTCACAGCTGATGACGTCACGGCTGATGACGTCACAGGTGCTCTATATTTACGTAGCGTAAACCATTTTAAAAATGACCCCTCGATAAAACGATGGCAGATCAAACTAATGTATCTGTTCCGACGTGATAAATAGGATAACTAATTCCCAAAGTATAAACACACTCCTAACAACAGTAATTCTAAAGAAATTCTACGGGAAAAAACGTGTTTTATAAAAATGACCCTTTTTAACACTCGTTAAATATCCATTAACTACCACTTCAAAGGAACCAAAACCCATTTCAAAACAATTGATTAGTTGTTCTTAATTATTTTAAACACTTTAGAGTGAGTTAGAGGCAGAAATAAACTATTGACAGGCTGATAAATAAGTTATTAATGTAACTTTGACACAACTAAATAACACTTTTCCTCTCCACTCATTTAACTGAAATTTAGGCATAAAACATCATTGTATATGGACTACCTCGTGCAATTAATAACAACTTGATACAGCCTCAAATAAAAAAGTGCATTTGGCGTTCCAAGAAATTTAGCGCCAAAATTCCCCCTTATTTACCACCCTGATAACGCCAACCACAGCGATCTCCACCCCTTACACGCACGCAAATCGTTTGAAACACGCTGCAGTATTCATAGAAAACGTTAAATTTGACTATTGATCCCAAATAAACAGTCCAGAAACGAATACAATATCCTGATATATGAGCCGGCTGGCGGAGGCCCCGTGGTGAGGTACGGCCCCCCCTCCTATCTCACTCCCACCTTCATTAAACTTAAACTTGACCACGAAAGCTATGTCTGAATGGCTCATATGAAAGCTTAATACCATTGCTGCATATTGTGGCAAGATGAGCCTGTAATGATTGAGAGATATGGCTTAAAATGACCGATGAAATAAGAATCCAAGATGGCGCCGCGGGTGTTGGGTGATGACTCCTCACCTTACATAAACCTTGATACACGGCTGGTCACTTGAACCCTACAGTATTTCAGGTAAAGATCGTCTTAATACGCCACTACAGCGGCAAAAACATCGTGAAATACCGCTATTTACTTTAAACAGAGGTTTTTCAGGTAGAAATCGCTCGTATCCGCTCAAACAGAGGCTTTTCAATAGGTTAGATGCAGCGCACCTCTCCGCACCTTACCCCAGGACACACTGAGTCTCCATCCCCCGGACACCTCACACACACCCCACCCACCCTCATGCATGGCTGGCCTGGAATTAGCATAGTATTATTTTAACAGCTGCCAAAAAGTGGTTGTATTTTTCCATGTTTCTCTTGACGCATCTAAGAAATCGAGTAGGTTATATGCAAAGAACGTAGATAGACTGTAGATAAAGATGTATATAACCCCATAAACGCCACAAATAACCTGATTAGCGAAAGAAAAACACCCGTAAAATAAGTGGAAGGAACAAAGCCGACCGTAAGTGATGTTTACCCGCACTCGGAGCAAAAAGTAGTCGTATTTTTCCATGTTTCTCTTAGCTTATAGCTAAGAAATCGAGTAAGTAATATGCAAAGAACATAGATAGATAATAGATAAACACATATATAACCCCACAAATGTCAAACTAAAGCGAATTAGCGAAAGAAACGCGAAAATTAACGGAGAAACACTCAGAGCAAAAAGTAGTGGTATTTTTCAATGGTTCTTTTGACATAGCTAAGAAATCAAGTGGGTAATATGCAAAGAACATAGATAGATAATAGATAAACACGTATATAACACCACAAATGTCAAATTAAAGCGAATTAGCGAAAGAAACGCGAAAATTAACGAAGAAACAAGGCTGTTTAACGAAGAAACAAGTGATGTTTACCCGCACTCGGAGTAAAAAGTAGTCGTATTTTTCCATGTTTCTCTTGCCACAGCTAAGAAATCGAGTAGATAATATGCAAGGAACATAGATAGACAATAGATGAACATGTATATAACCCCTTAAACGTCAAACTAAAGCGAATTAGCGAAAGAAAAACACGCAAGTTAATGGGGAAACAAGGACGACCGAACCATGTTTACCCGCACTTGGAACAAAAAGTAGTTGTATTTTTCCATGGTTCTCTTGACACAGCTATGAAATCGAGTAGGTTGTATGCAAAGAGCATAGATAGACAATAGATAAACATGTATATAACTTCATAAACGCTGCAAATAAACCTGATTATCGAAAGAAAACACACGTAAAATGAGTGGAAGGAACAAGGCGTTGTTTACCCGACTCGGAGCAAAAAGTAGTGGTATTTTTCAATGGTTCTCTTGACACAGCTGAGAAATCGAGTAGGTTATATTCAAAGAACATAGATCAGTGGTTCTCAAAGTGGGCGGTACCTGGGGGCGGTGAAACGATCTTGGGGGGCGGTGAGGCGAAAGGGGGCGGTAGGGTGGCATCAGGAGCAGCTAATATTTAAGTTTGTTTTTACAAAACCTAAATGACATAATGTCCTGACAGGTTGTTTTCGTTTATCCTTCTCCATGGACTACCACTTTTCTCACATCGATAAAAGCAGAAAACGATCCTGTGTGCAACACCACACACTCACACCATCGTTACAATAGCTTTATTTTGTTACGGAGTTCGAAGTCCAAGTCATAGATAGGTCCCAATGTCTGCTTGACATTTCTACACAACGCGTGCATTACGTGACGCACGCCGCCAAGTCAGATTAGAGTCAGAGAGAGAGAGAGAGAGAGAGAGAGAGAGAGAGAGAGAGAGAGAGAGAGAGAGAGAGAGAGAGAGAGAGAGAGGAGAGTCACCACCAGACGACAACAAAGGAAAAAGCTCAGCTCAGGTTTGTAAGCACCTCATGTTAATTTCAATCTTGTACTGTTCACAATAAAAAAAAAAAAAGATGAATAAAGGTCTGACAGAATGGCAGCCTATTCATAGGAGGATGCAAAAAGATTTCAATTTGAAAAAAAAAAAAAAAAAAAAAAAAAAAAAAAAAATATATATTTATATATATAGATATATATATATAATATAATATATATCTATATATATATATATATATATATATATAAAGTTTGTGTTCGCCTGTGTGTGTGAGGGGGGCGCTATGAATCCACCTGTTAGCCAAGGGGGCGTTAGACTGTAAAAGTTTGAGAACCACTGCTGTAAATGATCTCAATGACCCCACCTACTTTTCTGTGTAAAAGTGAGAAAATGGCCAAGAGAAAAACAATGAAAATTTAAAAAGTTGACAAATTTGCCAGTCCCTTTAAAGTTCAAAAGAGTTAGCTGAAAGATAAGGGCAAATGTCAAGTCATAGGAAGCTGGAAATACAGAAGCAGGTAGGGAGTTCCAAAGTTTACTGCCCTGTGCGTGTGTGTATATGCGTGCGTGTGTGCGCATGTGTATGTGTGTGCGTGTGCGAGTGAGCGTGCGCGTGTGTGTGCGTGTGTGTGTGCGTGTGTGTAACACAAGTATACAGTACACCTACTTACTAGTATATAGGTAGATAAGAAAGTTCGTATACCTATCCCTTGTATGTATATTATTCACTGTTGCCTTCAAGTTTACCGTGCATGCATTACTTTATTCTTTCCTTTATAAATGCCTCAGTATTCACATAATAATTACCTAATCATCTATCATTGTATTCATTCATACAATAGTTCATTCATTCTTACACTCATCCATCAATGAGCTCATATAGTTACTCTTTCACTCATTTGCTTGTTCAGTAATTCCTAGTCAGTTTTGAGGTGAGAGAGGAGGAGGAGGAGAAGGAAGAGGAGGAGTGAGGGGTTCATGAAATGTTTGTATGCATGCTGGTGTGTCACTTTGAATGTCACAGTGACGCTGGCAGCTTCCGCTCGCGCGCGCGCGCGCGCGCGCACACACACACACACACACACACACACACACACACACACACACACACACACACACGGGGCGGGGCGGCGGCACATGATCATGGCAGGTGTGTGTCGTCATGAGCAAAGGAATGGTGGGCAGTGATTGGTGGGTGGTGGTCGGTGCGTGGTTCATGGAGCGTGCGTGGTGGCCATGGAGTGGCTGTGGTGCCCTCCATGAACTCTTTTTAGACTTTGTATCGTATTTTCAAACACTTCGTTGCTTCACCCCATTATTTCAAAAAGCTTTATTCTAATTCCTCCGTGCTTTAATGTGTCCTTTACGATTCTAGAGGCAAAATGACAATATTTCTACATGTTTAAGTAAAGGAACCCTCTTGAAAATCCAACTACTGATCTGTGTGGTCTTTGAAAATGGCCGTGGCGTACGAGCAAAGTGTTTCTTAATACGGACCTCTGTACCGCGCGGTTAGATCAGTTAATTATCTTTAACGGTCTTTGCAAAATAGTATTAATGATGGGAGGTTGGGCATCCCCTCGGGGTAACGGATCCTATATGGGTGGATTTTCAGATAGGAGGTTTCCATTAAGTGGTCTCCTTCAGTCACTAAATTCTCGTAGAAAGCCCTCATTGTAAAAAAAAAAAAAAAAAAAAAAAAAAAAAGGTAATAGTCTGAAGTACACAGGTCCTCACATTACCACCTCCGATAAGGAACAAAACAAAGGTGAGCTGTTATCGTGCACGTCACAGCGGTACCACACACCACGCTGTCCCTTACCGCTTAACACTCCCATGCTATCTGTACCACCACAAGGCTAGCTGGCCGCTGGGGGGTTTTCAAGGGCTATCCTAACATGAATCCCGTAACAGTACTGGAGGAAACACTATGAACACGACCAGTCTGGAACTCTGGAACTTCCTACCTGCTTCAGTATTTCCAACTTTCTATGGTTTTATATTCTTTAACCCTTCCTGCGATATGGTTTGTCTCCCATATTAAAAACCCACCCACAAGAGTTTTCGTCTTAACTCAGAGTTCTCAAAGCATTCTATCCGCTATCGACTGTTCAATATACTCCTTTTAATGAACTATTCTATCTTTCTTGTCGATATTTGTTAAGATTACGCAGTTTTAGTACTGTGATGTGGTGGATATCGCAGTGGAAATTAAGAGGGAGGTTTCAAGACATTTGTCCCTGACTTTCAGCTAACTCTGTAAGGGAATTGACAAACTATTGGGCTTTTTTTTCATTGTTTTTGTTGCCCGTGGCCAGCTTTCCCCCTATACATATAAGAAATTGTTTGTGTGCCTGGAATAAGTGTCCACTAGAGAGAGAGAGAGAGAGATCACTGCATTTTGAAGTCGGTCAGTGCTAACAACCCGTAACAAGCCAATGATAGCAGTGGTGTGTGACACTTTATTCATAATTCACAACACATAACACTTCCTAGCCATCCGTCACTCTGTATATCAGTTTAACATCCCATCACGTCCCATCACCGTCACAGTCCACTAATATATATAAAGAGAAAAGTTTTCTTTCTCACAGACTGATCTGCCCACATTACTTCTTATCTTTTTCTCTCACGTGTTTTAGGGTGAATGGCAAATTAAAATGGCTTTTCTGTATTTACACATACTTTTTAATTTTCTGCATTACTTTTGATTACTTACTAATACTCCTAAGTTTTGTAAGAAAAATTTACATCCATATATTTCTTTTAACTGAAAAACAATAAAAAATTTATAAAACACCCCATGCGGCCATATATGTATTCATTTTTTTCCGTCGCTTAATAACATTCATAAAATTGTGTGAAAAGAAAGCATACATTCTTAAATCACTTCCAGGTCTCCAATAATCACAACTTTGTAACAAGCCATATACGATAGATTCATTCATATGTAAGTAACTAACAACAATATATTAATCTGTATTAGAAAACATCATTCGTAAGTAAGTAACCAACAACAATATATTAATCTGTATTAGAAAACAAATAAACAAACATATACGTCTAAATACCCATAAATAATTTCCAACTCGCTAACGTACACTCGCAAACTCGTATCCAGGAAACTTACGACTCGTCCCTTAACTAACAAATATCATATATTAACTTCTATTACAACAAAATATATATACACACCCATAGATTATTTCCAACCTGGTAACACTCACAAACTGGCAACCAGGTGGCACTTGACTCTTGTTCTCTTTGGCACCTTCTATCACTACTACTGCACCACTGGACCAACACTCACACACCGGTTACAGTGACGTGTCTGGTCCACCTCGCATTACCCATAATTCCATTTCACTCCAGTTTGCTATTCATCTCGTAACTTATGCTCGTTTTCATAATCAATCCACTCTCTCTCTCTCACCACGACTAATTTCCAAGGCCAGGCCACAGAGATGATTAGCGGGGTTTTCAAGAGTGCTTCTTTTCAGTGAATGATACAAAAATCTTGTCACTCTGCCTCTAGAACCATGAAAGCACCTTAAAAAACTCGTGTACATTCAAATAAAGCCTTGCGAAATTGTGGAGGTGAAGTACAGAGGCGTTTACGAATACGAGCCCTACAATCATACAAGCTTCTTTTCCTTCATTATATCACCTATTCATCTTCATTGTTCTCCCACTTATAAGAATATACTGAGTGTGGGATTTGTCGGTAGTGTTGGCACGACTGTTTGCTTCTCATAAGTACGATTACCATGACATAGTATAGGAGATACACGTTACTATTTGACACCCCACACCAGAAGTACCAACATAATCACGTCTCATGTTTCTTTTCACTGCAGCTTCGGTATTTTCTTCTTTCTATTGGGGTGACAAATCAGTGTTCCTTCCTTCTGTCACACTGCTACAACACAAATAATTTCTTCATTCCATCGGGTGACAAATCAATGTTTCTCCCTTCTGTCACTCTGTTACAACGCAAATACTTTCTTCTTTCCATTGGCGTTACAAATCAGCATTTCTTCCTCCACTCATTCTGCACCAGTGCCGATATTTTCTTCTTTTCATCGGGTTACGAATCAATGTTTCTTCCTTCACCTTTTCATACACTTCTCCTCTCTCAGTGGTCACATGACTTGACTGTCTCCAGTGCCCTCACTCATCAACGCATAGCAATCATAAAGATGAAAACGAGGATTATTAAAAATATTATTGTAAAGATTGCGAAGAAACATGACCTGATCGCTTTGCTGGTGTTAGAAATCTGCTGTTGATTCTGTGGGAAAGACGGAAAAAAAAACATCATTATCACCATCATCATCATCATCATAATCAGTAGCAGTATAAACAGAATCCAAATAATATACTTTTTATCCTCTCCACTAACTCTTTATCCCAACAAGTCATCAAAAATAAACATTAGAAAAATATATACAAAACACACACAAGAAAAACCCGCAAAAAAAAAAAAAAAAAAAAAAAAGGCGAGCGAATTAGAAAACATTGTAGAAGGAATTAAGGAGAAAAAGGAAAAAAAAAAAAAAGAAAGAAAAACTGCGACAAATCAAACAGTTTACATACACCTACAGAAGATGTTGAACCAAAACCACCAGTAGTAACACAATCACTTACACTCGGCACCACAACAGTAGGAGGGTAGTGGTAGGTAGGAAGTGTGTCGGGAGTTCCATTGGTGACCGCGTAAGGGTGTGGGTGGTGTGGGAGGTGAGGGGCAGTGGGGGGCAGGGGTGATAGTGGAGGTGGGGGACTGTAGTGGTGGGAGAGGGGTGCGTTTGGAGGCGGCGGGGTCTTAATGGCGTCCTCGTAACTCGGGGGAAGGTCATTGGTGCTCATTGTGATGATACCTGTAATGAGGAGGATTTGAGTTTGTTGATTGACTGACTGACTGACTGACTGAATGAATGAATGAATGATTAAGTGAATGGTAACATAACTAACTACACGTCAAACTAAACTACTACTACTACTACTACTACTACTACTACTACTACTACTACTACCGCACACACACACACACACACACACACACACACACACACACGTCACCAAACAAACTCAAGACAACAAATTTTTCCTTTTGTTGTTGCATCACTACCACCGCCGCCGTCACCACCGCCACCACCATTATCATAACGTATCCCCCCCTACCTCTCTCTCTCTCTCTCTCTCTCTCTCTCTCTCTCTCTCTCTCTCTCTCTCTCTCTCTCTCTCTCTCTCTCTCTCTCTCTCTCTCTCTCTCTCTCTGTATCTAGTTTAGTCACCTATAAATTCACTCCGTTCTCAGTTACCTTTTAATTTTAAGGATAACTTTCGTATTTATCCTTTTATATAGTGTGTGAGCATGTCAAAACGTTTAATGTCAAGTATACATCATTAGATTATCTTTGTTTCGCATTTCAATTTGCAACACACACACACACACACACACACACACACACACACACACACACACACACACACACACACACACACGAAATGACCTCCACTTGGAAATTACGTAAACAAATACAAAGAAATATCAGTGTATCTTATCAATTGCACTAAACACAAGGTTGACTAAGCCCTTACCTCTATGTAGTGCAAGTAATCCCAATAAATCCCTCTAGAGTGCAATCCAGTCTTAGCACAACCTCTCTCTTCCAGCGGCTGAAGTGTACTGCGACTTGGAAAAAACCTGTGACCAATACAAACACTTCCATTTCCGAGATAAGACAAACATTTCCTCTTTCGCGTGGGTGAGACCTATGGCAAACTACCTTCCTATCTGTTACTTTCCACTTCTGCACACGTTGCCACATACCAGAACTTAAAGAAATGAATAAAGCAGTGGGGATATTAGGATTAGAAAATGTGTAGTTGGTATCAGAGTAGCAACGCGCGCAGGACAGCAGGAAACCGTTGCGTCATGTGTTTTCGAGAACCAATTGTGTGCCAGTGACGTCACGGCGCTGTGAAGGGGAGTGTATGTGTGAGTAATAACTGTTGAGGCTGCTATCTAATCTGTCACGGGACTAATGTTGTGTAAATAGTAGGTAATCCCTCTTAATTTTATTCCATGTTTCTTTACTTTCTTTTCTTTTCTTTCTTTTCTTTCTTTTTTTCATTTTCTGTATATGAAAATTAGTGAATCGGTTTTGTTTTGTTTTGTTTTGTTTTGTTTGGTGTGGTGTGGTTAAGAGAATTGCTTTTGTCATTTTTCCTTTTTCATTCCTTTTTATTATTTTTTAAAATTAATTACTATTAGAATAAATGCTAAAAATTTTGCACATACAGTATTATTATTATCTTTTTTTTCAGATTGTTGCTTGACTTAGCATACAATAATAGTAACAAATTAATGAGTCTTGTCTGTGTGGAGAAGACTCGAATAATCTTCACTTACACTTTTGAAATAAGAATAAACAAATCAATAAAAAAAAAAGACTCGAATATTCTTCACTTAAACATGTGAAATAAGGAAAACACTAAATTTCCCATAAACAGTACATAATATATTTTGCCATTCCATTTCCTGTATCATCATGAATTTATGGCAACAAAGACGGAAAGTTTTGTTTTCATTGTTGATGTTCGTATCGTTGCCAGTCTTCCGTGGAACAAGATAGAGGAAATGCAACACGAGTGATGGAGAAAGTGTGATGCAATTGAAAACTTAAGGAAGAGGAGGAGAAGGAGGAGGAGGGGGAGGAGGAGGAGGAGGAGAAAGTATTGTGGGAGAAAATATGAAGAGGACGTGGTAAAATCCGAGAAAGGAGGAAGAAAACAAGGCCATGAGAGAGAGAGAGAGAGAGAGAGAGAGAGAGAGAGAGAGAGAGAGAGAGAGAGAGAGAGAGAGGGTAGTGAATCTTAAGTAAGTAGTAGAATCTTAAACAATCAGAGGAAACAAAAATTTAGCTTGACAGCAATTATAATACCAACCAACTTTAAAGGAAAAAAAAAAAACTAAATCTCTCTCTCTCTCTCTCTCTCTCTCTCTCTCTCTCTCTCTCTCTCTCTCTCTCTCTCTCTTATCTGAAGCTTCACCAATGATAAGTAAGCAGATAAAATGTGTGAAATGCTGTGAATGATATGATAACAACCAGGAAGATGGCTCAACTTCATCAGTAAACGCTATTATACTGAAAAAAGTTCTCTTTTACTAATAGGGTATAGCAAGTTGTGATAATGTGAGTTTTTTTTTTCAAGGGTGTTTTTTACGTGTCTAGTGAGGATGTTATTTTGGTTTTCAAGTTTTTTGTAATGGTTGTAGGGATGTTTTTAAGTGTTTGGTGGAAGTTATTGGGGTTTTCAATGGGTTTTTAATGGTTCTAGTGATGTTTTGTAAGTCTAGTAAAAGTTATTGAGATTTTCAATTTTTTAAATACTTCTAGTGATGTTTTTATATGGCTAGTGGAAGCTATTGGGGTTTTCAAGGGTGTTCACATGGTTGTAGTAATGTTTCTAAGTGTTTGGTAAAAATTATTGGGGTTTTCAAGGGTGTTTTAATGGTTCTAATGATGTTTTTATATGGCTAGTGGAAGCTTTTGAGATTTTCAAGGGTGTTTTTATGGTTCGAGTGATGTTTCTAAGTGTTTGGTGGAAGTTAATGGGGTTTTCAAGTTTTTTAGTGGTTTTAGTGATTTTTTTACGTGTTAAGTGGAAGTTATTGGTTTTTTTCAAGGGTTTTTAATGGTTTTGATGATTTTTTACGTGTTAAGTGGAAGTTACTGGAGTCTTCAATGGTTCTTTAATGATTCTAGTGGTTTTTGTATGTCGAGCGGAAGTTACTGTGATTTTCAATGATTATTTAATGATTCTAGTGATGTTTTTGTATGTCGAGTGGAAGTTACTAGGGTTTTCAAAAGTGTTTTTATGGTTTTTACGTGTTTAGTAGAAATAATTATCAGGGATTTCATGATTTGGCACGTTTAGTGAAAGTTGTCATGGTGTTCAAGGATGTTTTCATGGTTTTAATTATGTTTTGATGTGTTTTGTGAATGTTTATGAGTTTTCCCATGATGTTTTTATGGTTTTGGTGATGATTTGGTGTGTCTAATAGAAGTTACAAGGATGTTCAAAGATGCTTTCATTAGTGGTGTTTTGATGTGTGTAGTGAAAATATCCGAGTTTTTCAAGGTTTTTTTTTTATGATACTAGCAATAGTGAGAGTTTTTCGTGTCTCTAATGAAAGTTACAAGAATTTTCAGAAGCTTATCAATCCAGCAATGTTTGGATGTGTTTAGTGAAAATATCCTAAGTTTTTCCAAGTGTTTTCATGATCCTAGCAATACACAAGAAAGCTTTTATCTGTAGTAATGGCTTAACGGAAATTCTGCATTCTTCCAGTAACGAACAGAAAGCAGCATAGCCTATTCGTGTTAAAATCGCTTTCATGATATTAAAACAATAAAATAGCGTTTAGATGTTGGGTTTAGGGTTTCTCAAGGACGTGTAATGCGAGAAACAGCCATGGGAACCCGGCTCGTCATCTCCGTGGGCTTTTGAATAGAAAGATACATATTGATTAGCTAACGTGAGGTAAGTCCCGCACATCTGGCAACGGGTGAGACATGTGACTCTGACGAAGACTTCCTATGTGTGTGTGTGTGTCAGCCGTACGATGAATACTCTCCCTTGTCCCAGCCTTCTCCATTGAGCTAGATATAATGGTGCTTTGTGAATATATGATGTGGATGTATCTATTTAGTTTTTGTTTTGTTTTGCACTTGTTAGGTACGGTTGTAATTGTGTTGTGTTATGCTGTTTGGGGGGATTACTGAATCGTAGTAGTGGTGGTGGTGGTGGTGGTGGTGGTAGTAGTAGTAGTAGTAGTAGTAGTAATAATCTTAATTGTCACTCAGTTGTAACACATAAAACAGATTAATCCCTTCAGTACTGGGACATCTTTTTTACCTCGAGTTTTTTTGTGTGATTAGACGATTTTATTGACACTAGGAAGGGTGTATGGAGGTCAGAAGATTAATGGCCAGACTGTAGTATTCTAATCCCCACATGAGTTCCTGAAGCTGTATAAAACTGACAAATAAGCAGAACAGACATGAAAATGCATCGCAGTACTGAGGGGGTTAAAGCTATACCCCTATTCAAACCACAAATTTAAACATCATACAATCTGCCAACCAATACACAATAAAAAATAAGATAACAACACACTGAGTAACAACCTTTATCACAAGTCTATATCGTTTTTTTGCAGACTTAACAACCAGTGACTGCGGTACGATAAGACAGAGGGAGGCGATGGCAGCAGCAGCAGTAACAGTGATGCGAAAAACACCACCCAGTCACCCCTGAAACGTTGAAGGGAGAGGAGTCGCTGCGAAGTCCTGATCCTGCAATATGGCGAACACAAATAATTTAGGATGTGGGCCTTTAACGGTCAAATATCTGGTGTTTATCTTCAACTTCATCTTCTTCGTAAGTATTGAAGGTTCATGAAGGAAAATTGTATACGCGTGTTTGTGTATGTACGTGTGTATGTGCGTGTGTTCGTGCGTGCCTCCTAGCGACAAAAAGCGACGTCATGTGTGCGTTTCCCATACGTACACACACACACACACGCACACACGTACTGATCGCGTCCCAAATTCCTGTCCCTAAGCCTATTAAGTGTTTCTATGGGCCTAAGGTGGTGGTGGTGGTGGTGGTCATTATCGACACGAGTAACCTTTGCCCTGTGACCTTTGAGTTGTGACCTGCTTGACTCTTGAGGGGGGGGCAGGGGGGGGGAGTAAAGCAGTAGGCGTGTCACTTTTTGTATAGGCCTATTAATGTCTGGGTATGTTAGGTTAGGTTAGGTTTGAGTGGTATTTTGTAAGTTAATAGTAAGAAAACTTTGTCAATTATTTTCCTGGTTTTCTTTTTTTTCCCCTCTTTCTTTATCATTAACCCCTTCAATACTGGGACACATGTTTACTACGAGTTTCGGGTGTGATTAGACGGTTTTATTATTATGAGCAAGGGTGTGTGGAGGTCAAAAGGTGAATGGCCAGAGTCTGTACTGTTTTAATACCCTATGTGAATTTCTGAAGCTGTAGGAAATCGACAAATAACCAGAATAAATAAAAAAAAAATGCATCCCAGTACTGAAGAGGTTAATTGTTATATGCTACACAGTATATCATTTGAAACTTAAGAGGCAGAGATAAATTTGAGAGAAGACACATTGAAAGGGTAAAAATTCATCAACATTTGTATTTAGATTTCACGCAACAGATAAAAACAAAGGAAAATAATATAACAATATCTAGGTTACATTAAGGTGAAATCCCAATGTTAATGAGTAGATGCAATAATAATAATGTCAAATTTAAGGGGCAGAAATTAATGATGATGGTGTTGAATGTTGAAATTTGTTGGTGATGATAGTGGTGGTGGTGGTGGTGCTTCTAGTGCAAATGGTGGTGGTGGTGGTGAGGTTACCCTATCCTATTTCACTGTCCAGCAATAAATCAAGGTCGTTATTTGAATCCTGTTATATTTTCTTTCTTTCTTTTTATATTCTTTCTCTTCTTTCCTGTTCTTTTTTCTTTGTTTCTATCTTTTCTTTATTCTTTCTTTTCCTTTCTCTCTCTTCTTTGTTTTGTTCTTCCCTTTATTCTTTCTTTTCCTTTTTGTTTCTATCCTCTTCCATTCTTCCATTCTTTTTCATTTCCCTTTTTTATTCTTTATTTTCCATTTCTTTCTTTGTTTCTTTCCTCTTTAATTTTTTTCCATTTCTTTCTTTGTTTCTTTCCTCTTTATTCTTTCTTTTCCTTTTCTTTCTTCCTTGTTTTGTTTCTCTTTTAATTCTTTCTTTTCCATTTCTTTCTTTGTTTCTTTGCTCTTTTTTATTCTTTCTTTTCTTTTCCATTTCTTCCTATCTTTCCTCTTTGTTTTATTCTTTCCTCTCTTTCCTTTTCTTTCTTCTTTGTTTTGTTTCTTTCATTCTTTCTTTTCCTTTCCTTTTCTTTCTCTACAAAAGTCTTAACTAACTAACTGACTGACCATGCTGTGTTTTGTCAGGCAGAAATGAAATGTCAATAAAGGAAGAGAAAGAAAAATAGTAAAAGTGAATTGCACTAACAAGCTTCAATAAGTTAATGGTTTTTTTTATTATTATTCTTGCTAATTGTGTTTAATTTTCTTCCTTTTTTGTGTGTGTATTTTCTTCCATTTTCTTTTTATTTGTTCTTTAATGTCTTTCTCGCTTTGTCCTTCCTTATTTTTCTGTTTTTTCTTTATTCTTCTTTCCATATTCTCATTTCTCTCTCTCTCTCTCTCTCTCTCTCTCTCTCTCTCTCTCTCTCTCTCTCTCTCTCTCTCTCTCTCTTTTGCTAGTTATCTCGTTGTGTGTGTGTGTGTGTGTGTGTGTGTGTGTGTGTGTGTGTGTGTGTGTTGTCTGGTACATGGTGGTGCAGGGTAGTATAGGACTCAGATAACAGTTTTATTTGGTTCATTGGCTTTCCTTCTTTATCTTCCTTCTTTTCTGTTTTATTTCTAATGCTACTTCATTCTTATATCTTCTTCAGTTTCTTAATTTTTCTTTTCTTTTGCTTTTCTTCCTTTTCCCTTTCCTTTCTTTTTCTTTCCTTCCCTTTCCTTCTCTTCTTTTCTCTTCTCTTCTCTTCTCTTTCTTTTCTTTCCCTCCCTTCCTTCCTTTCTTTCTTTTTTCCATCATTTTAATCCCTTCATGAGTTTTGGGTGTTATTGAATAATTTCATTGACATTAGGAAGGGTCATTGGAAGTCACAGAATTAATGGCCAGAGTCTATACTGTTTTAATCCCCACACAAGTTTCTGAAGCTGTATAAAATTGACAAGTAATAAGCATAATCAATATAAAAATGTGTCTCAATACTGAAGAAGGTTAATACTGTCACTTCCTTCACAGTTCTCGTTATCTGTAGCCTTTTTTTTTCATACGCCTTTATAACCTACTTCCAGTCTTGATAAAGTTAAGAGCCTTGTAAAAGATAACCTCATGATATTGCTGTCATAAGTAATGGACACACGTAGATATGCATTATGCTATCAACAGGTTTACCAGCATAGGGAAGAGGAAATGAATGAACATCTCCCTTTTCATCATCTACCTTGGCAAAGTGACAAGTGACAGAAGGGTTAAGTCGTGTGCTTATCCCCAGACACTCTTCAACAAGCCAGGTTTTGTGTGGGGATTACTGGAGATCAGAGGAATCAGTAGATATGACACAAAGAGAGGGCTGAGTGACATGGAGGGGAAGCAACAATGGACATACTGGAGCTAAGAGTCACAGTGGTAGTGGTGGTGGTGGTGGGGGTGGTGGGATATGAGTCACTGGATTATTAGTTTTATTTTCCTTTTCTTGACTGTTTTTCTCATTTTTTATCAGTTTTTTTATTCAATCGGTTATTTTTATATATTGACTGAATTATCTGTATGTGTGTGTGTTTGTTGTGTGTTGTTTTGGTCTTATTACTTCATGTTTTCTTCCTTTTTTCTTGATGTTCTTTGTAGTCACTGGATTATCTGTATGTGTGCTTGTGTGTGTGTGCTTGTGTGTGTGTGTGTGTGTGTGTGTGTGTGTGTGTGTGTGTGTGTGTGTTGTTTGGTTTCATTACCTTGTGAGTTTTCTATCTCTTTTACCCATGTTTTTCCTGAATTGATGTGAGGTTATCTTATCTAGTGTGGTTTGTGTGTGTGTGTGAGTGTGTGCACATGTTATCTGGGTCATAAAGCACTGGATGGGTCTGTTTGAGGTGTGTGTAAGTAGTAATAGTAGTAGTAGTAGTAGTAGAGTTTATCATCATTATTGTATTGTTGTCATTATCATCATTGTGGTTAGTGTGTGTGATGATGATGATTGTGTGTGTGTGTGTGTGTGTGTGTGTGTGTGTGTGTGTGACTTCAAGGATGCAAAGTAGGATTATCAAGACCCTTATAATTTTGTCTCTTCTTTTTTACTAACTGACATCTTCAAGTCTTAATTAATTAATTTATTTTTTATATATCTCAAAGATACTTGTTATTATTTTTTTTTAACTGGGATCTTCACTGAATCTTTGTGTATTTTGTTGATTTTTCCATATATTTCACTTCTTGTCCTGTGTCAAACTCCCTCTTGCATTAAAAAAGAGAAAAAAATTTGATGTCAAAGTTAAGTAATAGCAACAATAGAAATTAGATAGAAACTCATACATATTTTCTATTTATCTAGCTACATTGTACATATTTTAATTTATTATTTTTTTTTTCTCTCTCTCTCTATCTCTCTCTCTATGTCTTTACCAGCACATGATATAGTGTTAACAAATTACTAAAACGAGTAAGCAGCTGCCGGGAACAGTAATCACACAGGTTAATTACTGGGGTTGGCAGCAGTAATATCACTCTTAACACCTGTGTGACCCTTGATTACTTACTGACGATATGTGCTGTGGTGGTGATAGTGGTGTAGGTGGTGGCGGCGGTGGTGACGGTGGTGATGGTGGTGGTGGTATTTAATATTCATCATTACTTCATCTGGTATACTCTTAGACAAAACTTAGTACTGTATTCTGCAACTCACTCAGCACTACATTTGAAAGGCTTTAGTTGAAGGTACATAGGTTTTTTAAGACTTTTCACAGCTTAAGAGGCAGATTAGCATGATATTTGCATTACCTAGAGAGGGCACACTCTGGAGAACTGGGTTAATCATCTTTGTGGCCTTGGAAAATAGTTATGTTGAGAAGAAAAAGAGAAAGAACAAGAGTAAAGCATTTCTGAATTTCTGTAGTGTAATGGTGGCGGTGGTGGTGGTGGTGGTGGTAGTGGTAGCAGTGATGGTGGTGGTGGTGGTGGTCTTCACTTAATCCCCACTGTGTTCTCTGTATTCTTTTCACAATACATAATCCCTGTACTATGCTGGCAGTTCTAAACACACACACACACACACACACACACACACACACACACACACACACACACACACACACACACACACACACACACAGTAGAGTAAAATATGAGAGAACAAAAGAAAATTCCTAAAACAAAATTAAATAAAGATGATTTTAGAAGGATAATAACAATGGTGAAATAAATGAGGATGTGTAAGAAGAAGGAAGAAACAGAAATAGGAGTGAAGAAAGAGAAGATGAAGCTCAGATTACAGGAGGAAAGAGGAAGAGGAGGAGGAGGAGAAGATAATAGAGATTAGAAGGTAGTGGAAGTGAAGATAGAAGAAAACAGAACAAAGAAAGGAGAGGAAAGAGAAATAGAAATATAAACACTGGAAATAGAAGAGGAGGAGGAAGAGAACTATGAAAGAAGAAAAGGAGGAAGCAAGAACAAAATATAACTAAAATGGAGCAATAGAAGAGAGGAAGTAGAAGAAGAAAAGACAAATAGAAAGAGAACCAGAACAAAGGAAGAGAAAGAGACAGAAAAAAGAAAGGAAATAGAATAAGAAAAAAGAAGGAGAAGGAAGAAGAAACATTAAAAAAACACAAGAACTAGAAACAAAATAAAAAAAACGGAGAAACCTAAAAGGAAGAGAACAAGGAGAAGAAGTAGGAAGAGGGAAGGAAGAAGGAGGAGGGAAGGGAGGGAGAGAAGAAGAATAAGGAGTAGGGAAGGAAGGAAAAGAAGCAAGAAGAAGAAGAAGAAGAGGAGAAAGAAGGATGAATAGAACGGTGAACAAATGAATGAGTGAGTGAGTCAGTGAGTGAGCGAACAAGTGAACTGAAGAAAAGCAAGTCAGTCTCACCTAACAATACAATAAACAACAATACCACCCCACTACCCCCCACCAAGACTCCTTCCCCACCTCCCCCCATCCTTGTCCCACCAAACCCATCACACACTAGCTCTTAATCACACACTCAGCCTGCAAAACACGGCAAATCGTCCTGACCCCTGGCTACACCCACAAGACACTGCACCTTCCCAGTGGCAGGATGTATCGCAAGATCGAGACACCACCTCTCCTTCCAGACACACCCACCTGGCACCCTTACTGGAGGACCTGCTGGTGGAGGTTCTGGTTTAGTGTGAGTAGGAGACTGGGGCGTGCTGTGGCATTGGTGATGGTTCTGTGAGATTAGGAGTGCTGTGTCCAAAAGTAAGGAAGGAAGGAAGGAAGGGAGGATGAATACAATATTGAATAAGTGAGTGAGTGAGTGAGTTAAGTGTGTATTTTGTCCTGTGTATGTGTGTGTTCTATCTGAGGAATGAAGTGAGGGTAGGCATTATGGTTCTATTGACAAATGAATAAGGTTACTATAAAACTGATTTGAGAAACACACTCAGAAACACGTCTTGTACTGTGTGGCCTTTGAGAATAGTAGTGGTGAGAGAGCAGAGTGTTTCTGAATACGGACCTATATTTCTATGTGATAAATCAAGTAGTTATGAAGTTTATGAAGTCATTTTTAGGGATACAGCCTTGGTATGTATGTTATGCTCTATCTATCTATCTATCTATCTATGTGAGAAGCAAAGTGGTGAAAGAGGTTCCAAAGTATTATTTTCATGGTAAAGCCTTGGTATGTGTATTTTTGTTGGATTTATCAGTCTATCTATGTAAATTGATTAAAAGATTCTCCAAGGTTTATGTGGTGCAACCCTGTGATGATTATGTGCTCTATCTATCAGTGTAATACAAGAAATGGGATTACTTCCTTCATTTTATGCAAGAAGAGATTATTTTAACTTTTATCTTGTATTTTGAACATGAAGGACCATTGTTCCCTCTCCTCTTTGTCCCGGTGTCCTTTAATGAGCAAGGGACGTCCTCCTTTTGAGGTGAAGGGAGGAAGGAAAGCCCAGAGCTGCCTAATGCTGCCTGTACTAGCACCTCCCTGGCTTCTTACTTAACACACTTGTTGAGTACGTGTGTGTGTGTGTGTGTGTGTGTGTGTGTATATGTATGTATGTATTATGGTTCTAGGATATGTTCATTTTGTATCTGCTTATCTTATCTTTCTTCTATAAACTCTTGCTACTGTGTGTGTGTGTGTGTGTATGTGTGCGTGCACGTGTGTGTGTGTGTGCGCGTGCATGTGTGTGTGTTACAGCATTCAGGATCTGTGCCTTAGTATGTTCATTGTGTGTTGCAAAATTCAGTGTCTGTGTTTTAGTATGTTTGTGTGTGTGTGTGTGTGTGTTGCAACATTCAGTATCTGTGTTTTAGCGTGTGTGTGTGTGTGTGTGTGTGTGTGTGTGTGTGTGTGTGTCCTGTTAATTCATTGCTCCTTTCACTTATTTAGTCTGAATGTGTGTGTGTGTGTGTGCGTGCGCATGTGTGTGTGTGTGTGTGTGTGTGTGCGCATGTGTGTGTGTGTGTGTGTGTGTGTGTGTGTGTGTGTGTGTGTGTGTGTGTGTGTGTGGAACCTGTTCTTGTTATGTGTGCACTCTTTCAATGAGATGGTTTGGTATATCTTAAATTTATTTTACTGTCATTTCTTCATCTAGTTTGTTTTCAGTGCACATTTGGTATCACATGTGCTAATTTTTCTCATTTTTACTGGATATTTGAATGATTCATCTAGTTTATACTCATTGTGATCTCTTTTGTCTGTTTATCTTTGTGTTTCTTTTATACAAGTGGTTAGGAATGGTTAGGTGGCTTCCTGTGTGTGTGTGTGTGTGTGTGTGTGTGTGAGTGTGTGAGAGAGAAAGAAAGTGTGATTGTGAGTCTTTTCCTGTTTCTGTATCTTTGTAGTGGTTTATCATACTTGCATGTTTTCTCTCTCTCTCTCTCTCTCTCTCTCTCTCTCTCTCTCTCTCTCTCTCTCACTCTCTCTCTCTCTCTCTCCAGTGTGTATGTTTGAGAAAGGAATTATTTTTCTTTTTTTTACGATGTTAGTAATGCACATTCAATTTTGGTAACGCAGGGACATGGAAAGCTCTAAGGAGTAATGCACCCCTGATTTTTGGTAACACATTGACAGTAACACACTTTCTGTCTGGTGGTAATGTGGCCAGCTCCAGTAGCCACCATACAAGGGAGCTGATGTGACAGTGTGTATGAGAAAGAAACTTGAGCGACCTGCAGCAGTGGAAGAAATGAAAAAATTGTAATAAGAAAATTACATTGAATTTTTTTTGTCTACTTAAGGTTTTGCTACGGCTAGAACGAAATACCCGATTTATTAGTAACAGTACTTGAACGTTTTGAAACTCGAACAGCCATTTGGAATAGATTAAGTTTGAGTATTGAGTCTCCACTGTATATATCCCTCCTCCTTTTATACATTTTTCATTTTACATAGTATACTTTTCATATATTTTTTTATTCCTTCAAATTATAGCTGCTTGTTTTCCACCACCAACACCACCACTACCCATCCAACACACCTTCAGTATAACCTAACCTAACCTAACCTAACCTCACCTCACCTCACCTCCTCCCTCAGATCTCTGGGCTGCTGCTGATCATTGTTGGTGGCATCGCTCAAGGCTTCTTTTCCACCTACTTTGACTTCTTCGGCAAGCAGTATGAGACGCCAGCGATCGGCATCATCATTCTGGGCGGCGTCATCCTCATCATCTCCTTCTTTGGATGCTGTGGGGCCAAGCGCGAGAATGTCTTCATGCTGAGAGTGGTGGGTGGTGATACTTTGATTGTGTTTTTGTCTCTATTTTTCTCTTCTTTTTTTGTCTTGTAGGTGGATTAATTTGTTTGTTTTTGTCTGTAATTTCTTAGTTTAGTTTAGTTTTGTTTGTGTTAGTTTTCTATTCTGTTAGTTTTGTCTTGATTTTTCTTTTCTTTGTGATCTTGAAACTGGATTACTAAGTTAGTTTTGTCTTGAGTTTCTTAGTATTGTTAGTTCTGTTTTCTTTGTGTCAGTCTATTCTGTTAATTTAGTTTTAGTGGTTTTGTCTCATTTTTTCCTTTCTTTGTGGTCTTGATACTGGATTAATGTATTTGTTTTGTCTCTTCTATTTTCTTAGTTTTGTAGTTTCTATTTTGTTAGTTTTGTCTATTTTCCTTTCTGTTGTGATTCTTGAAACGATTAAATTTTTAGCCTTTCATTTCCTTTTGTCCCTATTTACCTTTCGATCTCCCTTTTGATCATCGAAATCCCTTCCTTTCATTTTGTAGTGCATGAATATTCTCTCTTATGATCACTTAATTCCTTCATTCCCTTCCTGTCACAGTCATTTAATTCCAATCCGTTCACAGTTCGCTGGTCTGATGGTGTTGACTCTGATCCTGGAGTTTGCCGCTGCCATCACCGCCGCCGTGATGCGTCCCAACATTGAGGAACTGGTGAAGGAGAGCTTGAACAAAACCATGAAGCAGTACGGAGAGCCACACAATGCCATCACTGAGACCTGGGACAATCTGCAGAAGACAGTGAGTGTTGTGTGTGTGTGTGTGTGTGTACTGGTGGTGGGGGGGTTCTGTTTTATATTCATTTTTTTTGTGTGATTTGATGTTTGTGTTTTTGTATGTCAAGTCTTTTTTGTTTTATTTGGTATTTGTTGAATTTTTTTGTTTGTGAATTTTTGGTTTAATCATACTGATGTCAGTAGAACCATTAAGACACATCCTTAAAAACTTACGTAGCTTTGATTTGTTCTTTGGGGTTTGTGTTTTATAATTTGCAATGTATTTTTTGTTTCATTTGGTATTTGTTCCATTTTTTGTTTTTGGGTAGTGGTTCAATCATACTAATGTCACTAGAACCAATAAAAAGAAACTCCCTTAAAAACCTGTGCAAGTTAAAGTAGAGCCTTAATTCACTGTACATCCTCAACACAGCACTCACTTTCTCCTTCCCTTCCTCCACAGTACGACTGCTGCGGCACCAACAACTACACCGACTGGAACACCACAGCTTACGGCACCAACTCCTCCGTGCTGGGTGTGCCGGACTCCTGCTGCAGGCACCCCGAACCAAATTGTGGCCATGGAATCTTCAACCCCGCTGATCCCGTGTCACCAGATACCATCTACACCACCCCTTGCTACCAGGCCCTGTCCGACTCTGCCCGCCACAACATGGGTGCTATCATTGGAGGGGTGGTGGGCCTCGCTATCCTGCAGGTTTGTGTTGTATTTGTTGTGTCTAAGCTTGTGTGAAGGTTTGGGGATGGTACATGTTTTTTTTATGGTGTGTGTGTGTGTGTGTGTGAAGTTTGATATCAAAAGCTCACTTATGTCCCACACACACACTCATTATCAACTGATTTATTGGCACCAGCTGCAGTGTCTGACATGTTTATTGGCTGTTGATGATGTGAGTGACATGTGAATGGTGAATGTGGTATAGAAATATGAGAGAGAGAGAGAGAGAGAGAGAGAGAGAGAGAATCATGTAGGTACTTAACCAAATGAAAAAAAGTAACAAACAAACAAAATACTACATTAACACACACACATACACACACACAAAAAAAAAAAGAAAATAAAAGGGTAAACACACACACTGATGCCTCCCTTCCCTCCACAGATGATTGGCATTTGGATGTCTTGCTGTCTCATCAAAGCCGTCAAGGAACGCTATGAGATACTCTAAGATGCCACTCCTTTCCTGCACCCACCCCACTCCCTCCACCTCTCCTGCCCAACACTCTCCTGAAGAAGGCATACGTTGGGGCCAGTGAGGTGGTGGTGGTGGTGGTGGCAGTGGTGGGTTGGGGCTGCTGCTACTAAACGGCTCCTCTCTGTGTGTGTACCAGTGTGTGTGTGTATCTTTTTTCTATAGTTATTTTCCCCTTCGGCCAGTTTACTTGATTATTTTTTTTTCTTTTCTTTTTATTGTTGTTATTGTTTATTAACTTGTATGTATTTTATTTTCCTAATTTTTTGGGGGGGTTGATATATTGTTTAAGTTTTCTCTTCATTTATTGTTTTGTTTTTTATTTATGGAGAATAATAATTAGTTTCTTGATTTTTCTTCCTATTTTCTTTCCTGGTTTTCTTCATGTATTTGCAGGGATTATGAATTATCTTGCTTATTATCATTGTAAGTTTCCAGTTTTCTACTTATTCTCCTATCTACTTGGCCATGATAATGTATGTTTATTTATTTATTTCCCTGCCTATTTATCTTTATTTTTTCCATGAATTTGTTTGAAGAGAAAGACAATAAACACTCATTATTTTTATTTCCAAGCATTTTCATCTTTTGTTTCCTTTCTTACCTACTGAGAAAAAATGATAAATTCCTTCATTTCTCTTGATTTGTTGTCATATATATTTAATGCTTCTTTATTTCCCACTTGATCACATTTCATCGTCCTTTGTTTTTGTATCTCCACTTATTGTTATGCCTAATTTTTAGTTTACCTTACAGTGTCTCATTGGTTTGCTAATTTGTAAGCATGAAGGCTCGGAGTAATTATCAGTGATTGTCAGTATTATTATCTCGTATCCCGGGTCTTGCTTCTGGTGTGTTTTCCAGAGGATGTTATCTTAACCCAGACTGTCAGTGTAAGGTGTGTGTGGAGACTGGTTACCCTAGTTATTGTTTAGGTGGGTTAGGTTAGGTTTGGTAAAATTGTTATCTAACTGTTAAGCTTTACTGGATTTCTTTATTTACAGGGTTTGCTTAGGTTGTTAAATTAGGTTAGGTTCTTTCTTTACCTCATCTTACTTTTATCTAAAGGTTCTATATGTATTTATATTACGTAATTGAACTCTATCTCTACCTAATCTAATTTAACCTAACATTAACTTACTTTATTTTACCATATCTTACCTTACTTTATCTGAATATTCTATGTTTACCTTACCTAATGAAATTTTACATCACTACCTAACCTAACTTTATTTTACCTTACTTTACCTAAACTTTCTATACTTACCTTACCTAATCAAACTTTTATCTCACCATACTTCACTTTACAGTACTAAGTTAGCATACATAACCCAAGTTGACCTAACCCAATGTAAACCAAGCTTGAGTAACCTCATTTTGTGTGATGCAGTCTGACACACACACCTACTTGTACCAAAATTATGCATTATTAGGGTGAGAGGAATTTCATAGCACTTACCGACATCTTGAGGGAGAAGACTAGACTGGTTGGTGTGTCTGTGTCAAGTTACTTATCTTGTGCATTGCTAAAATATAGATGCACTTGTTTATGCCTGGGTGTGTTTGTACTGGTGAATCGGGACTTATTAGTGAGGTATCTGCCTAGAAACTTTTGTAAATTGGTGAATAAGATTGTCGAGATCAACTAGATTTTTTATTTTTCATTTTTGTTCTATTTTATTTCGGTAGTTTTGGATGTCCTTCCTAATGTAGATGGAAAGTCTTCATTGTAAAATTGTGACTCAAAGGATTGTTTTTGATACATATTTAAGTATTATTTATCTTCTGGGTTACATATCAGAAGGTACAAAGTTACCCTACCGGTATTCTGAACTTCAAAAATATAATCTAACGCTGAGAATTAATGAATCATTCTATTAGTTAACTTAGAACACGTGTAAGCCAAACATACGTAAATCTGGACTCGCCTGTTAGTTCTTCCTTTGGAGAGTGGCAAGGTTGTGTGGAGAGAGAGAGAGAGAGAGAGAGAGAGAGAGAGAGTGAGTGAACAAGAGGGACATTACTGATATTACCGTGAATATTCTTAACCCTTTCACCGCAATGCAAGACAACAGCACTAAGTAATGCATGAGATCTTAAAAAGCATACACAAGAAAGCAAGGTATTTAAATGAGTAAAATTCCCAGCTGCAAACCACTGTAAAGATTGGAGGCATAACAAAATACTTGAGTGATTAGAAATTAAGTAAAGATGTACCAAAAACCCATTGAAGGGTTTACTGGGACATTTGCTTTTGTAGGGTGGTGCTTGTAACTTGAAGCCATGACTGTGTGGTTGAGTCGCTGCCGTAGACAGAGAAAGACATATTACTAGGAATATAAGCGTTCGTGGGAGCTTAAGGGGTACATGTGGCTTTCAAAAACTGCCTCTGCTTAAACTAGATAGGTAAGGTTGTGGGGGATGCATAAGGGGTTTGATATGGTGAGGTGTGCATTGCTTTGAGAATTTTTCTGCTTAACTAACTCCACTTCAATGGGATCTGCATGACTAAAGGGGCATAACAGATACAATCCTTAGCAACGTTAGACTGTTCAAGCTTTCTTTCTGCTCTTGACTAGGTGAGGTGAGGGAAGGAGAGGATGGATGGCTTTGTATGTATTAAGTGCATTTTGGGAGGACATGTGTGATATTCTAGAACTAAGATTTTTATTGTATTTGCACCTACCTTACTGGGGTGTGTTAAGGGAAGATGTATAATTTGTAGAAATTATCATGTCTTAATAACTGTACCATTGTGAGTTTTGGGGAGGACTTTGGGGGGAGAAAATAAATGGAATACAAGGTGTTTAAAAATTATAGACCTAATTTGAAATTTTCATATATCTGTAGCCACAAACTGACAGCGAATAAAACCAATTTGAAAAGGCAATGAATGAGCTTTCAAATCACCACCTTTTCATGTTGCAAGTATCTCATAGTCAATTCATGGTTACAGAAATAGAAGAACCTTTCAGATTAAGTATAGATCTTTCTTAGAACACCCTTTACTTGTTGGGAAACTGATGTATGAGTGACAGAAGTGCATGTTGAATTTCAGAAAGCCTTACAACCTCTGACAGCACTGTGTTTAGGGCACATAAGGGTGAAGCAGACTGTGATTGCACTGGTAGAAATAGAGAAGTGTGCATCATAGGGTACCAACACAATTTACTGGAAGAATAGAGTGTAGTGAGATGCTTAGCAGGTCCACAATAAACGCACACCATCTAACGTCAGTGGCCATACTTGATGTAGATAAACACTTGATTTACTGGAAGAACAGAGTAGTGAAGTGCTTAGTGGGTCAAGAATAGGCACATTTTAATACGAGTGGCCATACTTATGTAGGTAGCAAGTCTCCTTCAAGCTTACCTCTTATGGCCAATTAGATAATGTGTTCTTGCCTCTTGCTAGACATCCCACTAGCCTCTATCCTCCCAGCAAATAGTGGCATGCCCTTGGTGGTTGAGGGGCAAGGGACAGTAAGGGTGGAGAAATGATGTCAATTTTTTTTAATGTTTCCCTTGATGATGTGATGTTCCTAGCACTCTTTGCCATGTAGCACCGCACCACCACCACCACCACCACTTCTTGCACTCTCTCTCGGTGTTGTTAATCGTGTATATGTGAGTGCCAAAGTGTTCCTCAGATATTATTGCTGTGGTATCATTGGTTGCTTGTTTGTGTCAGTTTACTTTTGTTTTTGTATTTTTTTATATGTTTATTTCTTTGTATTACATGTTTTCTTTATGTCAGCAGCATCATTTATGGTTTTATTATTGTTTTCTTTATTTATTTTCACATGCTGTTGTTTATATTATTACAAATTTGAGTTTTGTCACATTCTGAGCTTTGTAATTTTCTCTCTCTCTCTCTCTCTCTCTCTCTCTCTCTCTCTCTCTCTCTCTCTCTCTCTCTCTCTCTCTCTCTCTCTCTCTCTCTCTCTCTCTCTCTCTCTTCATTATTATTCACTTTTAGATGAGAGGAATGCCTTATGTCTTGCATAATGTGAAGGCAGCTGTGTATTGTCCAAACTAGAAAGTCTGCCTAATAATATTGTTGTTATCATTGTTATTACTGTTATTACCACTACTACATACTGCTACTCCTGCTGGTGTCATTACGTATGGTTGCATCAGTAGAGGGTTAAGCCAAAATGTATTGATTCTTTAGGTAAAGCTGCATAAGTCCTGTACTCCATATTATAAAGTTGTCCATATCACTACTACTACTACTACTACTACTACTACTACTACTACTACTATACTATACTATACTATACTATACTACTACTACGACTATTACTTTAAAAATCAGTTAACAGTAGGTGTGAAATGAGAAATGTAATATTTTTCCTCTCAAATCTCATGATCTTCAGTTTTTAATCACTATATTGCTAAGAGATAAATTTTGCAGTATTTTCATGTACTATTGTTGCATTTATTTTAATTACCATTGTATTAGAAAATGAAGTTCGGCTGTATTTCTCACAGGAACCTCGTATGATACGTAACCTTATGAAGCCTTAATTAAATTAGAGGGAAAAAAAAGAAACCATTTATTTTGTACTATAGGTGAGCAAATTTGCATATTCCACAATGTGATCTTTTAATATATATGACATTTATTACACAAGTATAATAGTAGAGCTAGCCAGCCACCCATCCCTGTTTTAAACTGAACCCTGCCAAGGCCAACAGCATGGTATCACTCAGCAATTGTAATCCCTGTACTAGACTGTTCTGGTGAGGTGATGAGGCCATCCGTGCTTCCTTCTGCTGTGTTTGTGCCTTTCCTTCACTCAAGCAGCCCTCAGGTCATTAAGAACTTAGAGGACTTGATCTGTACACTGAAGGAAAGGTAATAACGTCCATATTCAGAAACACTTCAGTGCTGCACCTTCACTATTTCAAAATGCTCCTGTTTAAGTGACACAAATTTTCAAGGGTGTTTTTTTTCATGGTTCTAATGAAAAAATGAACAATGCTGCTACATAACTGACAGGAGAAACACCTTCAGAAATTTGGCTTGTAATTTGAGTGAGAAAATGGTGGTGGTGAGAGAGAGGAGCGTTTCAGAATATGGCTCTAAACTTGATAGAAGATTGTGGGATGGTATATCAATCACCTTGGCCATGACTGCAGGACAGGGAGAAGTTCACATAGAAGCATACATATGTACTTGTGTAGGGTGGAGATGAAGTGAGGAAATGGAAGTGATAGCAGGTTGACTCAAAAGCAGGAGTGAATAGAGGAACTGTTATTGGTATGACTCTTGTTACTTCTTTTGAGTCACTGGACACCATGTTAGTCCAAGAGGTGAACCAGCACTGCAACAAGCTTGGGAAAACTGAAATTATGATACCAAACTTCCATAGTGATAATGAAGACAGCAAAATAAGACAGTATACTTCTTCCATAACATCCAAAGAATACCATAACAGAGAGGTGGTAAGAGAAATAAATACCTGTCCCACAACACAAGAAAACCAACACAAACCATCTCGCAAGAAAAAAAGAAAGGTTATAACACTCCTGCTAGTTTTGAGTCTCCTTGCCCTGCTTCCATTTCATCATTTGTGTATTAATATTCTATGCATGTCTCCCTCTTATTTTTCCATTGATTTATCTTGTCCTCTTCCCCATATCAATGCTGAGCTGCTGTTATCAATACTCTGATTCACAAGGCACTGAAGCCCGACTCATTATAAAACTTGTACACCACAGAATTATCGCTGTGTATTATTTTAGTCTTCCTGAGTGTGGGTCTCTCTCTCTCTCTCTCTCTCTCTCTCTCTCTCTCTCTCTCTCTCTCTCTCTCTCTCTCTCTCTCTCTCTCTCTCTCCTTAGGGTTACAGGTGTACGTATACATGCTAATTGCTGACACAGGTGTTAAGAATGTCAACCACGACTCTCTCTCTCTCTCTCTCTCTCTACATCAGCTGAATGGTAAAGGCAGAAATGGTAACAAACATGAGCTAGTTGAGTGCATTATGAATACAATATCAGCAATAATAGGGTATCAATATATTAAAAAAAGAAAAAAATAGGAACAGTAGGACAACATAGAGGAGAGAGATTCAAGGAGGGTAACACAGAGTTCGACTTATATGTTTCAATATGAGACAATTAACATCAAAGTGTCCGAAGCTTTATAAAACCGACAAATAACAAACTGAATAAATGTGAAAATGCCTCCCAGTATCGAAGGAGTTAAGGCAATTTTTAAGCATTGTACTGAATGTTTTACTGTATATTTGTGTAGCACTATATTTAATGTAATAATGCGTCAGGTTAAAAGGTACACGTGAATAGCCTCGTTAGTTTCGAAGCGTTCGGACAACACTGGCGGCGAATGGCAGAGATAGTGTATGGGTAGAGTGAGGAACCAACACACACCAGCAGCAGCAGCAGCAGCAGCAGGGAAGTAGTGACACCCTTTTATATAATGGTGAGGATCGTTCCACGTCACCCCAACCCCGGAGAGCGCCAGAGTTTGGTGAGTGTTGGATTTACACGTTCGTAGGAGAGAAATGTGCGACTTTTGCATACCTAGTCAGATAGAAGTGGAGTGAGTAGCAGTGTTTGTTTGGTTGCAGTTTTAGTACCCCACTCCTATAATACATGGTTGTTGCTACGCTTTGTTTTCCGTGATAGTTATAATGTTTTTTCTTACTTCCCCTCAATCTCCTTACAACGTACCAGCAATCAATATAACCATCTCTTATAAAACAGGGGAAATAGTTCCATTTTCTATCTTTAGTTCCATCACTGTGTCGCCATGATCTTTCCTCCGAAGTATAATTCACCGCCTGGCATCCTTCTTCCAATCCTGGGATACTGCTGACTCTGGGCGTGGGTCATGTGATGCAGGCAGGGATGGGTGTGGGAGTCTGCTGATGCCTCAGTGCTCAAGTACATTATTTTCTCATTAGTGATGTCTTATAAACTACATCCTACTTAGAGAGTTTATATCATTATATTTTAGTAAATGTAACATCCTATGGATGCAATAATAATTGAAATGCCTAGAAATATATATAAACACATGCAACTCCTTGTAGAGGACAAAACTGTGTCAGCATTTCTGAAGTATTGCACCATCTTACAGAGGTCGTTGACATTGCTTGCGTGGTAACAATATGCAAAAAGGGAGGTTTCAAGTCATTATTTTTAGCGAATCCTCTTGTGGGACTGACATATCAGTGGGTCTTATTGGTCAACTGTTTTTTGTTACCCTTGGCCAGTTTTCCCTTAACTTAGAAATAAACAAAAAGTTAATATCATAATGTGAATCTATTTTCCTTCATCATGACTGAAGGTCCTCTCAGCCTTTTTTTGTCCACCACCACCACCACCACCTCCTGCCGTGACGTCCAGGGAGTGGAGAGAGAGAGAGAGAGAGAGAGAGAGAGAGCCGAGGTTAACCCCCTCAGTGCTGGGACATTTTCACCATGAGTTTTGAGTGTGATAAGATTATTTGTTGACATTAGGAAAGGTGTATGGAGGTCAGGAGGGCAGACTGTACTGCTGAAAAAAAAAAAAAAAATAGTAATAATTCACCACTTAAAATACTCAAGACAAGTTCTGATTCATTTGGAGGAGAGAGAGAAAAAAACAAACAAACATAAAGCCTAATATCAAAATGCAAGACGAGCGGCGATCACTGCCTGCCCTCTTGTCCTCTTGGGCTCAGTCATCCTCTACCGTTTTGATCATCGCTTTCTTTCCCTTTCCTTTCTCGTTTCAGCTTCCTGGTGATGAATGTGACAAGACAGAGGAAAGAGGAAGCTTGAAATGAAGACGTGGTAATCTACAAAATGATGTCAAACGAAAAAAAGAAAGAGAGGTGTTGAAGCTTTTTACAGTGGACCCAAAGACGTAGATAGATGAAAACAAGATAAGAAATGAGACTGCAGCGTATCAAGGCTAGGACAAGCACCACTGCAGGTTAATAAGTAGGAAAACCCTAAAATTTATGTGTATTCGGTCTGTTGAAAGTTGGCAACATCCATTATGGTTGATGTAAACGGTAATCTTTGACCTTTGAATATGGCTGTTTATCACCCTTCCTTGGATACAGCCCGCACACCGCCAAGATGCCTTTTTTTTTTACATGTTTTTTTTATTTATCTATTTATTATTTTTTTTCCATTCCAACGCACTTCTATTTGCCAGAATAACACCCAACACTCTATAACCACGCGGTTGTAGTGTTGGGTGTTGACATGTTTGTTTTCAGCATCAAAGTTACAAAGTTAATGCACCGTTTAGTATTATCATTATTGTTGCTGTTGCTGTTGTTGTTGTTGTTGTTGTTGTTGTTGTTGTTACTATTATCGTCATTATTATTATTATTATTATTATTATTATTATTATTATTATTATTATTATTATTATTATTATTATTATAATGATGATAATGATAATAATAATAATAATAATAATAATAATAATAATAATAATAATAATAATATTATTATTATTATTATTATTATTATTATTATTATTATTACTATTGTGATCATTATTACACACACACACACACACACACACACACACACACACACACACACACACACACACACATTAATTTTATCGAAGAACACTCTTAAATATGCTTAGTGTAATCTGATAAAAACAACCATATTACGGAAAAACCGTGCCCTCCTCCTCCTCCTCTCATATAAAACACCCCTTTTATCTCTTCGGATCAGTACTGTGCCTCTCTGTTCCCCATCCAAGCCTTTCCTTTATTCACCCTTTCTCTTTTGCTCTACCTTACCTTACCTCACCTTACTTAACCGAACCTAACCAAGCCTGACCAAGCCTGACCAAGCCTGACCAAGCCTGACCTAATAGTATCTCACCACCATGGCCACCAACACCACCTTCTTCCCTCCAGCTGATCCTAACCTCAGGGTCCGTGCTATGTTCTACGCCCTCACGCCGCAGGAGACTTACGCAGAAACCTTCCAGGATATGCCAGACGTCGGCTACATTGTGAGGAGTGACCTTATATGTTGACCTGAGTTGACTTAAGCTAACCTAACTTGATCTAACTTTATTTTGAACTCCTTTAATCTAAACTAAACTTGACCTAACCTCGTGTAACCTTAATCTTAACCTCAATTTCTCACTTAACGAAATCTAGTCTAATCTCTAATCTTAACTCCTAACCTAATCTGACTCAGTTTGACCTTACCTAACTTGGCTTACTTAAACTGACGTGACATAAGTTTGATTATATAACCACCTCCACCTCCCCTCCTCCCATCACCACCACCACGACCTTAGGCGATTCTTCCTGATAGGGGCGGCCGTTTTTCATCGTGTGGGTGCTGCTGGATGTGTTGCTGCTGACGATTTTGGGGAAGAGAGAGGACGCTCGCCTCCATCACGTCTTTATCAACTTTACTGTCGGCCATATCACGGAGGCTGGGGGCAGGTGTGTGTGTGTGTGTGTGTGTGTGGGTATGGGTGTTTATGCATTTTATTGATTTATTTATAGTGTCACGTATATACTTTGATTTTGATACGTATTGTTTTGTCTTTTTGTGTCAAAACTTATTTCTGGTCTATGAATGAACTTTGTCTACCTGTTTGCCTGTCTGCTTATCTGTTTATCTATCTATCCATCAATCAGTCGTTCAATCAATCAATCTATCTATCTATCAACCTTTCTTTCCTTCTATCTATCTATCTATCTACCTCCTTCCTATTTATCTTTATTTATATATCTACTTATCTTTCAATCTTTCTATGTATCCATCTGCCTATCTACTATTCATTTATCCTTCTGTCTATCTGTCTATCTATCAATCTATACACCTTTTCTACATTTCCATCCTATTTTGCTATCCACTTATTTCACACATCAGTCAATCTATCTCTCCCTCCATCCCACCAACCACCAATCTTTGCTCCTCGGTAACCTCGTACACCTCTATCCATTCCCTCAAGGTTTGTATCCCGAGGCCTCGAGCTGACTGCGTATCTTTGGATCTACAACAACCATCGCTTCTTTAACCAGCCTTTCGACTCTCCCGCTACGTACCTACTGTGTGTCATCTGCGTGGACCTCTGCACGTACTGGTGGCACAGAATGTCGCATGGTGAGAAAGGAAGGGAAGGGGGAGAGTGCGAGGTGTTGGGGTACAGTAGGAGTGGTTAGGTTAGGTTTGGTTTGGTTTGGGTACGTTTGGTAAAGGTTGGGAAGGGAGAGAAAAGGAAAGGAGGGAGGGAAAGTGTTTAGAAGGGAAGGGAAAGGGTTAAGTAGGAAGGGAAGGATTGAATAAGTGAAATAAAAGGTTAGATAAGGCTAAAGGTGAGAAGAAAAAAAGGGTTGGGAAGATTTTGGGAAGGGAGAGGGATTAGGGAAGAATTAGGAGAGGAGGGAAAGGGTTGGGCATAATTGGGAAGGATTGAAGAGGTGAAGTAAGGGGTTAGATAATATTAAAGGTGAAAGTAAAAAGAGTTGAAAAGAGTTAGGAGGAGGGAAGAGAGTGGTTAGAAAGAGACGTTCCTTTCTTCCCTTAAAAACCTAACTACTCCATAACTACTTCCCTCATCTCCTTAACTATCTAACAACCCCTCCCTTCCCCTCCTCCAGTACTCCATAACTTTCTTCTAACCACTCCCCTTCATTTTAACTACAATCCATTTCTTCCTAAACGATCTAACAGTCTTCTTTTCCTCCTTCGTCAGAGAATTCAGTGATGTGGGCGGCTCATTACCTCCACCACAGCTGTGAGGATCTGAACCCCTCCGTGGCAGCCCGCATATCCCTCACCATGCTGCCTTTGAAGTGAGTGAGTGATGCTTGCTAATGGGACGGTGGTAGTGGTGGTGGTGGTATTATTATCGTTGTTTTTAGTAGTGATAGTGGTTGTGGTAGTGGTGGTGGTGGTGGTAGTAGTAATAACAGCAACAACATTCTTCCATCAACCACTCTTTCTATTAGCATCTGCGGGAAAGAAATCCATAAAAAGAATATAGTTTGCAATTTCTACCCGGTTTTTTTTAAAGATTTTAGGCAACTACATAACAAGTAAAAGATGTCTTAGAGTGATCAGTTATTAAGGAGAGATGGAATAAACAACAGTGAAAGGGTTAAAAACTACCTTTAACCACTTTTTTTCCTTCCTCAGATGGGTGTATTATCTTCCTCTCGCCTTCCTGGGTCTGCCTCCCCCTGCTTACGTGGTCCATAGTCAAATGAACTTCTATTTCGGCAGTTGGGAACATAGCAGACTGTGGCCAAAGATGCACAAGATAATCCCTGGTCTTGGTCACATAATAGAGTTCTTCGTTGTTACCCCAAGCCATCACCGCGTGCATCATGGTATTGTGTTGTTGTTTGTGTTGGTGTGTGTTGGTACTTGGTTGTTAATGTTTGCGTGCGTTGTTAGGTTAGTGAAAGAAAATATTATCCTACATATCGGTTTCCTTTACTCGTTTACTTTATCTCTTTTCTCCTGTTTCTTCTTGTTATTCGCTTCTTTTCTCGCTCCTCTTTCTAATTCCTACTTTTTTTCTTCATTCTGGTCTGATTACATTTTTCATTATGACCTAAAGTTGCTTTCTTTCACCTTCCTTCCCTCTACTTGCCGATATGCATTCCTTCTTTCCTTCCCTTTATGTTTATTATCTTCCTTCATCTATTTTTTTTTCTAATTCTTTCCCTTTTTCTTCTTAGTGTTTCATTTCTTAGTTCTTCATTTATTTAGTCACTCTCGTTCAACTCTCTCTCTCTCTCTCTCTCTCTCTCTCTCTCTCTCTCTCTCTCTCTCTCTCTCTCTCTCTCTCTCTCTCTCTCTCTCTCTCTCTCTCTCTCTCTCTCTCTCTCTCTCTCTCTTCAATCATGCATTTGTCTCTTTCCTTTCTCGTTCCAGATCTTCCAATGTTAATATTTCTGTTATTTTGTGAATATTTATTTTTTGTAGATACTTTTTGTGTAGTGTGTATGTCTCTCTCTCTACTATGCATTCTCTCTCACTCCCTCTTTCTTTCTCCTCACTCCCTCTCTCTCTTTCTCTATCTCACTCCCTCTCTCTCTTTCTTTCTTCTACAGCCTCCAACAAGTACTGCATTGACAAGAACTACGGGTCCCTCCTTATTATTTGGGATCGAATCTTTGGCACGTTTGAGGAGGAGAGGGAAGATGAGGAGCTCGTGTATGGTGTGTTGGACCAGCAGGAATCCACGCACATCATTGGTCTGCAGGTAAATGTTGTTGTTAATGGTGTTGTTAGTGTTAGTGTTGTTAGTTTTGCTGTTGTTGTTGTTGTTGTTGTTGTTGTTTATTGGTACTGGTTGTGGTTGTAATGTATTGTTTTTTTTCTTATTCTTTTTTGTTTAATCGATTATTTCTGCTACTGTTACTGCTATTACGATTTGTACCAATACTACTACTACTACTACTACTACTACTACTACTACTACTACTACTACTACTACTACTACTACTACTACTACTACTAAAATGAGTTTTTAGAATGCTAGAATAATTTTTGTATATAATCACCAATTACTATTCTTTCCCATGGCTTACTCACTACCCCCCCCCCTCTCTCTCTCTCTCTGGCAGCTGGACCCCTGGCAGACACTGTGGAACCGCTTCAGTGCCGCCAAGACCCCCGGGGACAAACTGAGGACGCTGCTGTACGGCCCCGGGTGGTCCCCAGGCCAGCCCCGCCTTGGGAACCCCGAGGATATCCCTGATGTAAGTCCTCTTGAGTCTCCCTTGAAATGCATCCGTTTTCTTTGATGAGATTTTCTTGTTTCTGATTGTGTTGTGTTTCGTATGCATTTTTGTCTCATTTTCATTCTTTGGATTACTTTTTGTCTTTGTTTTGTATGTTTCTTTTGATTTGTCGTCGTTGTTGTTATTTATTTCTTCTGTTAATGCATTCTCTATTGCTTTTACATTATTGATTCGATGTTCTATAGTTAGATTTAAAGACTGTGTGTGTGTGTGTGTGTGTGTGTGTGTGTGTTAACGACCTGGTCTGTGTTGTGTTCAGATTCGCGGGAGAAAGAAGCACCAGTTTGAAGCTCCACTGTGGTACTCTCTCTACTTGTACCTTCACTGCACGCTGGTGGTGGCGGGGATCATCGACATGGCCACCAGGATAAGGGTAAGTGCTTCTCCTCCTTGTTGAGTTACACCAGTATTAAGATCCTTATTCAGAAACGCTTTGCTCTCTCTCTCACCATGACTATTTTCAAAGGCCACAGAGATGACTAGCGGGGGTTTTCAAGAGTGTTCCTGCAGTTAATAATGTAGAAATCTTGTGACTCTGCCTCTAGAACCCTAATAAAAACTACTTAAAGAAACTGGTGTCAATTTAAATAAGGCCTTTTGAAATTGTTGAGGTGAAGCATGGAATGGTTTGAGAATGCGAGTCTTAAAATGCCTTCTTCTCTCATCATGACATTTTTTCCCCTGTTCTCCTCCTCCTCCTCCTCTGCTTTCATCTCCTCCTTCTCCTCCTCCTCGTCTGCTTTCACCTCCTCCTCCTCCTCCTCTCTGACTTCCCACCACCATCACCACTACCACCACCACCACCACCACCACCACCACCACCACCTCACAGCTCTACCTCCTTCCTCCCCTACAGACGGTGAGCAGGGCGCTGGGACTCCTACACTTCCTTTACCTGGTCCTGGCCGGCAGTTCCCTCGGCGGGCTGTTCTCGAGTCACCGCAGTTCCCTTAGGTTCGAGCCGCTGCGCCTCCTCCTCTCCGTCCCGCTGTGTGTTCTCCTGCCTGTCTTCACTTCCCGCCCCCTCGCTGTCTGCATCGCTCTCACCAACGCCGCCAGTCTCCTCCTGTGGCCCCTCGTCAGGACTCAAGCGCTCAAAATGGCTGAGAAGAAGGAAACGCGGAAGGTTGAATGAGTTACTCGTCAGGATGCGTACGGTAATGTTGGCTGGCTTGGGTTGGAATGCGTACGGTAGTGGTGGTGTTGGGGGTTAGAATGTGTGTATGTGAGTGAGTGTTTGGGTTACTAGAATGCGTACGGTAGTGGTGCTGTGGGGTGATTGGTTGTTAGAATGCGTACGGTAATGGTGCTGGGGGTAAGAATGTGTATGATATGTGAGTGAGTGTTTGGATTACTAGAATGCGTACGGTAATGGTGCTGGGGCTTGGAATGTGTATGATATGTGAGTGAGTGTTTGGACTACTAGAATGCGTACGGTAATGGTGCTGGGGGTTGGAATGTGTATGGTAATGGGAGTTCATGGTCTTAGGGTTGACAGAATGCGTACGGTACATAGTGTTGGGATGTACTGTATGTACTTATGAGGGTATCTATATCTTATCTTTTCTTCGATTAAATGACGAGGTTACATAAAACCTGAGAATATTAAGTGTGTGTGTGTGTGTGTGTGTGTGTGTGTGTGTTTCTGAGTTGGTACATATATGAAAAAAAAGAAAGAAACGCTTTGCTCTTTCACCACGAGAGTTTTCAACCGTCATGATGAAGTGGCAATGATTTCTGAGTCTGCTTTTATGGTTCCAGTGACATTAATTAGGGACTACTGGCAGATTACTGAGCTTTTTATTTTTCGTTGTACTTGTTATCCTTGGCAAGTTTCCCCATCTTACATAAAAAAAAAAAAAAATAAACAGTTGTGGCCATCGAAATAGTGGTGGTGAGAGAGAGCAACGCGTTTTCTGAATACCCAACTACCTCCGCCGCACATTTTGATAGTGTTTCGGTATATCTGTATTTGAATATGCATGATTTGTAACTGAGAAAGAGACACACACACTGTTATACTCCTAAATATGCACATTGCACGTGTATTTATTCCCCGTGACACAGTAAGGCACGAAAATACAATGATTTAACCTCCTCTGTACTGGGACACAGTTTTACCACGAATTTTGGGTGTGATTAGACTGTTTTGCTGAGATTAGGTAAGCTCTATGGAGATCAAATTAATAGCCTGAGTCTGTACTATTTAAATCCCCACGTGAGTTTCTGTAGCTGTATGAAAACCGACAAATAATGAGGAAAATAGATATGGAAATGCGTCCCAGTGTTGAAGGGGGTTAAATACACCATGCATGTTTCTACACTTGACTTAATATCTTTGTAGTATCAAACCTTGTGTATTCCTTGTATTTCTTGTAGCTAAACACTTTCGTAGGTAATCATAACAACTGTGTATAGAGTTTATTAGACTTTTTTTGTTTGTTTTTCGTTCTTTTACTAATTTTCATATTTTCCTCCCTATCCTCCTTTCCTCTGGCATTTATTTCGTAGTGGTTTTGATTTTTTCCTTCCCTCCTTTTTCTCTCTCGTTTCTTTACTTATTGTATTGATTTTTCTTTTCTCCTTTTCTCTTTCGCTCCTTTACTAAGTGTTAATTTTCTCCTTCCTTTCTTCCTATTCTCCACCGTTTCTTTACTAACAATAAATTAACAAGACTATTCCTTCCTTCCTTCTTTCTCTTTCGTTCCTTCACTAAATGTTAATTTTTCTCCTTCCTGTCTTGTTTCTTTACTGACAATAAATTAACAAGAGTTCCTTCCTTCCTTTTCCCTTTTTCTACTAACAATAAATGAACAAAATTATTCCTTCCGTCCTTCCTTCCCTCTTCCCTTCCTCCCTCCATCCTTTATCAAAAGTTTCTTCTCATATTAGACACAAGTACTGAAGTGAAATTATTATCTTTACTTTCCCTTTCCTTCCCATACATTGCCTTGCTTTCTACAGTCATAATTGAATGGTTCCTTAACGAGGTGTAGGTACTGGTCGTTAGATGATAGTTGACAGAATGGTTCGCTATGTTGGGATGAGGAGATGGTGGAGGGGGGCAGGGAGCGAAGGTGGAGGAAGATGGAAGAGGAAGTGAATGCGAGATAAAAGGATGAACACACAGAGAGAGAGAGAGAGAGAGAGAGAGAGAGAGAGAGAGAGAGAGAGAGAGAGAGAGAGAGAGAGAGAGAGAGAGAGAGAGAGAGAATAAGAAGAATATAGAGAAGGAAGAGAAGTAAGGAGAATAGGAACGGGAAGTGAAGAGAGAGAGGTGGAAAAGGGAAGGATAGGAAACAGAGAGAAACAAGAAAGAAGAGCAGGAACGAAGGAAGAGAGAGAAGAGTGGCTATTGAATGGGAAAAAAGGGGGAAAAAATAGAGAACCGAAGAAGAAATGACAAGTGTGGGAAGAGGAAAGAGGGAAGAGAAAGTTATTGGATACGAGGAGAGATAAGGGACAAGGGAGGGAGGATATCCACACGCGGCGCAGGACGGGGCAGGGTGTAAGGTCAGGCCACGTCAGTTTGCTGTTGGCCACGGAAGGGGGAAGATCAGAGGAACATGCCCCAGAAGTGAGTTAATTAAGGTGTTGGCTGTAATGACGCGTGTGTGTTGATTGTGTAAGCTTCCTAGTGTTTGGGAAGGGTTGGAATGGTGTGTAGGTATTGTGAGGGTAGTGGTGGTTGTGCAGTGTCACGATGGTGGTGATAGCGTGTGGTTATTGCGTGTTTCTTGAGGTAGTTGGCTCATTCACTGCGATCTTCAAACATCTAGTCTACATAAAGGATTAAATAAGTAGATATTGCAGTTTCTTCCTAATTTGAATACTGCATGTAGCTGTAGAACAAGTAGAGGTGCTAGTGAAGGTAAGATGTGCCAAATGTCAGTGGAAGGGATTAACATGTTTTGAGGTGGTTGTGTGTCTCTCAGCCTCTTCCCCCTTTGGATTCCAATGAAGAACAGCCTCCTCTGAACTCCACCACTCATGTCTATTGGCCTCCATCAATACCAGGATATCCATTCAAAATTTCTTATTTAATTCCCCATCAAGTTCATTGTCTATTCTGTCTTCTGTCACTATCCCTAGCATGTCCTTGCATTACTCCTATGGCCGTAGATGTGTACAGTGTGGAATTCTCTGGTTCCTTGCAGGTAAAGCCAGGAGAAAAGATCGCAGTGGATGGCTGTGTGGTCTCTGGGGAGAGCTTCCAGGTGCTCATTGGCAACCGAGAGTGGCTGAAGCAGAACGCAGTGGCTGTGCCCAAGAATGTGAATGATCAAAGGGTGGATCAAGAAAACTTGGGTCGCACTGCTGTCCTTGCTGCCATCAATGGTAAGGAAGTCTTCAGTATGCCAGAGTTTATGATATGAGAACAATTGGGAAGGCCTGACCAACCTTTCTCCTTGTTTTATACTAGTTATTTGCTTTTCTTTTCTTTCTTATCTCTTATGCACTGTAATTCTTCCTCCTCCAGGACAACTGATAGGGAAGATGGCTGTTGCTGATGCCATAAAACCTGAGGCAGGCCTGGCAGTCTATTCCCTCAAGAAGCGCGGCCTCAACGTCATCCTCCTCACCGGCGACAACGCCATTGTCACGCAGCCATTGCCAAGCAAGTCGGCATGACCAAGGTGTTTGCTGAGGTCCTTCCTTCTCACAAGGTATGCTGGACAGATGTGGCAGAAGGAAACCATTCATTTTCTAAACAGAAAGTGTGATAAGTCATAGGAATTTGAAATTACTTGATCTGTGATTTTCCAAATGATGTTTTTTAGTGATATAGCTTTTTTACACAAGTTGTTCAGTGATAATTGTGAATAAGAACATAAGAAAATAAGGAAACTACAAAAGGCCGGCTGGCCTACTCAAGGTAGTTCCTATGAATCTAAAAAGAATATATCCACTACCATCTATCATCTCTATCCATGAACTCATCCATCCTCTTTTTAAAACAATCTATAGATTTAGCACTCACCACATGCCCGCTGAGCCTATTCCACCCATCTACCACCCTATTTGTGAACCAGTTTTTCCTTATCTCTTTCCTAAATCTGAATTTATAATTGCCACAGCTTAACAAAGGAAATTATTGAGTTCATATTTGGTTTACATCAATATTTCAATGTATTCTTTTACATCATAAGAGAAAAATGATTTCAAGGAACAAAAAAAGTCAAGTGGGGTCCACAAATTTGGGTGCCACAGCTTACAGGTTGAGTGTTTTCTATGATTAAGGTTAAGTTTGGTTAGGTTACATTTCCAAGGTGCTAATAATTATTGAAGTGGGGTAGGTTTTGAAAGGTGTTTTAATGCCAAGGATATCTATGGATGGGCTTTTAAATTAACCAGGGTGTATAAAAGAAAATATTTGTTTTAATCTTTATTTCTTGATGCTGATAAACATGGGGGGAGGGAGGTATGGTTCTCACGCACTTTCCTTCCTTCCACCACTACACTTTACTAATATATTTGTGTAAAATGGCTGGAAATGCCTGGAAAATGCCTAAGGTAGTAGTAAATAATGGATAGAGGCGAGGCTGGGGGATGGAGGGGCTGTTCCTGGGTCCTGGTGGGCGCTGTGTCATGTGACACAAACTCCAACACAACTATTTCCTCATTTATTGCGTTTTTTAGGTCCTTCCTCTGTTGTTGTGGTTGATTGTGGCTTTGCTCGTCTCCCTGAGTCTGGACACACAAGGGGGTGTAGGTCAGCACCGGGGTGTAGGCAATGTTGGGAGACAAGGGGCAGGACTGCCTGGGGCTATATTTACGTATTTCACTTCATTTTGAAAATGGCCACAAGAAAGAAAGCACCCACACCAATATGTACATCGTTTTTCAACGCGATAAATACGCTAACAATTTTCTAAAATAGAAAATCTTAACCGGGTCAAGAGTTGAGAGAGCGCGGGGCTGGTAAACAAACAAGATGGCCGCCGTTCCCTTCAAAATATCGACATTGAAAACACTCCCAGGTCAGGTCAGGTTACATTTCCTGAATGCCATACAAACGTACTTTAAAATGAGAGAAATAAAATGCATGTTTTTCTTTGTATAGAGAAAGTAGTTTTTCCAAATTGGCAGTATAACGATCTTTAATGGTATTCTTTCGGTAAACAACAACACAGCTAGACTCGATTTTCTCGGCTCCTCAAACATGTCACGCCTTGGCATCAACAAATCAAATACCAAAACAATGCCAAATCCATGAACAAAAGAGAAAGAAATCCTGTCCAAGGCCGGAGATGTTTTTTTCACACGTTTACCGAGTCAGTCCTCCTCCTCTTCTTTCCCTTCATACCCCTCCTCCCCACTACAATTCCTCTTCCTCCACCTCCTCCTGCTCTTGGAGTCCCGAAAACACCCATAAACACTTAGAATGCTCGATAGGTTACGCTAAATATGTGTGTGAGATTTGCTACCTGACTGGCGGGTGGAGGAGGCTGGGGTGGGCGGTGCGGGGCGGGTGTTGGTGGGGCGGGGCAGGGGCGGGTTAGGTTAGCTTAGGTCATGACACGAAGGATGCCGCGATGCGATGTGGTATAAGTTGTGTGGAGGAAAATGAGAGAGAGAGAGAGAGAGAGAGAGAATAATATTTAATTAAGACAATATAATGGGCCAAAAGGTGCAGGAAAATGAATAGAAGATAAGACCCAAATTATATAGATGATTATAAATGAAGGCAATTGAGGGAAGGATAGGGGAAAATGATATAAGATTAAAATACCTTATAAAGAAAATTGTTGGCATTAGTGATTTTGAATTAAGTTCAACATTTTACCGATTGCTGCGTGTCCCGCCCTGGCTACTAATTTCTATCAACTGTTCAATGCTTCCTTTATTTATACCTTTTACCCATTTGTAAACTTCAGTCATATCGGCTCTTGCTCTCCATCTCTTTAGGGAGTGGAGATTAAGACGATTTAACCTATCTTTATAGGGTAAAATTATTTCTCATCCCCTGAATCTTGTAAAGATAGGGGAAATTTAAATAAGATTAAAATACATTAAAAAAATTGTAAGAAAATTAAGGAAATGGTAATGAATGAAAGAAAATAAAAGAGAAATGGAAAAAATAAATAAGATTAAGAAACATTAATGAAGATTAAAAGAGAAATTTAAAAAAATAAAGAAAATAAAGGGAAAATAAAGAAAATCAAGTCACTTCATCACCACACACACACACACACACCACATCACCAAGACATCTCAAATTTGCCATGTATTGAAGAAGAAAGATGGAGTTTAGTCTAATAGTGTCTTATAACCCCATGAGTACTGTGGTGTGGTATGTGTTTTGTGGAGGAGAGAGAAAGAGAGAGTTACTGTATTTTATACAAGTGACGCTTTCTGTCGTCTAATTCTTTTATCCCTTCAGGGAACTTGCAATTAGTGGATTTTTTTGTTTTTTTGTTGGCCTTGTCTGGTCCCCTCTCTTACATTAGAAAAAAAAATGATGTTGCAGGTGTCTCGGCCATGCAGATGATGGTGTACTTCATGGCAATGATGGAGCACATGACCCACGAAGAGATGTGTTGTGTGTTGCCCGGCCTCTTCCTTGAGAACTTGCTGCTCTTCTTGCTGGCCACTCCTGTCCAGGTAAACCTTTATCTTCACCTCCTTTTTAAGTATCTCTCTTAGTGTTGCCCTGTTTTCACTGTATAGTAAGTGACACCAATGAAAATACCAGGAAATACTTTACTTTTATTACCAGTTTTGAATAGATACACAAATTACCTTGAGATAATCATTGCCATAGAATTTATAACAGAACTAATGAAGAAAGTGATGATTAATCTGTCTATATGTCTCTGAATTACTTTTGTGTTGTTCTGAGTGCAGATAGAATGTGGTTATGTATTCAGTGGATATCAGGAAAGTTAGAAGTTACTGTGACTTCTTTCTCTTTTTTAAATCATTTTTATTTATTCTATTTATTCTGTTTGATGCATAAACTAAGACGTGTACTTGCATTCACAGTTTGTTGGCGGTTGTCACTTTTACATTCAAGCCTTCAAATCATTGAAGCACAAAACAGCCAACATGGATGTGCTGATCATGCTGGCCACCACCATCTCGTATGTGCACTCGCTGGGTGTGGTTGTGGCCGCCATGGTACTGCAGCAGACTGCCAGCCCCATGACCTTCTTTGACACTCCCCCCATGCTGTTAGTGTTCGTCTCTCTCGGCCGCTGGCTGGAACACATTGCCAAGGTGAGGACAGATGGTTGTTGTTTTTTATATCCCAATGTCTTCCAGCCCTAACCTGTGGTAAGGTGGTATAGGACAGAAGCCAACTGATATGAGGACTTCCAAAATGTGCTTAGCATATTAATAAGTTTTTAAAAATCAGTTATGTTTGTTATTCAGTTTTATGGTCTGACATCTGTAAATGCATTCATATTTGTGGATCATCTATGACAATAAATTAATGTTACTGGCTGTGTTGGCTTTGTTAATGTACCTCATCAGTGGTTCAGTTACTGTTAAGAAGTTTGGCATCACATTACTTGACTTTCCTCCTCACAGGAGAAGACCTCAGAGGCCCTGGCCTAGCTGATGTCCCTGCAGGCCACAGAAGCCATTCTGGTCACACTGGATGAGAACAGTGGAGCAATTTTAGAGAAGACAATTGATGTTCAGCTGATCCAGAGAGGAGACATCCTCGAGGTGAGCCTTGCCTCACCTCTCATGCCACTCCACCACCTGCTGCACCATCCAGACTTCACTATAAATCTTTTAGCTTGCTTTATTATTGGTAGGAGCCAGGGCTAAAATTATAGCCTCTCTTCCATCCTCTAGTCATAAAACAAAGTTGTTCACTCAAAGACTCACAGTAAGTTACAGAATCTGATTTTATCCTCTCCAGATTATTGTTAGCTTGCACCATATAATTATGTACATGCTTGCTCATAATAAACAAAAATGATGGGGGGGGGGGGGCTTTTGTCTCTCTCAGCCTCTTCCCACTTTGGATTCCAATGAAGAACAGCCTCCTCTGAACTCCACCACTCATGTCTATTGGCCTCCATCAATATGAGGATATCCATTCAAAATTTCTTATTTAATTCCCCATCAAGTTCATTGTCTATTCTGTCTTCTGTCACTATCCCTAGCATGTCCTTGCATTACTCCTATGGTCGTAGATGTGTACAGTGTGGAATTCTCTGGTTCCTTGCAGGTAAAACCAGGAGAAAAGATCGCAGTGGATGGCTGTGTGGTCTCTGGGGAGAGCTTCCAGGTGCTCATTGGCAACCGAGAGTGGCTGAAGCAGAACGCAGTGGCTGTGCCCAAGAATGTGAATGATCAAATGGTGGATCAAGAAAACTTGGGTCGCACTGCTGTCCTTGCTGCCATCAATGGTAAGGAAGTCTTCAGTATGCCAGAGTTTATGATATGAGAACAATTGGGAAGGCCTGACCAACCTTTCTCCTTGTTTTATACTAGTTATTTTCTTTTCTTTTCTTTCTTATCTCTTATGCACTGTAATTCTTCCTCCTCCAGGACAACTGATAGGGAAGATGGCTGTTGCTGATGCCATAAAACCTGAGGCAGCCCTGGCAGTCTATTCCCTCAAGAAGCGCGGCCTCAACGTCATCCTCCTCACCGGCGACAACGCCATTGTCACGCAGCCATTGCCAAGCAAGTCGGCATGACCAAGGTGTTTGCTGAGGTCCTTCCTTCTCACAAGGTATGCTGGACAGATGTGGCAGAAGGAAACCATTCATTTTCTAAACAGAAAGTGTGATAAGTCATAGGAATTTGAAATTACTTGATCTGTGATTTTCCAAATGATGTTTTTTAGTGATATAGCTTTTTTACACAAGTTGTTCAGTGATAATTGTGAATAAGAACATAAGAAAATAAGGAAACTACAAAAGGCCGGCTGGCCTACTCAAGGTAGTTCCTATGAATCTAAAAAGAATATATCCACTACCATCTATCATCTCTATCCATGAACTCATCCATCCTCTTTTTAAAACAATCTATAGATTTAGCACTCACCACATGCCCGCTGAGCCTATTCCACCCATCTACCACCCTATTTGTGAACCAGTTTTTCCTTATCTCTTTCCTAAATCTGAATTTATAATTGCCACAGCTTAACAAAGGAAATTATTGAGTTCATATTTGGTTTACATCAATATTTCAATGTATTCTTTTACATCATAAGAGAAAAATGATTTCAAGGAACAAAAAAAGTCAAGTGGGGTCCACAAATTTGGGTGCCACAGCTTACAGGTTGAGTGTTTTCTATGATTAAGGTTAAGTTTGGTTAGGTTACATTTCCAAGGTGCTAATAATTATTGAAGTGGGGTAGGTTTTGAAAGGTGTTTTAATGCCAAGGATATCTATGGATGGGCTTTTAAATTAACCAGGGTGTATAAAAGAAAATATTTGTTTTAATCTTTATTTCTTGATGCTGATAAACATGGGGGGAGGGAGGTATGGTTCTCACGCACTTTCCTTCCTTCCACCACTACACTTTACTAATATATTTGTGTAAAATGGCTGGAAATGCCTGGAAAATGCCTAAGGTAGTAGTAAATAATGGATAGAGGCGAGGCTGGGGGATGGAGGGGCTGTTCCTGGGTCCTGGTGGGCGCTGTGTCATGTGACACAAACTCCAACACAACTATTTCCTCATTTATTGCGTTTTTTAGGTCCTTCCTCTGTTGTTGTGGTTGATTGTGGCTTTGCTCGTCTCCCTGAGTCTGGACACACAAGGGGGTGTAGGTCAGCACCGGGGTCTAGGCAGTGTTGGGAGGCAAGGGGCAGGACTGCCTGGGGCTATATTTACGTATTTCACTTCATTTTGAAAATGGCCACAAGAAAGAAAGCACCCACACCAATATGTACATCGTTTTTCAACGCGATAAATACGCTAACAATTTTCTAAAATAGAAAATCTTAACTGGGTCAAGAGTTGAGAGAGCGCGAGGCTGGTAAACAAACAAGATGGCCGCCGTTCCCTTCAAAATATCGACATTGAAAACACTCCCAGGTCAGGTCAGGTTACATTTCCTGAATGCCATACAAACGTACTTTAAAATGAGAGAAATAAAATGCATGTTTTTCTTTGTATAGAGAAAGTAGTTTTTCCAAATTGGCAGTATAACGATCTTTAATGGTATTCTTTCGGTAAACAACAACACAGCTAGACTCGATTTTCTCGGCTCCTCAAACATGTCACGCCTTGGCATCAACAAATCAAATACCAAAACAATGCCAAATCCATGAACAAAAGAGAAAGAAATCCTGTCCAAGGCCGGAGATGTTTTTTTCACACGTTTACCGAGTCAGTCCTCCTCCTCTTCTTTCCCTTCATACCCCTCCTCCCCACTACAATTCCTCTTCCTCCACCTCCTCCTGCTCTTGGAGTCCCGAAAACACCCATAAACACTTAGAATGCTCGATAGGTTACGCTAAATATGTGTGTGAGATTTGCTACCTGACTGGCGGGTGGAGGAGGCTGGGGTGGGCGGTGCGGGGCGGGTGTTGGTGGGGCGGGGCAGGGGCGGGTTAGGTTAGCTTAGGTCATGACACGAAGGATGCCGCGATGCGATGTGGTATAAGTTGTGTGGAGGAAAATGAGAGAGAGAGAGAGAGAGAGAGAGAATAATATTTAATTAAGACAATATAATGGGCCAAAAGGTGCAGGAAAATGAATAGAAGATAAGACCCAAATTATATAGATGATTATAAATGAAGGCAATTGAGGGAAGGATAGGGGAAAATGATATAAGATTAAAATACCTTATAAAGAAAATTGTTGGCATTAGTGATTTTGAATTAAGTTCAACATTTTACCGATTGCTGCGTGTCCCGCCCTGGCTACTAATTTCTATCAACTGTTCAATGCTTCCTTTATTTATACCTTTTACCCATTTGTAAACTTCAGTCATATCGGCTCTTGCTCTCCATCTCTTTAGGGAGTGGAGATTAAGACGATTTAACCTATCTTTATAGGGTAAAATTATTTCTCATCCCCTGAATCTTGTAAAGATAGGGGAAATTTAAATAAGATTAAAATACATTAAAAAAATTGTAAGAAAATTAAGGAAATGGTAATGAATGAAAGAAAATAAAAGAGAAATGGAAAAAATAAATAAGATTAAGAAACATTAATGAAGATTAAAAGAGAAATGAAAAAAATAAAGAAAATAAAGGGAAAATAAAGAAAATCAAGTCACTTCATCACCACACACACACACACACACCACATCACCAAGACATCTCAAATTTGCCATGTATTGAAGAAGAAAGATGGAGTTTAGTCTAATAGTGTCTTATAACCCCATGAGTACTGTGGTGTGGTATGTGTTTTGTGGAGGAGAGAGAAAGAGAGAGTTACTGTATTTTATACAAGTGACGCTTTCTGTCGTCTAATTCTTTTATCCCTTCAGGGAACTTGCAATTAGTGGATTTTTTTGTTTTTTTGTTGGCCTTGTCTGGTCCCCTCTCTTACATTAGAAAAAAAATGATGTTGCAGGTGTCTCGGCCATGCAGATGATGGTGTACTTCATGGCAATGATGGAGCACATGACCCACGAAGAGATGTGTTGTGTGTTGCCCGGCCTCTTCCTTGAGAACTTGCTGCTCTTCTTGCTGGCCACTCCTGTCCAGGTAAACCTTTATCTTCACCTCCTTTTTTAAGTATCTCTCTTAGTGTTGCCCTGTTTTCACTGTATAGTAAGTGACACCAATGAAAATACCAGGAAATACTTTACTTTTATTACCAGTTTTGAATAGATACACAAATTACCTTGAGATAATCATTGCCATAGAATTTATAACAGAACTAATGAAGAAAGTGATGATTAATCTGTCTATATGTCTCTGAATTACTTTTGTGTTGTTCTGAGTGCAGATAGTATGTGGTTATGTATTCAGTGGATATCAGGAAAGTTAGAAGTTACTGTGACTTCTTTCTCTTTTTTAAATCATTTTTATTTATTCTATTTATTCTGTTTGATGCATAAACTAAGACGTGTACTTGCATTCACAGTTTGTTGGCGGTTGTCACTTTTACATTCAAGCCTTCAAATCATTGAAGCACAAAACAGCCAACATGGATGTGCTGATCATGCTGGCCACCACCATCTCATATGTGCACTCGCTGGGTGTGGTTGTGGCCGCCATGGTACTGCAGCAGACTGCCAGCCCCATGACCTTCTTTGACACTCCCCCCATGCTGTTAGTGTTCGTCTCTCTCGGCCGCTGGCTGGAACACATTGCCAAGGTGAGGACAGATGGTTGTTGTTTTTTATATCCCAATGTCTTCCAGCCCTAACCTGTGGTAAGGTGGTATAGGACAGAAGCCAACTGATATGAGGACTTCCAAAATGTGCTTAGCATATTAATAAGTTTTTAAAAATCAGTTATGTTTGTTATTCAGTTTTATGGTCTGACATCTGTAAATGCATTCATATTTGTGGATCATCTATGACAATAAATTAATGTTACTGGGTGTGTTGGCTTTGTTAATGTACCTCATCAGTGGTTCAGTTACTGTTAAGAAGTTTGGCATCACATTACTTGACTTTCCTCCTCACAGAAGAAGACCTCAGAGGCCCTAGCCTAGCTGATGTCCCTGCAGACCACAGAAGCCATTCTGGTCACACTGGATGAGAACAGTGGAGCAATTTTAGAGAAGACAATTGATGTTCAGCTGATCCAGAGAGGAGACATCCTCGAGGTGAGCCTTGCCTCACCTCTCATGCCACTCCACCACCTGCTGCACCATCCAGACTTCACTATAAATCTTTTAGCTTGCTTTATTATTGATAGGAGCCAGGGCTAAAATTATAGCCTCTCTTCCATCCTCTAGTCATAAAACAAAGTTGTTCACTCAAAGACTCACAGTAAGTTACAGAATCTGATTTTATCCTCTCCAGATTATTGTTAGCTTGCACCATATATGTACATGCTTGCTCATAATAAACAAAAATGGGGGGGGGGGGGGGCTTTTGTCTCTCTCAGCCTCTTCCCCCTTTGGATTCCAATGAAGAACAGCCTCCTCTGAACTCCACCACTCATGTCTATTGGCCTCCATCAATACCAGGATATCCATTCAAAATTTCTTATTTAATTCCCCATCAAGTTCATTGTCTATTCTGTCTTCTGTCACTATCCCTAGCATGTCCTTGCATTACTCCTATGGTCGTAGATGTGTACAGTGTGGAATTCTCTGGTTCCTTGCAGGTAAAACCAGGAGAAAAGATCGCAGTGGATGGCTGTGTGGTCTCTGGGGAGAGCTTCCAGGTGCTCATTGGCAACCGAGAGTGGCTGAAGCAGAACGCAGTGGCTGTGCCCAAGAATGTGAATGATCAAATGGTGGATCAAGAAAACTTGGGTCGCACTGCTGTCCTTGCTGCCATCAATGGTAAGGAAGTCTTCAGTATGCCAGAGTTTATGATATGAGAACAATTGGGAAGGCCTGACCAACCTTTCTCCTTGTTTTATACTAGTTATTTGCTTTTCTTTTCTTTCTTATCTCTTATGCACTGTAATTCTTCCTCCTCCAGGACAACTGATAGGGAAGATGGCTGTTGCTGATGCCATAAAACCTGAGGCAGCCCTGGCAGTCTATTCCCTCAAGAAGCGCGGCCTCAACGTCATCCTCCTCACCGGCGACAACGCCATTGTCACGCAGCCATTGCCAAGCAAGTCGGCATGACCAAGGTGTTTGCTGAGGTCCTTCCTTCTCACAAGGTATGCTGGACAGATGTGGCAGAAGGAAACCATTCATTTTCTAAACAGAAAGTGTGATAAGTCATAGGAATTTGAAATTACTTGATCTGTGATTTTCCAAATGATGCTTTTTAGTGATATAGCTTTTTTACACAAGTTGTTCAGTGATAATTGTGAATAAGAACATAAGAAAATAAGGAAACTACAAAAGGCCGGTTGGCCTACTCAAGGTAGTTCCTATGAATCTAAAAAGAATATATCCACTACCATCTATCATCTCTATCCATGAACTCATCCAACCTCTTTTTAAAACAATCTATAGATTTAGCACTCGCCACATGCCCGCTGAGCCTATTCCACCCATCTACCACCCTATTTGTGAACCAGTTTTTCTTTATCTCTTTCCTAAATCTGAATTTTTTTTAGCTTGTAACCATTCGATCTTGTTCTATTTGAAGTACTAACTATAAATACCTTATTTATATCCCCCTTATTGAATCCCTTGATCCATTTAAACACCTCCATCAGGTCTCCTCTCACCCTGCGTCTTTCCAATGAGTGAAGTTGAAGGCGTTTTAATCTATCTTTATAATTTAAGTTCCTAATCCCATGTATCATCTTCGTCATTCTTCTCTGTATGGATTCTAACCTATTTATATCCATCCGGTGGTAAGGAGACCAAAACTGAACTGCATAATCTAAATGAGGCCTAACTAACGCTAGATAGAGTTTTAAAATTACCTCGGCTGTTCTGTTGGTTGCCGTCCTGGCAGTGAAACCCAATATTCTGTTTGCCTTATTTTTAGTGCTGATACATTGTTCTCTAGGTTGGAGATCCTGACTAATTAATACCCCAAATGTGTATACATTTGCTGTAGGTGAAGAAAGTCTCCATGCCAACCTGAAATCATTACCACAGCCAAACAAATATGAATATTCAGCTAATATTTAGTGTAGATCCATATTTCAATGTGTTGTCATATGAGAATTTTTTTTTTTTGAGGGGTGGGGAGGGATAAATAATTGTCCACTTGAAATAATTGCCACAGCTTAACAAAGGAAATTATTGAGTTCATATTTGGTTTACATCAATATTTCAATGTATTCTTTTACATCATAAGAGAAAAATGATTTCAAGGAACAAAAAAAGTCAAGTGGGGTCCACAAATTAGGGTGCCGCAGCTTACAGGTTGAGTGTTTTCTATGATTAAGGTTAGGTTTGGTTAGGTTACATTTCCAAGGTGCTAATAATTATTGAAGTGGGGTAGGTTTTGAAAGGTGTTTTAATGCCAAGGATATCTATGGATGGGCTTTTAAATTAACCAGGGTGTATAAAAGAAAATATTTGTTTTAATCTTTATTTCTTGATGCTGATAAACATGGGGGGAGGGAGGTATGGTTCTCACGCACTTTCATTCCTCATTCCTTCCTTCCACCACTACACTTTACTAATATATTTGTGTAAAATGGCTGGAAATGCCTGGAAAATGCTTAAGGTAGTAGTAAATAATGGATAGAGGCGAGGCTGGGGGATGGAGGGGCTGTGCCTGGGTCCTGGTGGGCGCTGTGTCATGTGACACAAACTCCAACACAACTATTTCCTCATTTATTGCGTTTTTAGGTCCTTCCTCTGTTGTTGTGGTTGATTGTGGCTTTGCTCGTCTCCCTGAGTCTGGACACACAAAGGGGTGTAGGTCAGCACCGGGGTCTAGGCAGTGTTGGGAGGCAAGGGGCAGGACTGCCTGGGGCTATATTTACGTATTTCACTTCATTTTGAAAATGGCCACAAGAAAGAAAGCACCCACACCAATATGTACATCGTTTTTCAACGCGATAAATACGCTAACAATTTTCTAAAATAGAAAATCTTAACCGGGTCAAGAGTTGAGAGAGCGCGGGGCTGGTAAACAAACAAGATGGCCGCCGTTCCCTTCAAAATATCGACATTGAAAACACTCCCAGGTCAGGTCAGGTTACATTTCCTGAATGCCATACAAACGTACTTTAAAATGAGAGAAATAAAATGCATGTTTTTCTTTGTATAGAGAAAGTAGTTTTTCCAAATTGGCAGTATAACGATCTTTAATGGTATTCTTTCGGTAAACAACAACACAGCTAGACTCGATTTTCTCGGCTCCTCAAACATGTCACGCCTTGGCATCAACAAATCAAATACCAAAACAATGCCAAATCCATGAACAAAAGAGAAAGAAATCCTGTCCAAGGCCGGAGATGTTTTTTTCACACGTTTACCGAGTCAGTCCTCCTCCTCTTCTTTCCCTTCATACCCCTCCTCCCCACTACAATTCCTCTTCCTCCACCTCCTCCTGCTCTTGGAGTCCCGAAAACACCCATAAACACTTAGAATGCTCGATAGGTTACGCTAAATATGTGTGTGAGATTTGCTACCTGACTGGCGGGTGGAGGAGGCCTGGGTGGGCGGTGCGGGGCGGGTGTTGGTGGGGCGGGGCAGGGGCGGGTTAGGTTAGCTTAGGTCATGACACGAAGGATGCCGCGATGTGGTGTGGTATAAGTTGTGTGGAGGAAAATGAGAGAGAGAGAGAGAGAGAGAGAGAGAGAGAGAGAGAGAGAGAGAGAGAGAGAATAATATTTAATTAAGACAATATAATGGGCCAAAAAGTGCAGGAAAATGAATAGAAGATAAGACCCAAATTATATAGATGATTATAAATGAAGGCAATTGAGGGAAGGATAGGGGAAAATGATATAAGATTAAAATACCTTATAAAGAAAATTGTTTGCATTAGTGATTTTGAATTAAGTTCAACATTTTACCGATTGCTGCGTGTCCCGCCCTGGCTACTAATTTCTATCAACTGTTATTATATATAATTATCAACTGTTATTATATATAATTATAGCCTCTCTTCCATCTTCTAGTCATAAAACAAAGTTGCTCACTCAAAGACTCACAGTAAGTTACAGAATCTGATTTTATCCTCTCCAGATTATTGTTAGCTTGCACCATATATGTACATGCTTGCTCATAATAAACAAAAATTGGGGGGGGGGGGGCTTTTGTCTCTCTCAGCCTCTTCCCACTTTGGATTCCAATGAAGAACAGCCTCCTCTGAACTCCACCACTCATGTCTATTGGCCTCCATCAATACCAGGATATCCATTCAAAATTTCTTATTTAATTCCCCATCAAGTTCATTGTCTATTCTGTCTTCTGTCACTATCCCTAGCATGTCCTTGCATTACTCCTATGGCCGTAGATGTGTACAGTGTGGAATTCTCTGGTTCCTTGCAGGTAAAGCCAGGAGAAAAGATCGCAGTGGATGGCTGTGTGGTCTCTGGGGAGAGCTTCCAGGTGCTCATTGGCAACCGAGAGTGGCTGAAGCAGAACGCAGTGGCTGTGCCCAAGAATGTGAATGATCAAATGGTGGATCAAGAAAACTTGGGTCGCACTGCTGTCCTTGCTGCCATCAATGGTAAGGAAGTCTTCAGTATGCCAGAGTTTATGATATGAGAACAATTGGGAAGGCCTGACCAACCTTTCTCCTTGTTTTATACTAGTTATTTTCTTTTCTTTTCTTTCTTATCTCTTATGCACTGTAATTCTTCCTCCTCCAGGACAACTGATAGGGAAGATGGCTGTTGCTGATGCCATAAAACCTGAGGCAGCCCTGGCAGTCTATTCCCTCAAGAAGCGCGGCCTCAACGTCATCCTCCTCACCGGCGACAACGCCATTGTCACGCAGCCATTGCCAAGCAAGTCGGCATGACCAAGGTGTTTGCTGAGGTCCTTCCTTCTCACAAGGTATGCTGGACAGATGTGGCAGAAGGAAACCATTCATTTTCTAAACAGAAAGTGTGATAAGTCATAGGAATTTGAAATTACTTGATCTGTGATTTTCCAAATGATGTTTTTTAGTGATATAGCTTTTTTACACAAGTTGTTCAGTGATAATTGTGAATAAGAACATAAGAAAATAAGGAAACTACAAAAGGCCGGTTGGCCTACTCAAGGTAGTTCCTATGAATCTAAAAAGAATATATCCACTACCATCTATCATCTCTATCCATGAACTCATCCAACCTCTTTTTAAAACAATCTATAGATTTAGCACTCCCCACATGCCCGCTGAGCCTATTCCACCCATCTACCACCCTATTTGTGAACCAGTTTTTCCTTATCTCTTTCCTAAATCTGAATTTTTCTAGCTTGTAACCATTCGATCTCGTTCTATTTGAAGTACTAACTATAAGTACCTTATTTATATCCCCCTTATTGAATCCCTTGATCCATTTAAACACCTCCATCAGGTCTCCTCTCACCCTGCGTCTTTCCAATGAGTGAAGTTGAAGGCGTTTTAATCTATCTTTATAATTTAAGTTCCTAATCCCATGTATCATCTTCGTCATTCTTCTCTGTATGGATTCTAACCTATTTATATCCATCCGGTGGTAAGGAGACCAAAACTGAACTGCATAATCTAAATGAGGCCTAACTAACGCTAGATAGAGTTTTAAAATTACCTCGGCTGTTCTGTTGGTTGCCGTCCTGGCAGTGAAACCCAATATTCTGTTTGCCTTATTTTTAGTGCTGATACATTGTTCTCTAGGTTGGAGATCCTGACTAATTAATACCCCAAATGTGTATACATTTGCTGTAGGTGAAGAAAGTCTCCATGCCAACCTGAAATCATTACCACAGCCAAACAAATATGAATATTCAGCTAATATTTAGTGTAGATCCATATTTCAATGTGTTGTCATATGAGAATTTTTTTTTTTTGAGGGGTGGGGAGGGATAAATAATTGTCCACTTGAAATAATTGCCACAGCTTAACAAAGGAAATTATTGAGGTCATATTTGGTTTACATCAATATTTCAATGTATTCTTTTACATCATAAGAGAAAAATGATTTCAAGGAACAAAAAAAGTCAAGTGGGGTCCAGAAATTAGGGTGCCGCAGCTTACAGGTTGAGTGTTTTCTATGATTAAGGTTAGGTTTGGTTAGGTTACATTTCCAAGGTGCTAATAATTATTGAAGTGGGGTAGGTTTTGAAAGGTGTTTTAATGCCAAGGATATCTATGGATGGGCTTTTAAATTAACCAGGGTGTATAAAAGAAAATATTTGTTTTAATCTTTATTTCTTGATGCTGATAAACATGGGGGGAGGGAGGTATGGTTCTCACGCACTTTCATTCCTCATTCCTTCCTTCCACCACTACACTTTACTAATATATTTGTGTAAAATGGCTGGAAATGCCTGGAAAATGCTTAAGGTAGTAGTAAATAATGGATAGAGGCGAGGCTGGGGGATGGAGGGGCTGTGCCTGGGTCCTGGTGGGCGCTGTGTCATGTGACACAAACTCCAACACAACTATTTCCTCATTTATTGCGTTTTTAGGTCCTTCCTCTGTTGTTGTGGTTGATTGTGGCTTTGCTCGTCTCCCTGAGTCTGGACACACAAAGGGGTGTAGGTCAGCACCGGGGTCTAGGCAGTGTTGGGAGGCAAGGGGCAGGACTGCCTGGGGCTATATTTACGTATTTCACTTCATTTTGAAAATGGCCACAAGAAAGAAAGCACCCACACCAATATGTACATCGTTTTTCAACGCGATAAATACGCTAACAATTTTCTAAAATAGAAAATCTTAACCGGGTCAAGAGTTGAGAGAGCGCGGGGCTGGTAAACAAACAAGATGGCCGCCGTTCCCTTCAAAATATCGACATTGAAAACACTCCCAGGTCAGGTCAGGTTACATTTCCTGAATGCCATACAAACGTACTTTAAAATGAGAGAAATAAAATGCATGTTTTTCTTTGTATAGAGAAAGTAGTTTTTCCAAATTGGCAGTATAACGATCTTTAATGGTATTCTTTCGGTAAACAACAACACAGCTAGACTCGATTTTCTCGGCTCCTCAAACATGTCACGCCTTGGCATCAACAAATCAAATACCAAAACAATGCCAAATCCATGAACAAAAGAGAAAGAAATCCTGTCCAAGGCCGGAGATGTTTTTTTCACACGTTTACCGAGTCAGTCCTCCTCCTCTTCTTTCCCTTCATACCCCTCCTCCCCACTACAATTCCTCTTCCTCCACCTCCTCCTGCTCTTGGAGTCCCGAAAACACCCATAAACACTTAGAATGCTCGATAGGTTACGCTAAATATGTGTGTGAGATTTGCTACCTGACTGGCGGGTGGAGGAGGCCGGGGTGGGCGGTGCGGGGCGGGTGTTGGTGGGGCGGGGCAGGGGCGGGTTAGGTTAGCTTAGGTCATGCCACGAAGGATGCCGCGATGTGGTGTGGTATAAGTTGTGTGTGGGGAAAATGAAAGAGAGAGAGAGAGAGAGAGAGAATAATATTTAATTAAGACAATATAATGGGCCAAAAAGTGCAGGAAAATGAATAGAAGATAAGACCCAAATTATATAGATGATTATAAATGAAGGCAATTGAGGGAAGGATAGGGGAAAATGATATAAGATTAAAATACCTTATAAAGAAAATTGTTGGCATTAGCGATTTTGAATTAAGTTCAACATTTTACCGATTGCTGCGTGTCCCGCCCTGGCTACTAATTTCTATCAACTGTTATTATATATAATTATGAACTGTTATTATATATAATTATAGCCTCTCTTCCATCCTCTAGTCATAAAACAAAGTTGTTCACTCAAAGACTCACAGTAAGTTACAGAATCTGATTTTATCCTCTCCAGATTATTGTTAGCTTGCACCATATATGTACATGCTTGCTCATAATAAACAAAAATTGGGGGGGGGGGGGCTTTTGTCTCTCTCAGCCTCTTCCCCCTTTGGATTCCAATGAAGAACAGCCTCCTCTGAACTCCACCACTCATGTCTATTGGCCTCCATCAATACCAGGATATCCATTCAAAATTTCTTATTTAATTCCCCATCAAGTTCATTGTCTATTCTGTCTTCTGTCACTATCCCTAGCATGTCTTTGCATTACTCCTATGGCCGTAGATGTGTACAGTGTGGAATTCTCTGGTTCCTTGCAGGTAAAGCCAGGAGAAAAGATTGCAGTGGATGGCTGTGTGGTCTTTGGGGAGAGCTTCCAGGTGCTCATTGGCAACCGAGAGTGGCTGAAGCAGAACGCAGTGGCTGTGCCCAAGAATGTGAATGATCAAATGGTGGATCAAGAAAACTTGGGTCGCACTGCTGTCCTAGCTGCCATCAATGGTAAGGAAGTCTTCAGTATGCCAGAGTTTATGATATGAGAACAATTGGGAAGGCCTGACCAACCTTTCTCCTTGTTTTATACTAGTTATTTGCTTTTCTTTTCTTTCTTATCTCTTATGCACTGTAATTCTTCCTCCTCCAGGACAACTGATAGGGAATATGGCTGTTGCTGATGCCATAAAACCTGAGGCAGCCCTGGCAGTCTGTTCCCTCAAGAAGCGTGCCCTCAACGTCATCCTCCTCACCGGCGACAACGCCATTGTCACGCAGCCATTGCCAAGCAAGTCGACATGACCAAGGTGTTTGCTGAGGTCCTTCCTTCTCACAAGGTATGCTGGACAGATGTGGCAGAAGGAAACCATTCATTTTCTAAATAGAAAGTGTGATAAGTCATAGGAATTTGAAATTACTTGATCTGTGATTTTCCAAATGATGTTTTTTAGTGATATAGCTTTTTTACACAAGTTTTTCAGTGATAATTGTGAATAAGAACATAGGAAAATAAGGAAACTACAAAAGGCCGGTTGGCCTACTCAAGGTAGTTCCTATGAATCTAAAAAGAATATATCCACTACCATCTATCATCTCTATCCATGAACTCATCCAACCTCTTTTTAAAACAATCTATAGATTTAGCACTCGCCACATGCCCGCTGAGCCTATTCCACCCATCTACCACCCTATTTGTGAACCAGTTTTTCTTTATCTCTTTCCTAAATCTGAATTTTTTTTAGCTTGTAACCATTCGATCTCGTTCTATTTGAAGTACTAACTATAAGTACCTTATTTATATCCCCCTTATTGAATCCCTTGATCAATTTAAACACCTCCATCAGGTCTCCTCTCACCCTGCGTCTTTCCAATGAGTGAAGTTGAAGGCGTTTTAATCTGTCTTTATAATTTAAGTTCCTAATCCCATGTATCATCTTCGTCATTCTTCTCTGTATGGATTCTAACCTATTTATATCCATCCGGTGGTAAGGAGACCAAAACTGAACTGCATAATCTAAATGAGGCCTAACTAACGCTAGATAGAGTTTTAAAATTACCTCGGCTGTTCTGTTGGTTGCCGTCCTGGCAGTGAAACCCAATATTCTGTTTGCCTTATTTTTAGTGCTGATACATTGTTCTCTAGGTTGGAGATCCTGACTAATTAATACCCCAAATGTGTATACATTTGCTGTAGGTGAAGAAAGTCTCCATGCCAACCTGAAATCATTACCACAGCCAAACAAATATGAATATTCAGCTCATATTTAGTGTAGATCCATATTTCAATGTGTTGTCATATGAGAATTTTTTTTTTTGAGGGGTGGGGAGGGATAAATAATTGTCCACTTGAAATAATTGCCACAGCTTAACAAAGGAAATTATTGAGTTCATATTTGGTTTACATCAATATTTCAATGCATTCTTTTACATCATAAGAGAAAAATGATTTCAAGGAACAAAAAAAGTCAAGTGGGGTCCACAAATTAGGGTGCCGCAGCTTACAGGTTGAGTGTTTTCTATGATTAAGGTTAGGTTTGGTTAGGTTACATTTCCAAGGTGCTAATAATTATTGAAGTGGGGTAGGTTTTGAAAGGTGTTTTAATGCCAAGGATATCTATGGATGGGCTTTTAAATTAACCAGGGTGTATAAAAGAAAATATTTGTTTTAATCTTTATTTCTTGATGCTGATAAACATGGGGGGAGGGAGGTATGGTTCTCACGCACTTTCCTTCCTTCCACCACTACACTTTACTAATATATTTGTGTAAAATGGCTGGAAATGCCTGGAAAATGCCTAAGGTAGTAGTAAATAATGGATAGAGGCGAGGCTGGGGGATGGAGGGGCTGTCCTGGGTCCTGGTGGGCGCTGTGTCATGTGACACAAACTCCAACACAACTATTTCCTCATTTATTGCGTTTTTAGGTCCTTCCTCTGTTGTTGTGGTTGATTGTGGCTTTGCTCGTCTCCCTGAGTCTGGACACACAAGGGGGTGTAGGTCAGCACCGGGGTCTAGGCAGTGTTGGGAGGCAAGGGGCAGGACTGCCTGGGGCTATATTTACGTATTTCACTTCATTTTGAAAATGGCCACAAGAAAGAAAGCACCCACACCAATATGTACATCGTTTTTCAACGCGATAAATACGCTAACAATTTTCTAAAATAGAAAATCTTAACCGGGTCAAGAGTTGAGAGAGCGCGGGGCTGGTAAACAAACAATATGGCCGCCGTTCCCTTCAAAATATCGACATTGAAAACACTCCCAGGTCAGGTCAGGTTACATTTCCTGAATGCCATACAAACGTACTTTAAAATGAGAGAAATAAAATGCATGTTTTTCTTTGTATAGAGAAAGTAGTTTTTCCAAATTGGCAGTATAACGATCTTTAATGGTATTCTTTCGGTAAACAACAACACAGCTAGACTCGATTTTCTCGGCTCCACAAACATGTCACGCCTTGGCATCAACAAATCAAATACCAAAACAATGCCAAATCCATGAACAAAAGAGAAAGAAATCCTGTCCAAGGCCGGAGATGTTTTTTTCACACGTTTACCGAGTCAGTCCTCCTCCTCTTCTTTCCCTTCATACCCCTCCTCCCCACTACAATTCCTCTTTCTCCACCTCCTCCTGCTCTTGGAGTCCCGAAAACACCCATAAACACTTAGAATGCTCGATAGGTTACGCTAAATATGTGTGTGAGATTTGCTACCTGACTGGCGGGTGGAGGAGGCCGGGGTGGGCGGTGCGGGGCGGGTGTTGGTGGGGCGGGGCAGGGGCGGGTTAGGTTAGCTTAGGTCATGCCACGAAGGATGCCGCGATGTGGTGTGGTATAAGTTGTGTGTGGGGAAAATGAAAGAGAGAGAGAGAGAGAGAGAGAATAATATTTAATTAAGACAATATAATGGGCCAAAAAGTGCAGGAAAATGAATAGAAGATAAGACCCAAATTATATAGATGATTATAAATGAAGGCAATTGAGGGAAGGATAGGGGAAAATGATATAAGATTAAAATACTTTATAAAGAAAGTTGTTAGCATTAGTGATTTTGAATTATGTTCAATATTTCTCTATCCATACTCTCATATAACAGTTTTTTAAAGCTACGTATTGACTCTGCGCTCACTACATGTTTGTCCTGTCCATTCCAGTCATTCACCACTCTGTTAATGAACCAATGTCTACCTATGTCTGTCCTGAATCTAGGCTTATCTATCTTGTACCGATTGCTGCGTGTCCCGCCCTGGCTACTAATTTCTATCACCTGTTCAATGCTTCCTTTATTTATACCTTTTACTCATTTGTAAACTTCAGTCATATCGGCTCTTGCTCTCCATCTCTCTAGGGAGTGGAGATTAAGACGATTTAACCTATCTTTATTGGGTAAATTTCTCATCCCCTGAATTTTGTAAAGATGGGGGAAATTTAAATAAGATTAAAATATATTAAAGAAAATTGTAAGAAAATTAAGGAAATGATAATGAATGAAAGAAAATAAAAGAGAAATGGAAAAAATAAATAAGATTAAGAAACATAAATGAAGATTAAAAGAGAAATTTAAAAAATAAAGAAAATAAAGGGAAAAATAGAAAATTAAGTCACTTTATCACCACACACACACACACACACACCACATCACCATGACATCTCAAATTTGCCATGTATTGAAGAGGAAAAAATTATATAGATGGTTATAAATGAAGGGAATTGAGGGACGGATAGGGGAAAATGATATAAAATTAAAATACCTTAAGGAAAATTGTTAGCATTAGTTATTTTTAATCAAGTTCAATATTTCAACGATTTAACCTATCTTTATAGGGTAAATTTCTCATCCCCTGAATCATTTTTGTCATTCTTCTCTGAACTGCCTCCAAGGACTGTATATACATTCTATAATACGGGCACCAAAATTGAACTGCATAATCTAGATGGGGTCTAACTAGTGGTAAATACAACCTCAGAATGACCTCTGGAGTCCTATTTGTCACACGTCTGCCTATGAAACCCAATATTTTGTTGGCTCTATTTCTAGCTAGAATGCACTGTTGCCTTGGACATAGGATACTACCAACTTGTACTCCCAAGTCCTTCGCACTACGTGTCTTTCCTAAGGTGTTATTACTTAATGTATATTCTACAAAACTACATTTGCCTGCCTCCATAACCTGAGAACTATTCCTGTATCTAACTAATTCCTGAATATCCTTGTAATGGGCTCATCTAGTTGTTCCCTACACTTCTTCAGAATTTTGGGAAAAATATCGTTTGGTCCTGGTGATTTAGTCTTCTTAAGTTTATCTCTTTTCTAACCATTTCCCTACCTATGCATATGTCATTTAATTTATCAGCCTCTTGCCCCCTAGAAATCTGTTCTACCTCTAGCTCCTCTTGTGTAAATGCTGATAGGAAGTAATTATTTAATTCCTTACTTATTTCCCCCCCTTTTTCTATCAAACTTCCATCCATTCCTTTAAAAGGTCCTATTCCTTCCTTAGTTTTAGCCCTGTATAGTTGGTAAAAACCCTTTGGATCCTTCTGGGCATCTCTAGCTATTTTAACTTCATAATTCCTCTTTGCTGTTCTAATGTATTTTTTAACTTTCGTAGCTAGTTCATTATACTGTCCTATGAAGTGTGCTTCCCCCCTTTCTTTCTCCTTATGTTGTTGTTCATCCACTTTGGGTAATTTCTACTTGATCTTATCCTCCTCTTTGGTATATATTGCTCCTGTGCCATCTGAATTTCCCTAACTATGCCGTTGTATTGCCTCTCTACTTCATTTACTCGATCCTCTCCTCTGCTTACTCCTATTTCCTCGCAATTTACACTCTATAGGCAAGTTCTAAGACCCTGATAATTGGCTTTTCTAAAATCTGGCATTAAAGCTATATTTTGTTCATTTCTCTTTGCATTTATCTTGAATCTGATTTCATTATGGTCACTTTCATAAAATCTATCACTTATCTCTACCTGACTAACCAAGGTTTCATTATTCGTGAATACCAGATCCAATTATTATTATTATTATTGTAGTAGTAGTAGTAACAGCAGCAGCAGTAACAGTTGACAATATGGGAATCTTTCCTGGAGATACTGTGTAATATTGTGAAACACACACACTCTCCCCCTCCTTCTCTCCAACCAAAACTTGATATACAAGTGCACACAATGAGTTAAATATAGTTTGACCTGTTTATGCCTTATTATATTTGAATTTATTTTGGTGCTCTATAGATGTAAAGTTCACTTCTTTTTTCAGTAGTTTGTGTGTGTGTTCATTTAATAATTTAAATGTGATAGATCTCTCATACAGTGCATGTGTAAAACTTTTATTTGGTTTATTTGGACATGAGTAAGATTTTTCTCAGGAGACTCAGAGGGTAAGAAATAAAACATGTGGAAAAAAATACATCTTCATTGATATGAATAGAAACCAATCCATTCTCAATAAATCATAATAGAAAAATTTTGAATAACTCTTCAAAATAAAAACTAACTTTGTGGAAACTAAAATTACACTTGTCCATTAATCTTGTACAATGAGTATTTCCTTGTGTTACCGAGTCAAATATACAACAATAAATCATTTCCTTTCAGCTGATAAACTCTTCTCAGAAGCCGTGGTCAGCCAGAGGCAGCAGCTACGGGGCCTCCACATCATTCCAGTGCTCCACAAAGAGGGTTATTACAGTGCCAAGCGAGTGGGAGAGTCTGTTGAGGAGTGGAGGGGGTCAGTACTGAGGTAAGGTGGTGGTGACGTGACATGCTGGCTTGGCCCCTTCAGTACTGGGACGCACTTTACATGGACTTTTGGGTAGGATTGATTTGATTGATACTAGGAAGTGTCTGGGGAGGTCAGAAGATTAATAGCCAGGGCCTGCATTAATTAACAGATTTCCAAGTACAATTTTTCTTAGACAAATTTCTAGTTTTATTAAAATCCATCTTAACTTTCTGAAATTGGTGTTGTACTTTAGCCATTATATCACCAGCAGCTTAGAATTTACTGGTGATGAGACAGTAAATTACGTACAACACTGATTTCGGGAGGTTGAGATGGATTTTAACACTAGAAAATTGATCTAAGAGAAAGTTACGTACTCAAGAATCTTTTAATGCAGGTTCTGAGTCTTCACTGTTTTAATCCCTCCATAAGTTTCTGAAGCTGTATAAAAATGACTAATAATAAGCAGACTAAATATGAAAATGCATCCCAGTACTGAAGAGGGTTGAGGCAGTGTATAAAGCTTTTGGGACTGTCATGTATAACTAATGGTAGAAATAATTGTCTAAAAATAGGATCATAATCTAAAGTATTATTTTGACATTCCTGTTTAATTCTGATTGTCTTACTCTTCCATCACAATTCTCGCTCTAATTCCTCTTAGTATTGCTTCCTTTACCCTTACAAAAGAGTCTTCCTTCCTTTCCTTAACTCATCAGTCCCCATTGTATCATATCTAACCTAACTATCTCCTCATTTTCTTCTTGAGTCTTATTAAAATTATAGAAAAAAAGTTAGGTTAACCCATTCACACCTGGATCTTCAACCTAAACACTTACAACCCCTTTAAAGACCCTTCATCTGCAAGCAAACCATTTTCTCTACAGCCTCCTTTTTTTGCAGTACCCTCAATGTGAGAAGGATAACCAAAGCAGTACAAGAGAGCCAGCCACACTGTCTCATCAATCAACGCAGAAACAGCTCTCTTCTCCACACACAAGAATGAAACGTTAGGCCAGCCAGAGTAAGGTATTTATTTCTCTAACCTGGAGATGGAACAAGATAAGTTCTCTAAATCAGCCTGTACTGCCAGCAAGGGCGTGATCATCTCCATATTCCATGCACTATGGCTCTGGCTCCTCCTCTCCTCAGCTGGTGCCTCTCCTCTCACAGTGCCAAAGAGGTTCCTGGCCTGTGGGTAGACTGGTGACTCCTGTGTGAAGTGATAAAGATTAAAGTGGTGGTGGTGGTAGTAGTGGTCATAAAGATTAATATGCACTTATTCCTGCTGTGTTCTAAGTCTAAGATAAGCATTGAGTGGTGGGAAAAATAGAAGGTGAGGTGGGACATTTTATTCCCTGATGTTTCAGCTATAAAACCTTTCCTGAGAATTTTTGTTTTGTAGCTGAAATGTTAGGGAAGAAAGTACCTCCTGGTCTCAAGTTGTGTTTTCCCTACCACTCAATACTCACAGTTGTCTCCATCTAAGGGGTGTCTTGGATCCTTAACTGCTAAGAATCTTATCACTTCTCCCATGTGCTTTGTTTCAAGTCCTCTGATCTGCTGCTATGTTTTGCACTGAGATCCATCAGTAGATTAGAACTTGAAATTGAGGGAAGACACTAAATACAGAGGACTTGAATACAAAATGTTACTTTAGTTCTGTTTGTTAAATTACTCTACTGTCCTCAAGCATCAAACATTTCATTTAACTTCCAACATTGTTCACACTCAACTCACATCACTCTCCACAAACACACAAATAATAATATTTACGTGTCTTGATACAGGTGTGTGCTGTGCATGGAGGAGCTGCCTGTACATCCTACTACTGAAAATAGAGCTGGCAGATTGAGGGGGAACCATGGCTGTGGGGGTGACTGGCTGGACGCGTGGCCGGTTTGTCTGTTTCTCCTGCCTCGCTTCGCTCCTCACTGCTGCTGATGGAGGAGGAGGTTCATGAGAAGGAGGTCCAATCTTCGGGTTCCTCTCTGGTGAGTTAGTACCCGAGTGGTCCATTGGTTCAGCTTGGTGGACCTCTGCTGTGGTGGTGATGGTGACGAAGGATGTTTGGTCCTTGTCGTACTTCAACTTGGCCCTAACTGAGTCGGTGGAGGGGGACTTGTGTGAGGCGGCACCTTCACCTTTGACACGTCCTTCCTCAATGTAGGACGTCTCGGCTTCAGCGACGTAGCTAAACTTTGGGGTCGGACTTGTGGACTTGTCGTGAAGGTGGTCGAGGAGTGTGCTCTGTAAGGGGCCTGATGGAGGGGCCTTGGTGTTGGACCCTGCGATGATACTGATGTCCACGCTGCTACAATGGGGCGACCGTGGGGTGCTTTTTGTTCTAAATGGCTGAGTTGAAGCTGGCGGCGTTGTCACTACTGTTTGGGTTGCTTTGGGGACGGAGGTGTTTGTCAGGTGTGTGGTTGGCATTTCATCTTGTTGGTTAGTTTCCATGTCATTGTAGTCTTGATTGTCAGTTGCAGGAATGATGCTCTGATCAAACTCTTCACTGGGCGGCTGTGACAACACCTGAAATGCCGGTGACTCCATGAACAGCACAGGTGTGGATACTGGAATGGCTGGGCTCTTCTGCAGCAGAGAGGACATCGGTGTCTCTGGTTCCTTGGGTTGATGGCAGAATGGCTGAGGAGGTGGTGGTGTCTGAGGAGGTGGTGTGTACCTGGCTCCCGCTCCCTCAACCTCTGCTCTTGTATCTTCCATTCTATTTCCCTTCTCTTTGGCTGCAGCAAGTTTAAAGTTCATGAAATTTGATGTGCCAGAGTCCACTGAGCTCCGGCTGGTGTGGCGGAGAGCTTCAGCGGAGGATTCACGCATCGCTGAATACTCTGCCAGGACAGTGCTGGTGAAGGTCCTGGACTCCAGCAGCTGTGACTCATCCAGAGAGTTACCACTATCTTTCGAGATCTGCTTCCTTTGTGACCTCCTGGTGCTGATGCTGGTGTGGCTGGTGTCTTCTTTCTTTGCCAGGCTGCTGCTGCTGCTCTTCTTCTTGGTGGACGGCGGCTCCCACTCGTCATGACTGCTTGTCACGCTCTTCTCCGAGTTGGATGAGGTTTGCAGTGTTGGTGCAGGGGAGAGCCGCCGCCTCCTCTTGGGACTGCAAGATGAGGAACTGTCACTGAGGTTCTGTGCAGGACGTTCAGCAGTAGTACCAGTTGACTTGGGACTCTTTGGGGAGTTACCCAGTTTATCATTAGAGAGGTCCCCAATGACGGTTTTACTTGGGGACTTCTTGTTGTCACTTGTGTATTTTTTCTTTGGTGTGTCCTCCCTCTCTTCATTGAATGAGAGGCTTCTGGAGGTGGTGGAGGTGTTGTTGCTGTATGTTCTGTGGTGCTTGACCTTCTCTATCCTCTGCATGTACCACAAGTCCATCTCTTTATTATCCAGTTCAAAGTCGGAGTAGATGGAATGCAGCTCGTCATCCATTCCAGACTCCTCCAGGAAGCCACTCGCTCTTCTGGGAGGTGACTGATTCTTACGATTCTTACCTCTCCCTCTTCCTCTACTGGATCTCCGGTCGTTACTGGTGCTCCGGGACACTTGCCGCTTCCTCCCGGGGCCGCGTGTCATGCTTCTGTCCGTCCTGCCATACTGGAAGGAGTCTGTCAGTGAAGTGTTTGTTTGGTTAGCGGCAAGAGTGCTTTTCTCCCCGTGGGGGTCGTGGGTTAACATTACACTGGTCTGGGCATTGGGATCGAACAGCTTGTGTTTGTTCCTAATCCTGCGAGTGGTTGTAGTGTTCACTGTGGTGTTGTCTAGTGGTGGTGGTCTGGGGGTGTTCAGTGCTGGGTAGGCTGCTCCCTGTCCCCTCCCTCTTGTGCGTTTTCTACCTCTGTTGTTTTTGTATGTTGTTTTCTTCTTTGCTTCCTGTTCTTGGTGGTCTATTGAAGATCTTTCAGGGTGTTTGGTGACGGACTTCTCACCGGATCTCTCTGTGTCCTCAGGTATGTCGTGTGTTATCAATTCTGCGTCTTCCTTCTCTGCCATGATACCTTCACTTGGACCAACGGTGACTGGTGTACTGTTAGCCTCCTTCCCTACACTCTCTTCTACCGGCTTGTTGTCTTTGATAGATGATGACACCACCTCTGGTCTTTCTTCCACCTTTCCTGACTCTGTATATTCAAGTACATTCTCTTCTCCCTGTGTGTGCCTTTCCTTAGCAAATGTCCTCTTTCCTCCTTTATCTGCCTGAAGGTCATCATATTTTGCTATTATTTTGCCACTATTGTCCACTTCAAACGCCAGCAAATTTAGGACAGGTGACATTGTTAACTTTGTCATGTAGGCTGTAGTTATATCTTTGCTGTTACTGTCATTGGCTGTGGCTTTGTGTTCCTGCAGTGAAGGTGGCTTTGGTAGTTCTGTACGTATAGCTTCCAGTTGAGTGGGAGAAGAGCGTTGGTCATCCACATCCTTGGGAATACGACTGCCTGTGACTTGAGATTGTGTGTCATGAGGTGGAGAGGTGCTGAGTGGTAGTGGTGGTGGTGGTGGTGGTGGTGGTGGTGGTTCATTGAAAGACTGTGTTGTTTCCTCACCGCTGCAATCTGAATGAAAGAGTTCCTTATCACACACTTGTCCTGAAGGTAATGGTGAATCGTTGTAATCTTCAGGGTGCGTTTCAGGTCTAAGGTCATCTAGAAGTGGTGGTGCAGCATTTGTTGGGGATGTGGAACTTGCTGGTTTAGTTTGGTCTTGTTTGTCAGCGTGCCTTAGTGGGTGGATAGTGTTGGATTTAACTTCTGGAGAGGGTGTTTCAATTGATGTAATACTGTCTGGTGCACGATGAGTCTGGTTTGTAACTCCTGCTGTGGTGCATTCCTTGTCCAGTGCATTGCTTACTGGGTCATGAGGTTCAGCTTCTGGGGATTCTATGATGAGGTCAGTGGTGCCTTGGTCAATCTGTACACCAAACACTTCATTCACCTCAATAATCTTCAACTCTTCATCATCATCTACCTCCTGCGCCTTGATTTCCTCATCCTCAATCTGCGTCAGGTCTGCTTCATCTGGAGTCCTGCTGGAGATTGGAGCTGTAGGACTTGGCTTATCTTTTGCACTTCCTGCCTTGTCCTTCGTGTTTCCCTGGACTGACTTTTGAGGGCGTCTTCTGGAGGTTTGTTTCTTGGCCGCCCTTGCTTCCTTCTCTGCCTTTGTGGTGTTGGTTGACTCGCTTCTAGATGGACTTCTACGAGTACGTTTCTTCATTCCCTTTTCCATTGGTGTGTCGAGGGTAGATAAGTCGTTCGAGGTTTTTGTTTTTGCTAAATGAGATGTCTTTGTCTCATTTCCAACTGTCCCCTGTTCAGCGTGAGAACTCGGATCCTGTGCTGCATTGTGGGTCAGTGAGTGAACATCTTTGGCATCACCGTCAACTGTCTCCACTTCCTCTTCGTGTTGCTCCTCATAATCAAGATGGGCAGGCTTTTGTACTTCTTTCTTTGACTCTCGTTTACTCCTCTGTTTCTTCTTCATTGGTGGCGTTGGTTGATCTTCCTCCACATCGCAAGTGACATCAGAAATTGTACCCGTCTTGCCACATCTAGACACAGCGGCTCCAGGACTGGGTGAGGTGAAGTCTAGTGGCTTGTAGCAATGTGGTGACACGTGGGGTGAGGGGGAGGTGTTGGTGGTGTTGTAGCTCACCACGGCACTCTTTCCCTTCTTCTTGGGGGTGGTGGTGGCGGGGGTGGTGGTGTTTGCTGTCTCCTCAGTCACCACCTCCTGGTTGTTGGGTTCCAGATTAAGGGTGACTCCAGATCTCTTTTGTCGTTTGGTGGCTGGTGTGGGTTGGTGTGGCGTGCTGTGATCTGTTGATGTGAGGCGTGTTAGTCATGATGGTGAGCAGCAATCACTGGTCGATGTATGCGTGCATGTTGTGTCATCGTATGTAATCAGTGTTTGTATGGTGGTTGTTTGAAATGTATAAAGAACAATGGTACTCAACTGTCACTATCTCTAACAGTACATCAAGCACTTATCCACACACACATGCACACACCCATGAGATCAATTTGTAAAACCTACTGACGAACACACACACACAAGATAGGACAAAGCAGAGATAAGAGAAACCAAAATTGAAAAAACAGACAGACATACAGGGAAGACCAGACACACACACAGACAGACAGACACAGAGATAAAGAGGTCCATCCTACCATTGACATCACTAAACTCCACTTCCTCCACATAGTCCAAGGACACGATGGAGCTCTTCCTCTGCTTCTTGTGGAATATGGTGTGGCTGTTTGGTGTGGAGCTCAGGGGTGGAACAAATGGACCATAACGCACAGCACTCTGTGGAGAACGACAAGTAAGTGTGTGTGTGTGTGTGTGTGTGTGTGTGTGTGTGTGTGTGTGTGAAAGGAAATGATAAGGGATGAATCAAGAGTGTTATGATCAAAAAGGTGAAGGCCAAATTGTTCAGTCTTATGTAAATGAAAGCTTTCCTCCTAAACCTGAAAGGGAATCCGAGGTAATGAAAAGGATGATAGCAGCAGGACTTGAAAGTGCTATGACACACATCACTACCTAATCTTGTCACTGGGTTCACAGAGGAAAAGGGTAATAATGTAAACAGAAACAAAGGCAATGGGAATTCACAGTTAAATAGATGTTTGTTGTAAAAGGGAATGTCTTGCCAGAATGAACAGTGAGGAGGAGGTGGAAGTTATAGTGATATGGGATGGTATACAGCACACTACAACAATATTTACTGCAGGGGTGGCAGATGATGTGTCCACCTCCACCTCCACCCTGTTGAAGGCAATGGATCCCTTCACTTGGCCAGAGGAGGAGCTGAGGGTGTTATCACTTTGTCCCTGGGCAGCGTCAGGTGTGGCCAGCAACGGTCAGTGGTAGAGGAGGGCAGAATATGGAAAAAAAAGGGTGATAATATGATAGGTAGCATTCGGTAAAAATAAATAAATAAAAGATAAATAAAAAGGTATTCGTGATGATACAGTTAGCATTGGGTAAAAATAAATAAAAAGATAAATAAAAAGATATTCAATTTGTGTTTATACTAACCTTGTGCAAAACTAAACCTTAAGTTTTTACTCACACCTAACTGTCACTTGTTAAATCTTTGTGTAAATAAAAGCATTAAACATCCACCACACAAGAAACAGTTCACATAACTCCACCTCAGTTAATCTTGTACACCTCAGCACTCTACAAACACCTGAATTACACATCTTGCTACAGGGTTGCGGAGAACAAAACAGCAACACACTCACCTTCCCTTGCTTCTTCACCTTCCATCCCTCTGGCTCCAAATTTACAACCTGAGGGAAACAGGAAACAGTCAATAAAATCAGGAAAAGTCAACATGTGAGAAATTACTTAGTTTTGCACATAGGAGAGTGGACACCTGGAACAGTCTGAATGATGAGATGGTAACAGCAGAAAGAGTGCACAAATTAAAGGAAAAATTGGACAAGATGGGAAATGGAGACAGGACACTATGAACCCCACTCCAACCCTATAACATAACTAGATAAATACATACACACACACAAATCATTTACACTCTTAATAATAATAATGATAATAACCCTACAATAACAACAACAACTACTACACATACCCTCAGCTTGCTTCCAAAGATACGAGAGCACACTTCCTCCAGCATCTTCAGTGGGGAGAACTCGAGGACCACAGTGTTGGAAATCAGAGCACAGGCCTCCTTGTCCAGCGATGAGGAAAACAGCCCCTTCACCTCCTCCACGCTGACGTACTTGAACTCCAGAACGTAGGTGTGCATGCGGCAGGTGAGGGTGACGCACTGCACCTCCCCTGGGGTTAGGAACAGACACTCCCACTGGTAGGATGGGTGGTGCGGTAGGAAAGGTACTTGGGGTTAGTTTTGTGGGAGGGAGTGGGTAATGGTGTAGCAGTGAAGGAGTACCTGTCCCTAAAATTTAAGTTGATCTATATGATAATGTACAAAGACTGAATGCAAATTGATATCCTGAAAAAATAAGAATCTATACAAAAATACACAAATGCAATGATAATAATAGATGACATATAATGGTAGGAATGAACAAGTATCCTTAAAATTAACTTAATCTACATAAAAATGCACAAACACTAAACGCAAAAAAATATCCTAAAAAAAATAATAATCCAAATGAAAACACACACAAACGCACTGACAACAACAGACGAAAAATGGAGTGGTAAGAATGAATGAATGAATGAATGTGAGAGTGAAACAATGCATAACTCACCAGATCATTCACCCCTGTCTTGGGTTCAATCTGGCAGGTGATCATGACGGAGGGAAAGCCAAGGTTGAAGTCCACCCAGAACATTGGATAACCCGGGTTCTGCACCACAGGATGGGGGACAATATTGTTAGTGATCATTCCTTTCTTTATGCAAGGGAGTCTGGCCAAGAACAAAAACATAAGCTGGTTAACCCTTTCAGTACTGGGATGCGTTTTTACCTGCAGTTTTGGGTACGATTAGATAATTTTATGGATATCAGGAAAGTGGTATGGAGGTCAGAAGGTTAATAGTCCGAGTCTTCACTATTCTAATCCCCACCTAAGTTTCTGAGGCAGCATAAAATGGTTAAATAGTACAAAGAATGGATGTAAAATATGCGTCACAGTACTGAAGGGGTTAGAAGAGTTAACAAGAGCAGCTGACTCTACTATAGTGGTAATAGTTATAAGGGAAGAAGTATGGGTAGACAAATAAGAGGGAAAACAATACTGAAGATTGACATAAATAAACTCAGACTAGAAGAGAACGCAATGAATACAAATAGATACAAAAAGTTAACAAGAGCAGCTGACCTTACTAACTGTCAATGAGGTCTTATGGAGAGAAGTGTGCGTAGACAAATAAGAAGGAAAAACATACTGAAGACTGATATAAATTAACTGACTATAAGAGAACGTGAATAGAAATAGATACAAAAAAATTAAACTAACAGCTGAACAATAGCAGTAAATAAAGTAAATATGAAGTAGAAATGAAGTGTATGTACAGAGAGAGACTGTCAATGTGTCTGACCTGGGGTTTGTACAGCCTGAGCTTGCCGATGAGTGCCTTGTGACAGACCACAGTGTACACCTTGCAGCGGCTCCCCAGTGAAGAGTTGTATGCGTTGAGGAAGCGACGACAATGCTGGCAAGACGGAGGATGGAGGATGTTACTACCACCACCTCATCACACACACACACACACACACACATGGATAGATAGAGTTATTGACCACAGCTTGACGGTATAAAAAGGAAAGCAAATGGTGAAGAAAATGAAATAAAACCCGTCATTTATAAATTCTCCCAAAACAAACTGCAGTCCACACAAAATATGACAATAGTAAAAAAGTGAAAGTAAAATAGATATAATTTCCAAATCAAAAACACTTCGAAAGGTTAAAAATCAGAGTTAAAGAACATAACTTAAAGGTACTTGATAAAACAATAGAGGGAAACTGAGAAAATAGACAAAAAATTAAATGGATGAAGAATAAGACAATAAAAGAAAAAAAAAAGAATGAACAGAAGAAAAAACAAATAAAGACAGAAAAAAACAAAAAAATGGATAAAGAATAAAAAGACAATACAAAACAAAATTAAATGGATGAAGAATAAGACAATAAAAAAGACAAAAAAAAAAGAATGAACAGAAAACAAGAAAAATAAAGACAGAAAAAAAACCAAAAAAAATGGATAAAGAATAAAAAGACAATACAAAACAAAATTAAATGGATGAAGAATAAGACAATAAAAAAGACAAAAAAAAAAGAATGAACAGAAAACAAGAAAATAAAGACAGAAGAAAAAAAAAATGGATAAAGAATAAAAAGACAATACAAAACAAAATTAAATGGATGAAGAATAAGACAATAAAAAAGACAAAAAAAAAAAAAGAATGAACAGAAAACAAAAAAGTAAAGACAGAAAAAAACAAAAAAATGGATAAAGAATAAAAAGACAATACAAAACAAACAAAGAGACAAACAAGACCAAACTTGCATCGGTGGCCTTCCTCACTCACGGGATCAAAGTCAGTGATAGTGAGGAAGAGGCTCTGAATGGTGCAGTCGAGATTAGGGAACCAGTTGGTGATGTTGTGTGTCCTGTCTGCCAGTGACGTCATTCTCAATATGAGCTCCACCAAGCTGGCCTGCATGTCGTAGTCCCCAACCTCCTCCAGCAGCTGTGGTACCTTCATGCTGTGGACAATGACATGCTGTGAGTCTGGGGTGTGTGTGTGTGTGTGTGTGTGTGTGTGTGTGTGTAATTCACCCAGCCAGTCTTTCCCTACGGAGCGAGGTCAGAGTTCATAGACCGATCTTAAGGTAGGGCTGAGACCACATCACACACTACACACCGGGACAGCCATGCCACAACCCCTTGACTTATATCCTGTACCTACTTGCTGCTGCTGCTGCTGCTGTGTGGGTGAACAGGGGCTAGATACACATTAAGAGGCTTGTCCATTTGTCTCGCCGCGCCTGGGACTCGAACCCCGGCCCTCTCGGTTGTGAACTGAACATACTAACCACTACACTATAACAAAAAATACAAAAATTGTTTTTCTTGTTAATACTGCAAAATTCTTGTTAACTACTAATGAAACTTTGAAAACACCCTAAAAAATGCAGTTTCTTCTGAATAATGTACAAAGAATTCTAGTTAATCTGTCACAAAAACCATAAGAAACATCCTTAAAAATCCTGCTTATCCTGTCCTGTCAACATTGTGGAGATCCTATACATCTGTCACTAACATTCTACAAACACCTTTCAAAACCTGCAATTCTTCTGTTCATAATGTGGAAATCTTAAACCACAAAAACTCCCTTGAAAAGATAAAAACAACACAAACACACAATAGAAAATGGAGATGGGACCACACAAGAATAAATCAGATCCTGTCAATCTCAAACACACACAGACACACACACACCACTCACAGCAAAGCATCAAATTTCTGCCTTAACACATAGCGACTGGCAGAGTTCATTTGGAGGAGCAGTTCATTGAGGTCCTTGAGAACGGTGCGTCGCTGAAAGCCATCTTGCCCGCTGTCCACCACCACACTCAGCTGGCTCCTCACCACCAAGTAACCCTGCTTCACCAGTGCCCCCTTACAGCACTCCAGCAGCACCTAGTGAAAGGGAGGACTGGGTGAAAGGGAGAGAACACACAGGGGCAGGGAAAAAGGGAGAGGACACACAGGGACAGGGAAAGGGAGAGAACACACAGGGACAGGGAAAGGGAGAGAACACACAGGGACAGGGAAAGGGAGAGAACACACAGGGACAGGATGAAAGGGAGAGAACACACAGGGACAGGGAAAGGGAGAGAACACACAGGGACAGGGAAAGGGAGAGAACACACAGGGACAGGGAAAGGGAGAGAACACACCGGGACAGGGAAAGGGAGAGGACACACAGGGACAGGGAAAGGGAGAGAACACACAGGGGCAAGGAAAAAGGGAGAGAACACACAGGGACAGGGAAAGGGAGAGAACACACAGGGACAGGGTGAAAGGGAGAGAACACACAGGGGCAGGGAAAAAGGGAGAGGACACACAGGGACAGGGAAAGGGAGAGAACACACAGGGACAGGGAAAGGGAGAGAACACACAGGGACAGGGAAAGGGAGAGAACACACAGGGACAGGATGAAAGGGAGAGAACACACAGGGACAGGGAAAGGGAGAGAACACACAGGGACAGGGAAAGGGAGAGAACACACAGGGACAGGGAAAGGGAGAGAACACACCGGGACAGGGAAAGGGAGAGGACACACAGGGACAGGGAAAGGGAGAGAACACACAGGGGCAAGGAAAAAGGGAGAGAACACACAGGGACAGGGAAAGGGAGAGAACACACAGGGACAGGGTGAAAGGGAGAGAACACACAGGGGCAGGGAAAGGGAGAGAACACACAGGGACAGGGAAAGGGAGAGAACACACAGGGACAGGGAAAGGGAGAGAACACAAAGGGACAGGGAAAGGGAGAGAACACACAGGGACAGGGAAAGGGAGAGAACACACAGGGACAGGGAAAGGGAGAGAACACACAGGGACAGGGAAAGGGAGAGAACACACAGGGACAGGGAAAGGGAGAGAACACACAGGGACAGGGAAAGGGAGAGAACACACAAGGACAAGGAAAGGGAGAGAACACACAGGGACAGGGAAAGGGAGAGAACACACAGGGACAGGGAAAGGGAGAGAACACACAGGGACAGGGAAAGGGAGAGAACACACAGGGACAGGGAAAGGGAGAGAACACAAAGGGACAGGGAAAGGGAGAGAACACACAGGGACAGGGAAAGGGAGAGAACACACAGGGACAGGGAAAGGGAGAGAACACACAGGGACAGGGAAAGGGAGAGAACACACAGGGAGAAGGTTATGGATGAGGATGATAGGGGGAAATAGGTAATAGTGTTCACATAGGGACTGTCATGAGATGGTTTAATGGTCTCTTGCAGCTTCACTCATTTTCCTGTGTTCGTAAAAAATTCATGTACAATCTCACACACACACACACACAACCCCTCCCCCCCCCAAAAAAAAAAGACCCCCTGAAAAACAAAATCACACAAAAAAACACACACACACACAAAAAATTCATATATAATCTCACACACACACACAAAAACACAAAACGACCCCTGAAAAACAAAATCACACAAAAAAACACACACACTAAAAAAATCCATATACAATCTCACACAAAAAAAAACCACAAAACGACCCCTGAAAAAAAATCACACGAAAAAAAAAAAAATAAAATAAAATAAAAATCCATACAATCACACACACACACACACACACACACACAAAACTCACCTTAAAAAAAAACGTTAACCTTTCCACAAACTCCATGCCATTAAAGCTTCCATCATCGCCCGTAGAGAAGAGGCAAAGAAGAGCATAACCCTTCACTGCACAGCTGATCGGACCCTCCCCTTCCTCCTCCTCCTCCTCCTTTCCCTCCTCCTTCTTCTGCTGCTGCTGCGGGTAACTGACGTACTCCTGCAGCAGCTCCAGTAGACTAAGAACACCGAGTGATCTTGAAGTGACAGCCTGTGGGAAGGTGTGTGTGTGTGTGTGTGTGTGTGTGTGTGTGTGTGTGTGTGTGTGTGTGTGTGTGTGTGTGTGTGTGTGAGGAAGGTAGAAAGGGTAAATGTGGGTGGATTTTTGAGTTTTAAAAGGTTCTATATTGTATTGTTATTATATTATTAAAAGTGTGTGGGTGGATCTTAAGTATTAAAAAGTTCTTCTATAATGTATTGTTATTATTCTTTAAGTGTGTGAATGTATCTTGAGTTTTAAAAAGTTCTATTATTGTATTGTTCTTCTTCTTATTATTATTAACGGCAAGACAATGGGGGGATTAATAAATGTGTGGGTGGATCTTAAGTTTTAAAAGGTTCTATATTGTGTTGTTATTATTGTTAGTAGTGAGACAATGGTTTAGGTTTGAAAGGTTCCTCTATATTGTAATGCTTTTATATATTGTTAAAGGTGAGACATTAGGGAGTCTTGAAAGTGTGTGTGGATGGTTTAGGGAATAAAGGGGTGGTCAAAAATCAAATCAAATAAAATCACACACACAGCATATACAACACCACCACCACCACAACACCACCACACCACAACACCTGATTAACATGTTCCAGCAGTAGTTTCCCTCCTTCAGCTGACCACGAGGGAAGCGTCCCCTTGTTTCTGATGACCTCCATGACCTCCCTGCTGGCAACACTGGGGTCACTCGGGTCAGACCACTGGGTGAGGAGCGACACCAGGGTGAACTTTGACCCCTGGCTGTGTTGCTGGGGGTTGCCTCTCCCCGTATGTCTCTCCTTCACCTGGGGGGGAGGGGGGGGGGGCAGTGTTAATATTGTCAGTAATGGAATGTATTTTTTGAGTTTGAGGTGTTTTTTATAAGTTTTTTTTAGTGTGATTACTTTCTATAACTTTTTTTTTTGTGTGATTACTAGATTTTATTGAAGGAAAGGTTTATGGAGGTAAAATTAATGATCAGAGTGTGTGTACTATTTTAATTCATTCAGTACTGGTGTATATTTAAGAGTTTTTGGTGTGATTTGAAGATTTTATTGACAAGTTTTTGGTGTGATTACAAGATTTGATTGAAAGAAAGGTCTATGGAGGTAAAATTAATGGCCAGAGTGTGTACTATTTCAATCCCTTCAGTAATGGGGGATTTTTATGAGTTTTGGGTGTGATTATAAGATTTTATTGAAGGAAGGGTGTATGTAGGTTAGAAAATTGTTCATTCTGTACTATTTTTAATCCCTTCAGTACTGGGATGTATTTTTATGAGTTTTTGGTGTGATTAGAGGATTTTATTGAAGGAAAGGTGTCTGGAAGGAAGATTAATGGCCAGTCTATACTATTTTAATCCCTTCAGTACTGTGGCATTTTTAATTCCATCCTTATCTTCTTCTTGGTAAATGAATAACTATTTTCTTTTATTTCATTTAAGAGTATTTGAGCTATTTAGGCCAATTAAGTGTTATTTCTGGTCAATAAATGAAGCAAAACAAACAAACATACAAACTAACAAGCAAATAATATGCAAACTCAATACATAAATAAAAAAACTGAAATAAACAACTTTTTCGTGAGTAATTTGTGTTAATTTGAATGAAACAAGAAAAAAACAAAAACAAGAATATAAAAGAAATAAAAAAAAAACAACCCAATATTACATAACACTGTCTTGCCTCGTGTTTCTCTCTCTCTCTCTCTCTCTCTTTCTCACACCACACCACCACCAATACCCACACAACACAAAACACACCACAACAACACCAATCATACCAAAAATCAACTAAAAATGCCAAAAATGAGAAAATAAACAAAGAAAACACACGAGTGACAACAACAGCTAAGTATTGGGAAGGCTTACTTTCTACCACCCCGATTTCTAGGGTTTTAAGGGGTATTTAAGGTATTTTAGGGGGTTTTATGGGATGTTTAGTAATTAGGGGTTAATTATCTCACCCGTCCAGGAGGCATCACGTTGAATTGAGGCGGGAATCGTTGGAAATTAAGGAGGAAATGTTGATACTACCGCTGCGTCATAAGGTTCTGGCGCCATTGTGGTCACTGAGGCGGTACACTTTTTGAATTTCACCTTTTTTTCGTTTTGCTTTTATTTCGTAGGTAATGGTGTCTTTTATACCTATTTTATTTCGTATATATTATTCCTACATTTTTTCATTGATTTGTACGGTATCTCAGTGGTGATTTCTATTATATCAACATAAAAGTCCTGTACATTTTTGCAATTTGGGAATCTAGTTTTATTTCTTATTTTTGGATTTCGTATAGGATTTAACAAGAATCTTAAAACATTTCCGTATTTATCCTATTCGATTTTAGCATTGTTATCTCCATAGGTGTCTTCCTTCACAAAGTAGAGAAATGAAAGAGGAGGCAGGATGAAAGGAAAGGAAACATAGCATGCCATATTAGAAGAAAATGATAAATAGGGCATTATAATAAGTCCAAAAAGTACCAAGGGATAAGGGGAGAGGCCCTGAAAGTTAAGGGATAAAGGGAGACGCCATTAAGTAGGAATTAATGAAACAGCTAACTGGCAACACACTTCTGCTTCGAAACTCACATTCTGAAACGCTTTGCTCTCTCACTACCACTATTTTTCCGCCATATAGATGATTAGCGGGGTTTCCAATAGTGTTTCTCCAGTTAATGATGAAGGAATATTGTCATTCTATCGCCACATATGTATAGAAGACCTTAGAAACTTGTGTGCTATTGAAATTAAGCCTTTTGAAGTATCTAGAGGAGGTGAAGCACAGAAATGTTTGAGATGAATGTTTTGAAACGCTATGAGAGAGAGAGAGAGAGAGAGAGAGAGAGAGAGAGAGAGAGAGAGAGAGAGAGAGAGAGATCAGAAATAGGTGAATAAAACCGGTCGTTATTGTATCTTTACGAAAAGTCAAAATCCATTTTGGGAGAAAAAAAAAACTTATATGGATTAAATTACATACCGCTATTTTCTGGATCCAAGGTGTTTTAATTTTTAATAGGCAAACGTTGTTAACCTGAGATTTAAGGCAAAGTATTTATCAAGAGAGCGTTTAAAAGTTTTATTGTATTCCAGTCTAACATGTCTGGATGTAGTCCATTTGTTAAATTAACCACTGGTTGGAGAAAACGCTTTTCGTTTAATGAGAACTGAAGGATTTGCTAACGATTTTACAAATGTTTTCTCTCGTAACTGGAAAAATCTAGCGTAAAATAGTGTCGATTAAAAAAAATTATATTGAATCTCCTCTTACTTTTCTTTAAGCTATTTGACTGATTTTTTTTATTTCATTTTCGTGTGATTTATTTTTTAGGCTTCGTGTATCTTTTATTACTTTTTTGCTAAACTGGTTTTGATCTATACATGAGAG